>JAXDDX010000068.1:2162500-2691735 GCA_034670405.1 Hoplostethus atlanticus
TCATTGGTACTGATCAACAATCCCATATTCTATGGCCATTTTGTGCTATGGCACAGTAAAGACCTTACTTATTGCACCTTTAAGGATGAACAGAGATCTCTATCTGCAGGAACTTTCTATGATATCCTTCAACATCAAACTGATCAATGCACAGGATTTAGATTAATCAAAGCATAGAAGTTTCAGGACCATTACATACACAGGCTGAAATCTCTTAAATTGTTTGTTGTACTGGGGAATAAAATGAATCAAAGAAATGATGCATTTTATTATATTTTTTGAACATCCAATTGTGGCCAAGACTAAGACAAGTCTGTGTCAGAATAGACATGAGACCGAGACAAGTCCAGTCTGTCAGAAAAATGTTCTGGAGATCAGAGTCAGGACCAAGACCAGACTCAGTATAACGTCCCATGCTGCTGGCAAGGCAAGGATAATCCAGGAATGGTTTGACAAAAAAAGACTTCAGATTTCAAGATTTCAAGATGTCAAGTTGGTTGGGGATTTCAGCCAACCAACTTGACACATCTGCAGAAAACATTGGAGTCAACATGGGCCAGCATCCCTTTGAAACACCTTTGACAAGGGCAAATGAGGGTGCAACTCAATATCAGAAGGGTATTCCTACGATGTTTTGTTCACTGGCTGTAAATTGCATTTTGCTCCATTGTGTTCTGAGATGGCATGTAAAACCTCTCAAACCAGGTCTTTAAGATTCTGATCTGTGCCACAATCTGCCCCACGGTGTTGTGAATTTCCCTTGTCTGCATTTTTATTTTATCTCATGGTCAAAGAAGGTGATGGATAGAAAGATTTCATACAGTGTGGTTGGAAGATACATGGGTAGTTTTCAAAAATCTGGCATCATCATTGCACTTCTAATTAATCTTCAATTGTTATCTTAATTTTATTTTATTTCAGCAGCAACCTGTATTATAGGTCGAAGGGAAGGGTTGACGAAAGGCATAAATGTACAAATAGCCAGCAGTCATTGTTCATCGTGAAAAAAAATGAATTAACTGTGTCTATAGTCATTGTGTCTATAGTAGTCTTTAACATGTATCAGTTTTACAGTCAAGGTAATACTGTATATCTTTCAGAAAATAACTATCTACTTCCCCCTGGTGGTAGTTATTTACAATGCAGCCAAAGAGAAAATAATCAGTACAGAAAGATATTCCATTGTGGCCACACTGGTCTTTGGTTTATTCATAGTGCCCTCTACTGTGAACTGAAATTCAATACACGCAATCAGCCTTGAATGTACAGTAGTTCAAGCTTTTAGCTATGCAATTAGATCTTGTCCTTCCCCATATTACAAACATCAAGCCAAATAATGGTCAGTACACTGTGGATAAGATTAAATCACCAGTTTAGTTAACTAGTGTTTGCAGTATACTCAGATACACAGCCTCTATTTAACTGAATAAACAAGGGAGCTCAATTAGTTGATATGATCAACATTTATTGCATTGGCCACTCCAAATTATAGTTGTTAATTTAATAATTTTAATTCATGATGTCAGTCTAACAACCACTTGAATCAATAGCCGTTAAAAAGAAAATCACCTCTGGCTTAGCAACATTAATAATTTTGACCACACTCCAAGAGGTAATGTAGAGCTGCAGGGCATGCTGGATTGCAGCCATCCACTACAAGTTGGTAACAGCGATATGGGGCGTGATGATAAAGCATGTAGCCTCAAGTGGAGCAAAATAAATAATTCACACGTAGCACCAGACTAACACCAGTCTAATCAGAACATCGCTAAAACAACCACAAGGCTGGTGGGAAAAAAGGTCAACGAACTTGTAAAATGACAAAAAAAACACCTTTTTTAATTAACCCCTTTGTGCGTACTGACCTGGAAGGAATCCATAGCATTTGTGAGCTACAAATGATAAAGTACAATAAAGTGTAATGAATGGCTGTGTCATTACCATAAACATAATATATTACAGGAAACCAGATTGAATTAAAACTAGTTTATCATGTTAGAACTATTTTACACCCGCTGCCTCTTATCTATTCTATGAGGACTCACTCTCCTACTTCTCAATTTCACGCCCCAATGTCAGTCATTGGCAGCACCAATTCTTATCAACATCAATCGGAGTTAAAACGAGGTCATGTAATAGCATGAAATATACATGGTCGCATTTTGACAAGCATCCCCGCCATTGTGCTTTATAAACTGCCCTCTTCTCCCGTTCTGCTGTCGATGATTGCTTCACAAAGAGGCAGCCATATGGTGAGTGGGGAAGCAGTCACCCAATGCCTAATAGTAGCAAGCCAACAAAACAACTTCCCACCGCTTATATTACATCTGCTCGCCGAGAAAGTTATTTTTTCTCCTTTGTGAGTAGGAGGTAAGGGGAATGTTTGATCATAGCTGACTTTTTACTCAACATCTTAAAGAAAAGCATTGAAATATTTTCTTCATGTTGAAATGTGTAGACTGTCCTATAATATATTATATCCTCAATATAAACACAGACCTTGAAATACAGCAACATCAGGGTAATCAGATTTCTAGTGATTATCTTCTGGCAGGCTCTTCGTTATACTGCCCTAATTATCAGTATAAGCCTCCAGCCCCACACTCTCCTCTGTCCAGTCTTTTGTTGAACTACTTCTCTTACTCTTTTCTCCCATGATAATGGCAGCTACCACTGTGATCACTACTGCCATGGTCAGAATAAGAACAGTCACTGTCTCACCTACACAAAGTTCCTCATCCACTTCCACCATCAAACTACCTTTTAACTCGGGGGGCTCGCTGCACCTCAGCCTCTTGTAGTCGTCGAGAAATAGTCGGTGAACACTGGCCAGCTTCCTGAAGACCCTCTGCAGATCACAGTCACAGTGCCAGGAGTTGCCCTCCAGGAGGACATGCACGCCGGAGGTGCAGATGCTCAGAAAGGTCTTAAAGTGCAGCTCAGACAGCTGGTTGAAGGTCAGGTCCAGCTGTGCCAGGTTACAGAGCGGAGTGAAGACCCCTGGTTCAGTAGCGCTGATTTGGTTCCCCTGCAGCCCCAGCACCTCTAGGGAGCGCAGGGTGGAGAAGAAGTCCAAGTTGAGGGTGGTCAGACGGTTTCCATCCAAGCAGAGCCGGCGCAAGGTTGTCATGCCGCTCAAAGCTCTGGGCTTGACCAGCTGAATGAGGTTGGCACTCAAGTCCAGCTTCACAAGATTATACAGGTTCTGGAAAGTTCTGCTTTCCAGGACAGTGAGATAGTTGTGGGCCAGGAACAACTCTGTCAGGGACTCTAGGCCAAGGGAGAAGCCATCCCCCAGGGCAGAGAGGTGGTTCTGACTCAGGTCCAGTCTTTGTAAGCTCTGGAGGTTGATGAAAGCTCTGTCAGCCACAGAACTGATGTTATTCTCTTTCAGTAGCAACACCCTCAGGCCCCAAAGAGCCCCAAAGGAGCCCAGGGGGAGGCCTGTCAAAAGGTTCCCAGACAGGTCCAAATACTCTGTGTTGAATGGGAAGTTGCTGACAGAAGTGGATAAATTCCCACCTGAACAGTTGACATATTTTATGTCTGGGAGACAGTTACATCCCTTGTAACAAGCTCTAACTGCCCTAGATATAGGCATGAACGCATACTGGAAGAAAAGCAACCAATAGGAGGAGGCAATCATGTTTCTAGGAAAAAATAAAAAGGTGCACGTGTTACACAGCATCTTAAAATGTTTTCTGTTCAGTCAGGTAATGTCTATACTTGAATTTGTATTGTTTGTATTATCACAACCGAAACTGCTCCCATGCACTTTTTGAACCTTATCTAGACATTATCAGAAAATCCACTAAATGTTATCTCCTCTTTAGGAAGCAGGTAAGCAAAAAAAGTTTGGTGTGTTGAATGAATGCCAACTGTAAAAAACAACAACAAGGAAAACAGCACCAATAACTTACTCATAGCAGCATAAGAATTCAACTCTTACCTGTTGCAGCTGTCTCTGTTGTGATCACACTCAGCCTAGACAGCCAGCAGACAGGGGAGGCCAGATGCCTGTCAGGAGTTGAAAAGGGGTCGTCTGCTTGCACTCCCACTGCCAGAGCATCTGTTGATAGGTGAGGGCCGCTCAGACAATGGAGGTGTGAATAATTCACAGCACGGCAGCCTGGTGCAGTCACATCGAAGTAATGGAGGATGGAGGATATGGGCTCTGGAGAAGGGAAGCTGCCATGGTAACCTGTAACACATAGCTCTCATCCGCTAGTGGGGGGCAAAGGGGACAATCCCATTTGCAGATTGGAGTTTTAATTCTACAAACATTCCTCAGAGGCAGAGCTGCTGAAATATGTTGTTTCTTTCCGACTGCAGGAACTATCCAGGAATTGAGTCACTCGCCACGAAATGGTTCCCCTCATTTTAAAATACTGGCTTAAATACCGACTTGTTCAATCTCTGCTTCATGTTAGCCAGTTAGCTAACTTGCACCCCTGATTCTGTTGAGGTTTAATTCAACCAGTGAGAGTGGTTGCCTCCAGAGTGGCTCTGCCTCTGAGAAATAGAGCTAAAACCACAATCTGGTCACCCTTGAGAGAGGTGAGGTGTTAGAAGCAATAGGGTGGGCATGTCACATCTTGTCAGGGGGCCCAGAATTCCTACCAAACCTCCTTGTTCTAATAATGGTAGGTTATAACAAAACATAACATAACATATGCTTACTTGGACAGTGAATCTGCACCAAGGGCATAAAAACAGTATGAAAACAACAACAAACAGCAGCACAGGACAGAAACCTCATACACCCAGCACCATTCAGTATACATGTACAACTAGAGAGGAAATCGAGGCACTGTGGTGGTGTAGGGGATGAGGGGGAGATCACAAGACTAGACTTGATGACTTGGGGTTGCTCCCCTGAGCTTTAGACTAGGTGGTTTGGGTGCTTAGTCTGCCACACTGGAGACCTGAGCTAGACCGCTTTACCTTACTGTGGAAAATTTGATCCCAAGGTTATTTCAACATGCTACTTCACCAGTCCATCGACTTCATACTGTAATCTAAAAGTCACAGCTTCCCCAGGAAAATAGGAAAAGCAATGTGTTCCACTGAGATGCATTTAGAACATGGCCCTGCTCTCCATCACTTAGTTTAAGTTAGTTTAGTCTAGTATTCATCTTAGAGCAAAGATTGCCGGAGAAAGAAATCAACATCAGGGGAGCCTTCAGGACCAACATTCCCTCTAAGCCAATAGTTTGTTGACATACATCTAATAATTTGTCACACTGACCAAATAAGAAAATCTTGTCAGTCACCAGTCATTGCTTTACTTATCCCCAGACATTTTTTTTTTCTTCGATACAAGCAGGTTTCTGGGTTTTACTGGCAAATGATATCGGATGCAGGGGCTTTGCCATACCTTAGGGTTTAGGGAAATGACGCCCCTGCAGACTACTTTTGTCTAAAAGTCACAGCTTCCCGAGGAAAAAAAAAAATAAAAACAGATATAGAGCAGAATGATAGAGCTTGGATGTTGAGCCAGGAAGCAAATTCTTGTTCTATAAAGATGCTTTTCGAAGCCCCGCAGCAACTTGATGAGGAAGCTGAGGAAACATTATTGGCGCTGAGGTTCATTACTCAGCCGGAGCTGTGGCTGCTGCTGAATGCCATGGGAGCCAATGAGCGTGGGATATCAAACCAGACCAGGAGGGGAAAAGGAAAGGGTTGTCACAGTAATCAACAAGGCTAATCTAAGTAATTACCATTCATTTAACCACCCTCATCATAACCGCTCAATTAAATAATTTCTTCATATCTTATTCAGGGTTTTGCTTGTATGAGACCTTGAGGGGACGGATCTGATGGGACCCTACTCGGCTTCAGCCTGCAGATGGCACTGTTGCTATCTGGATGCACACAGTCTCATGGCACTGTCCAAGAGGTGTTGTTTTGACAGTACGTAGCTCTGGGCATGCTGTGCCTCAGAATAACACCATTTAAAGGCAAAACGCAAGTCCCAAATTAATTGTGTTGTGGTGTGAACGGGTGATGTTTTTCTTCCCCCCAGATTTTGTGTTGTTTGCTGCAGAGAGTTACAGGGGTGCCTACGGGCAGGGATTTAAGACACTGTGACTATTTCAAGTCCTCCATATGTAGTGATTGCCCATCCACCAATGAGGGCACTGCATTTCACACATAACCTGATCATTTTATTTAGTAATGGTGACAAAACACAATTGCAAACTATCTGGAGACGACTGAAACATAAGGTATATCAGGTAACAAACAAAAAAAAATCCCTCAGTGCTGTTAACTGTAAAAAAACAACAACAAACGATATGTTTTCTGGTTGCTGTGGTCTGACATGGTGGCAGAGCTCTCTGTTATATCTCCTGACAGGTCATATAATAGGGTTATTGATAATCTGTCACCCCGGCCTCTTAGATGTTGCTGTGGTCAAGTGTGATATTTGAATGAGAGGGCCTCTGGTACTTGAGTGCTCTTTGACACGCAATGATTGTATATGGTGGATCATGTTTCAGTTGACTTTCAACATGAAATTACACTTTGTTTGGTGCTCTGCATTTGCTACCTCGAGTTTCTAAACAAACTTTACTGTACCTGAATCTAAATGTGTTACCGATACTTTTTTTCCAGAAAATATGTGCCTGAAGAGCTTTGCTGCAGTGTAAAGAGCTGAGTGTGTGGGCGTAGTTGATATTAGTAAAGAGACAGCTACTAGTCAGACAGGGCAGACATCAATAGAAAAAACCTATCATAAGAGCCTAGTGTAACCTTAACCTGTAAATCAGATAAGGATTGAATATAAGGAACGATGAGTACAAGATTCATCAGCGTAGAGCCTCTGGCGTTAAGCACTTGCCCTATTCTTCAATGGATTTTTTTCCCTTCAGTTTGAATAAAATAGGAGCTGCTGTGCTATTCTCTATCCTGGCATACATCATCTCGATGTCAAATCCAGTAAAGTTTTATGGAGTCTATTTATTTACTATTCAGGTCTATATTATCTTTTTCCAAAATGAATGATTTAAACCTTGGACATCTCCTGCCTCTTCCCGTGTCAAAGTCTTTGAAACAAGGCCATAAATGATTGAGAGTTACAACACTTTTCTCTCTGTGTCTGTCTGTGCATTAGTCACTGTTGTTGTCTGCTCGGCTGTGTTCAGTGGAGATCTGGAGGCAGGAAAAGGACCAGGGTGTTCAGGTGCAGCTCTGCAGGATGTACAGTGCCTCTGTAGGCTAGTTGGACAAATGTAGTGGCTCCAAATTGAGAGTCAGTTCTAAAATGTGATTAAGTCTCTCGCAGCCCATTATGCTGTCAGTCCCTTGGTTTCTATATCGCTTTGACAAAAAAAAAAATCACTGCATTCTGACACATTCTTTCTTCATTGCACATTTTCAAAGCATGAACTAATCAATATGTTGTCTGGTCGCTTTTTTGGAAAATGGTGTGAAAGTGAGGACATTTTTTCTCCTGTGATTTTCGCCGTGAGAGAAAGAATATCCAAGGATAAGCTCATTAAAATCAATGGTGCAGAATGTTTCAAAGTGTTAGAATGAAAATGGAGAAAACTTGGCTAGAGATCATTTCTGTGCCTGTATCTAATACAGACCTACGGTCCACGTCTTAGCAATCTATTGTTAATGAGCTTGCAGCCTGAGCTTGCAGTTATAAGTTTTTGATCGATCTGCAGATGACAACAATGTGAGTGAATGGAAATTTCCCTCATTATCTTGTGACTGATATAAATGATCGCATGTGGCAAATGTAATTTCCATGCTATTCCCTTATCTTTACCTTGCGTCTGCCCCTGTTATTAGCTCTCCTTATACTTGTGGTGCAATAAGATGAGATGAATGACGATCATCCCTCTCTTTCATCTTACAATTGTGGTGGTGGGCGGGCTTTTTCTTTTCCATTTCCTCATATCGGAGCTATTCAATGAGGCACAATCTGAAGCGCACTCCTCACTTCATTCTCAAGGACTACAGGAGAGATGAACATGGAAGGTGCCTTTCACGTGAAACAAAGCAATGGAAGGGAGCAGTCAGCGGCCTGAGTGACAAGCTGCAGCCCAGTCCTTCCTGGTGTTGCTAACCTTCCCATGTGAGTGCTGGAGAATTATCATGCTGGTCCAGCTCCCCCTTCACTAAGAGTAACAACTCAGACTTGGGGATGTTAAAGCTGCACTAGGCAAGATTTTTATGTAAAATCTCACCTGCCTTCTCAGCCTAAATCACAAAGTAGGGCTAGAGTTTCCTACATTTTCACCCAGTCTGGACCTGAACCCAAACCAAGCGACGTAAATAGGCTTCTTCACAGAGAAAAAGGGAAGGAATGTTAACTTTCTGTTGGAAACTTTAATAAATTGAAAAGGAGGTTGAGGCAGAGATAAAGAAAATAATTAAATCTCTACTAGTTTTGATGTTACAATACACCTGTCGGTGCAGCTGCAACAGAGACGAGCATCTCATCCCCACTAATTTAGACCCTGTGGATTCACCCTGTTTCCTTAAATGAAATTCCAGCGTTGGGTATGGACACCGGTGGGAAATCTTCTCCACACAGGAAGTGACAAATTGAAATGTATGAGCGAAATCAAAGACAGCAGTGAATGCTCCGTCCAGAGAAAGCTGGACTCATCAATGTTAGATGCTTTGTCTTTCTGGTCCTTTGGTATAAAGCATCACAGAGCAGCCAGGTTGGTAAACATGAGCGTGGGGGGGGTAGCTCTTTACTGAGGCCACCTTGCAGGATTTCTGGCTATTGAAGTTCAACTCTTTCAGTTTCCATGTAAAGACGCCAACGTGCAAAGTTGCCTAGCGCAGCTTTAAATTGCAAATGAATCAAACCCTTGCAAGTTTTACCTGCCTATGAACTTTTTTTTTCAACATTCCTGAAAATGTATGACACTGTTTTGCATTTGATATACATATAACCTGGTATATCACCTGTCAAAAAATGTCTGATCTTAATGGCCAATTCAATAAAAAAATAGACATGCATTTGTGATCTGAGTCTTTGGGATTTCGTACATGATAGAATTGGCAAGGTGTCAAGGAATCACAAGCCTATGAAGTCACGTGCCTACACAAACACACAAACACACACACGCTGGAAATCAATATCAGATCAAGAGGCGGGATAGCCGTCTCTGCAGCTCATTGAACTGCTGCATCTAAATTGATACGTTGTCACGGCGTGTTCAATTTCTGCTGCTATGTTTGAAACGAGGCAGGATCAAACAAATGAGTTTGACATTATGGAAACACGTGAAAATATAGAGTGTGTGGAAATGAAGGTGTTGTAAATACCAACACCACCCAGGGAGAGAGGAAACAATGCATTACCCCATGCATGTTTGATATATATCCTCCTACCCTTATTTACCATGCCCATAATTAGGGGTCCATTCGTACACTCAATTCATTTCAATGCCAGTGAATTGAATGGAGGGGATTGCTTTTGGCAGAGTTGAACAGATGTTTCTCTCCATGCTGGCACCTCCTTGTTTTCACTCCTCTGGTAGAGCCCTGGGCTGATCTCAATGGCTAAAAATACCTGCGCAAAACTGATGGGTCTCCCTCCAGAGGCGACAGATGTCACTTTGTCACTTTGTCACATTTCCAGGTGGGGAAGGGACATTTTCATAAAGGTGTACAGGCCACCGGGGCTGGAAACAGTACTAAAATACCCTACTCAAGTAGAAGTAAAGTAACTGGTGTACACATCTACTCATGTAAATGGGGAAAGTAACTCATTTCAAATGTACTCAGAGTAATGGTTACTGAGTTACTCTTTTATCCAACAAAACAATGTTACATATGATCTTTCCCGTGCAAAGTATGATGAAAATTCAAACTAAATTATTTTAAGTGGAAAAAACTTAAATAAGTTAATAAACAAAATAAAGCCAAGATTACTCTGAATGGCTCCACAATTACCCAATTTGATTAATTTAATATTTATTTACACTTTATTTTGTGATGCATTGCTTATGAAGAGCCTACAAAATGTTTACTCTTTTTTTTGTACTTCAATGAATACTATTTAAAATATAGTGAAGTAAAATACCTCAGTCAAAACACATTTAAAAGTAAAATTACTGATTTTAAGAAGTACTCAAAAATGTACAAGTACACAAAAGGAATTGTAATGAGTTACTTCCCCTCTTGCAGGCTGCAGATAGAGCAATGACAAAAAGGATGCATTATTTGGCATTTCATGTATTTGCTCGCAGCAGTTAGAAAGTATTGATAAATTAATGGTCCAGACACAACATTTATTATGTTGTCAGGCAAGCTGCAGTCGCTGCTCCTCTCTCTTTTCTCTCTGTCTCTCTCTATCTCACTTTCTTCCAGCATCCATAAACATGCACCATCTCATTCCCCTTCTCGGCCTCTATAAGTGAGTTTATAGGTTTTTCTGACACTGGAGTGAACACGAAATTATGACCAAGGGTATAATTACTTGCCTTCTACAATATTGCTGAGCCTATTTCCAGCTCTAGTAAAAGCCTGTTTTTTATTTTAAATCAAATGAACCTGTTGAAAATGATAAACAATGCAATGAGGCCGAACTTCAACTTGATGAATAGCTCTGCAATCTTCAGTGCTTTAATGGTGGCAAGCTTTAATCAGATGCCATTTTAAAACACCCAAGTGCAAAAACAATTAGTCCCACACGCCGACGAAAAGGAAGGGGGAAGAAACCATCTGCCACCGCAAGGCTCCATCAGCCCTACCCACAACAAGCCTTACGGTACACCCAATTCAATACAATATATTACACATGACATGTTTCACCCTGCATGGCACTTCATTTACCAACTGCTACTGTGTGTTAAACAAAGACAACAACTGCCACCAAAACATATTATATTACCCATCTTCCAGCTAATAATTCATATCCTGGTGTTATAAGGCGTTATTCCTGTTTATATCCTGATCACAAACATCCCTGTATACACACAGACTATGGAAACAGAACTCTCAGCTATCAGGTTTCTCACAGCGGTGATATAGGAACTTATTGTGTTTAAGGGTGGCAACTGATAAATTGAAAACCTGAGAATACCAAACACTACTGGAATGAAAATGTGCATGTAAACAAACATGCACTTGTATCATTAGTATATCAGGTGTCAATAGCACGAACAACAGACTAAAATAAGGCAAATAAAAAGTCAATATCAAATCTATAAACATCACCAGGTTGTACAGGTTGTGGTAGCGCAGTGCAAATATCTGATTTCATACACAGTGGAAATGTACACAGTGTAGGTGTTACTAGGCTGAGTGTTGTTTTATCTTTGGCTTCATTCACACTGCAGCTCAAAGCATCCCAAGTCTGAAGTTTTTCCCTCACATGTTGCGACACAGATCTGATGTAATCAACTACAGATGGAGGTCAGTGACCCTCTCCACCTACTGAACAAAGACACTTGAGTTGTAAAAATAGGCATGAGATCTTCCATTTGGACCAATTTGTCCCAACTAAACCCTACTGAAATGGTTCTAAATCAAAAAGTCAGTAACAAGGGATGCTCCTAAAAATAGTTGGCTGTTATGGGGCAAACTGTTGTAGTTTGATCGTGGGCAGATTCTGTCCAAAACTGGACGGTGATGGATGATGACTAACTTCACGATGGTTGCATAAATGTGGATCAGGATTGATTGGGAGAAGTTGTACTTTGTCATTTGGCACAAGAGGTCCATCCTCCGTCAGATTTTACTCATGATGGAGGTGATGCTCTCCTCCCATTTGCCCACAGGATGATAGCAGCCTGAACTTCAATGAACAGTGTAGATTTGTTGACAAGGATAAGGGGTAAATGTGGTGGAGGATGTAAGCGGTGGGGGGGTGAGGGGGTTCTCCCTGAAGTCTGTGTGTACTGTTTTAGGGGCACTGGGGTCCCTAAGATGTTTAAGCTTTCCAAACTTAGACTCATGGGTAGATTCTCTGTTGTTTTCTCTTGCTGCTGGAGTGATAAACCACTTACCTCCAGGATAACAGATTTCCACCTATCCCTTCATGCATTTATAGTATCCCTTAGGCCTGGTACATAGGTTGGTACAAGCTCTCTGCTTACATAGCACAGGCACATCGACCGGCTTCCTTCGGTGTATCTGAGGTTATAAACCACTAAACCACTTATCCAAAAGGGGGTAGCAAGGACACTAGTCTGGAATCGGGTATTTAAAAATGACTACTGTTGAGGAATGCTTTTATACATGTTCAATTGCAGATAAATAAATAGTTGAAACGAAGAGACGTACATGCATGCATTCTTTACATAGGTCGAGAATGCAATATGGGGAAATTCTGCCCATACAGAACTTCGGTAAAGAGAGGTCTTCCCTATATTTCCGGATATTCTCCTTCATCGTCTCGCCTCTGATTAGCCATGATAAGAACCAGAGCAGTCCGGGGGCTGGCTGTCACACTGAGCTACTTAATGATTGGGATCAGTCAACAGGCATTGGCAGCTAGTTACCACTGGGCACTATGGCAGTTCTTGGTATGTGTTTACAACAGAAACAACTTCTTCATCTGCAGTTGTTCATTTAGTTATGTTCAGTCAGGTATTTTCATTTAGTGCCTTCACCTGAATCGCATCACATTGCAACATGTGTTAGTGTTAGTGTGAGTGTTGAAGCACATTTTGCTACACAACTACGTGAGAGATACGAACGTTGCCTGTTGTGTTGTTGTGTGTTGCTTGTGTAGCCTATGTAAAGGGTGTTACTGTGCGTTCACACTGCAAGCCACTTGGTTGATGGGTGGGTATTTTCAGAAGTGTATCATGATTTGCAAGAGCGAAAAACAATTTGAGCAAGAAAATCTGATTTGTATTCACAAAACTCTCTTTTCAGTTACGCTTTTACACTTGCAAACGTCAATTTTGGATCTCGCTTGCAAATCGTGGTCCACACGCTTGCAAATAGTTTTGGCAGGCTTTGAGCACTGAAACAGTGACAAAAGTCGGCGCACGCAAAATTGACGTTTGCAAGTGTAAAAGCGTAACTGAAAAGAGAGTTTTGTGAATACAAATCAGATTTTCTTCCTCAAATTGTTTTTCGCTCTTGCAAATCATGAGTTACATTTCTGAAAATAGTTCTTTGCAAATACAGATTTATTTTTCTTTCTCAAATAGTTTTTCGCTCTTGCAAATCACGAGTTACACTTCTGAAAATAGTTTTGGCATGGAAATACCTTCATATGTCTCTGTTCTGACCAATTATGGACAGTGTGAGAGGCGCCGATTGCATCTTGAGCAGCTACAAAGTTTTTAACAGGCAAATCATCAATTTTTCACTGCACTTGAAATGAAAACTAGATTATGTTGACCTGGAAACTCTCTCTGGTATATAAGCAATCATAAGATAAACACACTTCTATACTTTTTGTTGAAAATAAACAATTTGCATGTAAAAGTGTGTACTTACTGTATAAGGTAGTCAATGAAGAAAATATCACCTCGTTCTTTGACATATTGCAGAATCGGAACCGTACGGTTTGTGGTGTCCTCATATCAATTACTCTGTAATGTATTAGAATAGGCTGAAGTGAACCAGGGGCAAGTAGAAGTGATGTCAACTTCAGCTCCCTATAGGAAATAAGTGGACTTCTGGTGACCTGGTGATCATGTTGCTCGCAGTGTCAATGCATAGTTAGGATACTTTGGAGATAGTGGCTCAGTCTAGCCAAACAGTGTCACATGTTATAGGAACATTTAGAGCAGGGGTGGGCAATCATGTGCCATGGAGGGCCGAGCGTATGCAGGTTTTCACTCCAACCAAAGAATACACCAGGGGCCTGTTCCAAGAAGCAGGTTCAGCAAACTCTGAGTCTAACTCTGCACTCTGAGTTGATTCATTCTGAGATGGCCAATTCTGAGTTTTCGGTTCCAGAACGGCTGATTTGAATTAGTTCAATCAATTTTGAGTATGTTCACCTTGAGTTAAGCGCGTGCGCGACGACAATAAAAAGCCATCATCAATGGAGGTCCGATACTACGATTCACCATGGCAACCAGCAAGCAGAAGGGTCGTAAAGGAGAGGGAATTGGCGTGGGAGAGAATCGCTGCCCGAGTCAAGGCGTACGTTTGAATGCAGCAGTGTATTCATTTAACATTTAACCACACTTTCTTATAATATTACCTACATGTGAGAAAGTGGTGGAATGGTATTGGAAAAAAAATATTTTGCAATCCCACGGGCGCAAAGCGCACTTGGCAGCAGCTGAAAATGAAATATAAAAACATTACATTCATTTAGCAGAGGCTTTTATCCAAAGCGACTTACAAAGGTGATAGTTAACACTATGTGGGGATCGAACCCACAACCCTGAGACTGAGAGTCTAATGCTCTACTAACTGAGCTGTCTGGGCCAGACATACTTCAAATGGTGTACTTGGGGTGGCAAATTAAAAAGGCAGATCTAGCAATGTAATTACTGGAACATAAGTTAGAGGTGGGTGCATGGTCACAGGTGAAATGTGTTGTTGGAACAATATAAAAATACTAACTGTTGCTTTTGTATTTGTAGGAAATAAAGAAGACCAAATGATAGGTGTCTTTATTTGACTGCTCGGGGTGGTGGTAGCTTAATCCGTGAACTGTAAACGGCATATTATATCTCGGACAGCTCTTCCATCCTGGACATAGAACATTTAATCGGGGTCTCAAAATCCTCTCCCGACGTGAGGCTATGCGAATTACTTCCGCTTGAATATCGATCGGGTTACCGAGGAAAGGACACGCCATGTCCGACAGCTGCTTCAGGTTCAGCAGAGGGAGGAGACAGGGAGAAAGTCAGGGTTTGTTCAAGAAAACCTGCTAGCGAGCAGGTTAGGTTCACAGAGTCAGTTACCATGGTAATTGACTCAGAGTTTGAGTTACCTCTCTTTCTGGAACGGAAAACCCAGAGTTTCCCTCATCTCAGGGTTAACAAACTCAGAGTTTTCACTAAACCCGCTTCTTGGAACAGGCCCCTGGTCATTTCACTGATTGACACCTTCAACCAGAGAGGAGGGACTACTCAGTGAAATCACCTCCTGTAGCCTTTGGTTGGAGAGAAAACCCTCCATGGCACATGATTGCCCACCCCTGATTTAGAGGAACCTACCATATGTCATAACATGCTGTTGAATGTTCCCTACACATAATGATCTCTGCCTGTGCTTTTGCCCTAGTTTATCATGTGTTCTCACTGTGTCTTTCTGCTGCATTGTCTTCCATTAGAGAGCATGGTGTTGGCTAATTGGTGAGCATTTTCTCGTGGCTGGGCAAGCCTAGACGCACAGGCATGTCAAATCTAGGGCAGGCACACACACACACACCTACACACACACACACACACACACACACACACACACACACTCAATCAATCTGAAGTAAATTGTGCGAACCAGATCCATTAGTATTTCGCCTCTAGAAGATGCTAATTATTGTTGATGTCCAGTCCGTACTTGTAATTACTATCATTATGGTTATGGAGTTGATGGGAGCGAAATTATGTGCATGTGAGCGAGGGAGCGAGAGTGAGTGAGAGAGACACAGAGAGAGAGAGAGAGAGAAAGAGAGAGCGAGAGAACCATAAACACCTAAAAAAAGAAAGTCATTAACACCTCTGAGTGATTTTATGGGAGTTATAATCAGCAGATGTATCAAGCATTTATACTTCTTCCTTTCAGCCTTGCGCATGCACATTAACCTGAACACTGTTGACATATGCAACACATTTCAAGTGAGCAGAGATTTTGATTTGATGCAGGCTTGGTCAACCAGGGGCTTCATTTGTCTGTTGTCATGTGAAAACCTGTGAAACGGTCCAATGTTGGTGATTTTCAAGTTACATGGGTTGAGACAAATTCTACAACTCTCAGGCTTAGTAAACCCTTTGAAAACCCCATTGGATAAACTCAGACATGCACGGTGGTCAAGCTGAAACCATACAAGGTTTTCACGTAACAGCAGTGTTATATGAAATTGCTCTTGGATTTAATCTTTAACATTCTCTTAAGACCATTTATCAAATTGTGCTGATACCTGAATTATTAAAATATCAGAGCGGATAAAGCTTTGTATGCTCATTTAAAGTAGCGCACCTGCATCTTACGCACCTGGAATATATAAATCGCAAATGAACTTCAATTGAAATGCCAGTGAATGTGCTTTGCAGTTATTTGGCCTTGTGAACGCACTCCAACAGTCATTGTCCTATAAATAGAGCCATGCAGCCATAGTTGAAGACAGTTTTATGCTCATTGTAGGAGTTTCTGCATGCTACTAATAAACGGGCTCTGAAGTTGTGAAGACTTTATGCCGGGATCAGACTACACGATATCAGGCCGATTATAGCCCGATTCGGCAGACGTAGGGCGTCGGGTCGAGTCGGGAACGACAGGGTGCGACAATCGATCGTTTTATCTTGTGTAGTGTGACATAGTGGACGACAACCGACGCCGCATCTGGGACGCCTCACGACGTCCCGACAAAAGACTAGCATGTTAGAATTTTTTTTTGCCATCCACGATGTGTTCCGTCTTGTCCGTGACGTTGACCAATAGGAGCACGGAGCGCTATAAACAAACATGGCGAAGCGAAAGAGGAATGAAGTTGTTGGTGCCGCTAGGTGGAACTATGAGGAAAGGTTTGTCGAGCTCTGGCAACAACACCCCTGTGGAGGCTATGCAGCTAGCTACATTTAGGTTTCACTACAGGCTAAAACATCATTATTTTTCCCTCAAGTTCTCTTTGAAGGATTGACAACCCATACTGTTCTCTTCATGCGACCCAAGAACAGGTCCACATTCGTTTTTTCTTTTTTTTAGGCTTTTCGGAACACAAGACAGCCAGTATTATACATACCAGACAGACAAAAATATTGTGTAGTCTGAGCCCGGCATAAGAGTCAATTTCCTGCAGGGTGCAGGTGGGATGCTGAATGTCCTGTAGCACAGACGAAACCACACAAAGGAGAGGCGTGCACGGGAGTGCTTTTAACTGGCCATGTTGTATTATGTCTGGTTGTGAAGATGACTGATGAGTTGTTGCCACCCAATGAGGTTGGCCTGCTTTAAAACCTCCATCAACTCCCATATTTCGACAGTTACCCTTCAATTCCCTTTGCCACTGCAACCATGCTTTTCCCATTTTAATGCCATCATTTATTTCCTATAGTTATGTCTAGAATGCACACTGTATTTTTTGGGCACCATGACATTTTTATATTGCCCTCTACAGTGTGTGTTTCTTTGTGTTTGATTTATGTTTTTGTAATTTTTTCCACTTTGGACATCAGCAATGCAACTTTGAAAATATCTGCTTTTTGCACTGTGTAATACTTGGTTTGAAATATCTCAACACTTTATCTTAATATAATAAGTTATATAATATATATAATATAATGTAATAATAATAATAATATGTGACATTGTCATCATTTCTCACTCATCATAAACCCAGTAAAAGCTTAGGAAGATTATACAATGCAAGCCAATTTCAATCAATTTCAGCAGGAAGGGATACAAGGCATTTCAGGTATGATGTGATAAATATCAGATAAATAACTATGTCAAATGCCTAGTAAAATAGCCTAAGGTTAGTTTAAAAAGGACCAGTTGGTTTGTCAAACAATACAGGTAGATCACGGACAGCGGAAACAAAAGAACAAAATAGCTAACCATTGGAAGCAAAATCAGCAGGAAGAAAGTTTTGCTGGAGGCAAAACAGCAGCTAGCGTTATGAGACCTAAGAAGGGCAGAACATAAACATCCATGAATAAACCATTACAGTTAAATAACTACAACCATTACCTCGGGTGCCGTATGGGCAATCCTGCCATATCGTAAGCCTAGTTAGTCACACAAATGAATCACTCCACTCTGCGATGAACAACTAAACATGGACAGCAAGTGATTTCAACAACATAACTCTGGCCCAACCAGGAAGGGAATGAAGCATGAGCTTAGGGCAAGCAGGAAGATGACCAGAGAGGTGGAACAATAGGTGCACACAGGTTATATCGCTCACAGGTGTTCACTAATTGCTCAATGAGGCGAATGCCACACCCCTCAGCAAATCACTTAATTTAGGAAGTCAATAGTGGGCTGACCGACCTGTGACCATTAGAAAATGGCTTGGAGCCCCACGCTGTCTCAGCAGTGTGGCTTTGTACGAGAAAGGCAAGTGTAGCAGAGGCGAGTCTGTTGGGGCCCCAGGCAGAAAATCATATGGGGCCCTTCTGACCGACGTTCATTGCCATTATGTTACCCAGAACTCGTATTAAATAATCAGACATCAATCAAAAAACATTTACAGAATCGAAACACTTACTATTTTCACACATTTGTTAATGTAATAAATAAACTTCTTAACTGACTTCTTAACAGAACATAAAAATATTAAAAATAAAGTTAACTGTAAATAACTGTAAAAAAGGAGGGAACAAACCCCACATTGTGAGGCCAGTGCTTATCAATGCCACTTTCAAATCAATACAATAGTATTGACTTGCTGCTTACGGGCCTTGGCTTGTGCAAATGCAGCCGTTATGTCCTCCAGGCCCAAAGACCTTTGGACATCGCACTCAATTGAAATTAGAGCCAGTCCTGACAGTCTCTCCTGGGACATGGTTGACCTGAGGTAGTCCTTTATTAGTTAGAGATAAGAAAGTGGTATAATCTATGAGACTAATTTTAGCAGCATATTAGGAAAGTAATTTCAGAACTCTTTCACATTAGATAATACATGAATTCCCCAAATTAATCTTTTAAATATTCTTTCATTTTTATTTTAATATTCACCCTAGAAATGGCTGTCATCAATGAGTTACAGAAAAATGACTTCATTTATATTATTCTATTAGCTTCTTTTCAAATTAATATTCCATTTGTTTAATCAGTTTCACAAACTTAGCTTAATTACTATTTATTACATTATATTTGAATTCATCTGCTCAAGGCTCATACTAACAAATTATATCTAGCAAGCTAAATTCTGTTAGCTTGTTAGTGTTAGTGTTAGTCAAGTGGCCAACTTGAAACGTTAGCTAGGCTACATAACATCATGTAAAAAAATGAGCACCTTTGCTAACTTTTTGGCTTACTATCATCCTTAATCGTCACTATGTGCTCCACTTACCACTGTCCTGCTTTCTTTTCTTTTCCTCCTCTTTTTTTCTCTCTTTTTCACTCTGGACGGATAATTTCTTGTCGTTTGTTTTGATGCACTTCAAAACTCATGCAAGTCACAGCAGCAGACACTGAGACGCGAGTGAGATGGGGCCCCTTCAGGGAGGTTTCCTTTTGATGTCGTTGCACCGTAACCAATCGGGGATAACCCACACACTGTCTAGTTGTGTTGTTGTATTACCAGATTGTTGTATCAGATAGATAGGTTGTATTGTTATACTGATGTTGAGTCAAGGCTAGGTTATTGGCAGGTAGATGGCAAGGGTAAAGTGGAGATGACAGGTGGTGGCGTAGAGGGGGGTGGATCCAGGACGCTGTAGTACACCATTGAGCCTTCTTCAGGTGTCGTGGGTCCCACTCAACGAAACATCAGTGAAGGAAGGTGCCCACTTGATAACGCCAATGACATGCCACGTAGTGCTCTTGGCTAGAGTAGGTAACTGGAGAATGGTGCCACCTGACAAATGGCTGTAGATCTATGACGGTGTAGCCTGATGTCTGCTATGGTGTTCATTTGGTGGTGGTTGTATCATTCCTATAATATGTGAATTGAGCTTCTATGAGTGTTTGCCTTGGATTATGGCACAAGGGGCAGTAACATCTTGGGCTGTGTATTAATGAATGCAGTGAGTAGTACAGACGTTTTGACATTTGTTCCACCTCCTATGCTAATGCATCACCATTAGTTGATAGTTGATAGATTCATTGTTTAATAGAAGTTGATATCAATTCATAATCAAGAGACACTATATGTGTTTGTTAGTTCATGCAGGGGTCGATATCACACTGGGAAAAGATGAGAGCAAGCAACATTCCCACACTGCATATTTTAACTTTGAATTGGAGCAACAAAAAAATGATGAGCGCAACCAAAACCACTTCTGTTCGCTGAGATTTTGTGATCTTTGCATAATTTAATCCGCAAACACAATAATCAAATAGCTCTCATTCAGTGAGTTGAAAGTTAACACGCTCAGCCCCACACACAGTTTGCATAAAAGAGCATTCCTTAGACCACAGCTCATTAGCTCATATGTTTGGTGGAAAGAAACTTTGCCTCCAACTTTTCTTAATGCAATAATAACGGTAACTGTGCTCCCCAGAGCTTGTGTAGGTGGCCCTGAAGTCATTAGGTAAAGTGCAGAATCTGATGAATAAGCAGTGAAAGTGATTCTAATCACTTCATTTCACCTCCTCTGGCTTGTTGGATGAAAACAGTGTGTGTGTGTCTGCGAGACAGAGGGAGAGAGAAATTCAAATACATGGGGAGCAACAGTTGGTGACTAAAAAGATGGATGTGAATCAATCTGGGTGGATTTAAAATGATCACCAGCTGTGAGGTCGTCACTTAGCCTACAGTAATGGAAGCAATGTCATTACATGACATCCATCTATCATTTCATTACATTAAACTGCCAGAGGTTCCCTAATCACACCTTATGTTTTCTACTGTATATTTCCTGCTTCCACTCCAAAGTTATCCAGCATGATGATGAGTCGACTGAAGGAGCTCTGACTTCACTAGTATTTTGACTGTAAACTTTCTATGATTCATGTGGAAACAATGGGGGACAACAATCAATGGGGAAACAAGCATAGTATCATTATTTTTCTCAAACATCATTTGTTGGTGGTTTAATTTCCCATATGCTGTGATACTGCAGTACAAAACACTGTTACAAAAACGGTCAGCAAAGAAAATAGTGGAAAATAGACATTTCTCCCAATATGAAGTCTTTGGTTTTGTTGACACAGTAATAACTGTAGTACTGCTGAATAGCCACAAGTAACTCAAATCAAATCACATTTATTTGTATAGCCCTTAATCATGGTTACAGTCTCAATGGGCTTCACAGTGCCCATAGCAGGAAGTGAAGTTTGTTTGAAATAAACAGAAGAACTGGGTAGTTAGCATGAGCAGCGGTAGCCACCATGGCTGAACAGACAAAGAAAAGGGCGTCACCTACAGAAATTCAAAATGCATCAACAGAAAATCCAAGGAGAAAGACGTCACAGTACTGAGCACACTGTTTGATTGACAAATGATGAGTGGTGCACAAACACCACAGCAATAACTGCTTGGCACAGCGAAATATCCCCAGTACATGATTTACCTGATGCTCTTCCTTGAGACTTTATGAGCCTGTCTGTCTGTAAGGCTCACAAGGTCAAGTAAAACATTGTAAAGGGTTGAGGGCCAGAGCAGTGGCACACCTCTACTTTCCCACCTGCAGGGAAAATTACAGGCATCTTCAGGTTGAGACCACATGCTGGAGCTAGGTGAGTTTATTAGCACCAGACATAGCGGGATGCTGCCCTCAGTATATAACTGGCTACGGAAGGAGAAACACCGACTGAATTTACCGGATTTGTTGCCTTTTGGATTTAAACCTAACCCCTCTGGATTAAAATGGCATACCTAACCCGTAAGCATGTGTTGGTTGAGGTCAAATACACTGCTTATTCCTCATCCTTCCATCATCATCACAACATTTGACAACACCTGCCCCCTACTTACCTGCCATATTCACACGTATAAAAATGTCTTTGACCAGAACATGCACATTTTACCACGTTGTGTTTGATCCCTGTACACACATGTCTTATCGAACCATCAAATAATCCATTGAAAGTCCCCGCAATGCTAATGCATGTCTCAAAACTGGGGCGTTACTGACAAGTAGTTAAAGAACTGCTAGAAGGGCTTTTCCCACTACGCACTTGACGTCTTTTCAACGTTGTGTCTACACTTGAGCTCTCATATTGCTCAGGATCCTTTTTGGCTCTGTATTGCTCAGTTTCAGCCCAAGCAGTTAATTATTTAACAGTTAGAAATATCAGAAAATATGCACTAGAGAAGTCCATATGTACAAGATAATGCTTTAATTTTCGTAGACGTCTACTAAACTTTTAAATCCTGTGTAGCCTAATTTTAGCCTATAGACGCTATAAACCATTTGGACACTAAGCAGCTAATCAATGTTAAATTCTGCAGTGGGTTTGATACCACTATGCATCTTTCCTTAAATCCCACTTTTACAAGGGGGTGCTTTGATATTTTCAATTTGAATCTAGTTATTTTTCTTTACCGATGTAGGGGAAAATCTGCATTGGCGCACAGATTCAAAGGGAAAGCGGCATTGCTCATTTTAAATAATGGCCTCCGGAAGTCAGAATCTAGCTCATTAGCAGTACACACTGGTTTCATTGATGAATGCTTACATATTAATTACAATCCATTTCGGGGTAGCTGAAGGATGAATGCTGAAACCTATTTACAATAACGCGCATGAATAAAGTAGTGATCAAAGAAAAACAGCAGACTAAGATTTTAAATGGAAAAAGTACCTCTTTAAATTTAAAGCCATTACCTGTAAAAGCTCTGTCACAGAGCCATACAAATCCTCTGTATGGAGACCCGAGTGAGAGAACCTCAGGCATGTAGAGCTGGCCAGAGAAAACAGAGTGAAGCGGTGTATTTGATGTATTCATTTGGGTCTAATTCTCCATACAAGGCTGTAGCAAAGGAAAACACCACAGCAGCAGCCCAGAGGCGATGGGGGTGGGGAAAAACAGCACAGGCTGCAATATGACTGGTGGAGTTATTCTCACCGCGCTTTGGACTGGAGGTTGTGTGTGTTGTGTGGTTGTCAAGATCATACGTTTATGTCTAGTACAGTTTTTATGATTGCTTTGACTCAATTTCCACAGCAGAGCCTCAAAGCAGTAGTCCTATAGAAATTGGCATTTTAATCTGATTATCTTAATTGGTGTACGGTCATAATTAGTAAGCATAACGCGATTGACACCTTGATTTCTTCACAACTTTTCAAATTATTGCAGCGTGTAAATATTCAGAGATGTTTGCTCCCAGATGAGGGCTGGGAAAACTGGTCCTTATGTTGGTTCCTTGATGATTAAATTAATCGATGTAAAGCGGGTTATTAGAGAAATCACGTTATTTTAAACCCTGTAAATGTTTTAAATACAATATTACAAAGAATGCTAAGTCAAGTCATAGCTGAAAGTGTGGTTAATGTATGCCTGAAGCTGAGGTCAGAAACACAAATCCCTGAGACCAAACATAGAATAACATTGCTGTCTGGTAGACGAGACCAAACATAGTAGTTGTAAACAGAAGGCTGTTAGATGTTGCTGAGGTCTTGCTCCACTGGTAGTCTCAGGAAAAAGAAAGAAAAAATAAGCAAAAAGCAATGGTGTTTATCAAAATGGCTGTAGGAGAGAAGTAAGTCAGCCCCACAGTCCCATAAGAAGCTTTGTAAATGTCTACATTTGGTTTCTGTCATAGGTGCCACTGCAGTGATGTATTTTTCTCCCCCTCATCAACCTGCTTAATGACGCTTTGGAAAAATTCAAACTGACCATAAGAAACTTATCTTCCACACGCAAGGTGTTGATGTTTAGATATTTCCATGAGTGATGGACTGGCAGGTGAAGCAAATGAGATTATGGAAAATGCTGTCGATTACCCAAGACATTAGATGTACGGTAGTTTACAAAGTCATTGCAAGGAGTGAAAGGTCACACCTCTAAGCTTTTTAACTTCACATTTTTCATCATAGTGTTTTTCAATTAAGATTTTAAAGTAAACTTTTGCTACAACCACCTTTCTAGTGCTCGCCTTAAACACTAAATGGCTCTGCTTTCATCAAATCACCTCTATTTTAATCAAGTCATCTTTAGGTTCATCAAATTTATCACTCTATCACACTCATCAATCCACATGCATTTTCATCACAGCTACTTTTAAAATTATTTTTTGGTGCCTAGTTAGCTAGGTAGGTACTTTTCTGAATTTGTATTTGAAGCTGGGAGAAAGGACTGCAGTCTCCTTACATGTTTTCTTTGTAAACACCATGCTCTCAGTACGCAAAACTGCAGTATGTGGAGTACTCAGAATTCATTCAGATTAATAGAAAGCAGCTAGGAAATGTTTACACCTTAGTCGCATTTGTGCCCAGCTCATTGTGTTATGAGGTGGTGGAAGGGAAGTTCACTCTGCACTGGTGAATTTATACACTGTGACATGATAATTACATGATTCATGTGCTGTGTATGCTTGTATCATCATATATTAACTCATTCATATTAACTTTGCATCAGTTATATTCATTATATATATCTTTTGAGCATTTATAACTATTTTTAACTATGTACACTCTCTGTAGGTTAACTCTTTATAAGGACCCTCAGTGTCCACAGGGTCTAGGGGATACTGAAGGAAGAAACATCTGGTAATAGGACTGGAAGGGTCGCAGGGGCTGGGTTCCCCGAGACATATAGGAGAAGATAGCCAGCCAGGGATGAAGTCATGTTTTGGAATGTATACATTGACCCTATATAAGATCCTGCAGTTCCAGTTGTTAGACACAGACTCATGCTTTGCCTTGTTCGGTGATGTTCGTCTCTGTCCACACGTGTGTATTAAACTGCTTGAACTAAGATCAACTTGGGGCCGACTTTCATTTCACCTAGTTTGACTACAAAGGAAGAGAATCCCAACTTTCAACTGGGCTAGACCAAGATGGCGGCCGACAGGAGTCAACAAGTTTTGAAGAAACGGATTATGTTATGTGTGTTGCAAGACATGAATATTATGCAGCTTTTAGACAAGCGTAAGCACCATAATGGTGACATTTTGTGTCAGAACAATTGAACAAGTTTGCGGCTGCTGCAGCACTGAAGGCTGCAGAAGACAGAGCTAAAAATCAAAACTTGACCAGTGGATCTAACCCATTCACACTCCCTCACTTCAACCTCCTTGATGAAATATATATTATTAGCAATGAACCTCTGATTCCCACAATTCTTTCTGGATAATCAAAACACGTACTTCACTCATGTAAATGGGATTATTAATGGGGAGTCAAATTATGTAATCATGTAAATGGCTTAATCAGATTAGTCACATTATTGTGCACATGTAAATGTAGCCAATGGCTGCAATGTACACCACTTTCTTGCCTGTGTTTGCTATAACTAAAACATGAATTCAATTGTCTGAACCAATTCCCAGGCCCCCTGGGAATCTGCAAGTCCGAGATTATGGTATTTGTTTGTGGAAAACTGAATGCACCGCGAAAAGAAAAAGAAAAGAGCTGTCTGAGGATGACAGAAAAAAATCACCAAACATAAGCGTTCACAAGGCTCTCTAGAGACCTTGGTTTCCACTGTTCGCAATGTTATTAAGAAGTTTGCTGCTCATGGTATTGCTAAGAATCTCCCAGGACGTGGTGGTAAGAGGAAAATTGATCTCAGATGTCATCAAAGGTTGGTGCAAGCCATTGAAAAAAATACCTCACATGACATCCAAAGATCTTAAGGCTGACCTGGAGAGGTCTAGGTTAATGGTTTCAGCCTCTACTATATGCTGGACACTGACCCAAGAAGGGCTTTATGCTCAGAGGCCATGGAAGACCCTGCTGCTGCTTTGCCAAGAACAACTTGGACAAACCTAAGGCCCTCTGGGAAAACGTTCTGTGGACTGATGAAACCAAATTAGAGTGCTTCAACCTTTCCCATCGGGGGAACTAGCCCCAAAAAGGTTCCTCTTGGATAGTTCCTGGACCCCAAAAAAGTTCCTGCTAGCAAGGTACTACTTTTTGGGGCACCAGGAACCATTGGACCGGAGTTGCAGTACTGAACAACTGAAGCTACGCAAAGATCGTATCAACACCATAGCTGCTTGAACTTCCTCCAAGAAATTAGCACTGTTGTTGTGGGGGTCGTCGTGTACCAAAACGACGTATGAAACCAAACAGTCGCACTTTTGTCACCACATACTCCTTATTTGCATAATCTCCCCGGTACTTTGGTGCGGTGGGAAAGCAACCTGGAACTCTTTGGGGGAACTAAACAGTAGTGGTTCAGGTTTCAGCAGTGGATAAAAGACTATTGAGAACCAATTGTTGGTCAAAGGAATCCTTCAAACATTGAAGAACAGGTTGCAATTGAAGAGTGGGAGAAACTGCCAGCAGAAAGGTGCAGGAAGCTTGTTGATGTTTAACAAGAAACATCTGGAAGCAGTCATCATTGCCAAAGGCTGTGCAGCTAAGTATTAGACATTTTGAAGACATTAAAGATTTCTTTAATATATGTATTCTTATTGTTTGATCATGTGCTGTTAAATAAAACAGATGAACATGTAAAGTTGTTTCAATTTCCAATTATTTCAGAAGATATTGCACATTATCTGCATATAATGCAAGGGTGCCAATAATCTTGGCCAGAACTGTATGTGAGTGTGAAGCAGGATGTTGTGCAGATCAACCATTCAAGGGTAAGTAAAGGTAAATAAAAGCCAATGTAAAAGTCAATGTTTGGTAGATGAGGCGGAACAATACAGTCTTAGACAGGAGGGCAGTTAAAGATTTCAGAAGAGTCCCGTTCCACTCCCCCCCAGCAAACATTTTGACTTTGAATAGATGTCAATATGATGCACTGCACCAACATTGAAAACCTGTATGAATATAACACCAAAATGAAAGTCGTCCGTTGCTGCTACCTGCATCATTTTGTGAAATCAGGACCTAAATATCTTTCTGATATCAGTTTAAAATGGTTAAACCACCTCCTGCATGTCGCTGTCCGTCAAATGCTTGCTAGAAAAAGATAGAAAGTAATGATGTGGAGACATTAAATGCCACTGAAAACAACAACACACAACCACAACAAACACAGACATGTGAATATGACTGAAAGATGACCATGAGTCAAGCCAAGTTACAACAGATGATTAAGAATATCTTCACTTTTATTATTAAATTATACATTTATACAATATACCCTTAAAACTGAAGCTATACAAATCATTAAGAAGGAGAAGTAACCATGTGATATTACCCTTTGCAAAATAAACAAAACACTCTGAGAGGTATGTATTCAATTCATTTATACTGGAGATCTGCAGACTATTACATCTTGAGACATACTTAGATACAAGCACGTGCACAGATAGGGTCAAAAGGCTCAAGTCCCTACCCTTTGGCCATGCCACCTGC
Organism: Hoplostethus atlanticus; assembly: GCA_034670405.1. Taxonomy (NCBI): domain Eukaryota; kingdom Metazoa; phylum Chordata; class Actinopteri; order Trachichthyiformes; family Trachichthyidae; genus Hoplostethus; species Hoplostethus atlanticus. Next base: position 2,189,701 of record JAXDDX010000068.1, read on the forward strand.
ATAGTGTCCCCTCTTACAATGTGTTCACGTGTCTATTATTTTGTGTGTGTAAGGATTTCTGTTTAGCATCATCTTTACTTGAAGCAGGGTAAGAGTCCATGAAAAAGTATCCTGCTTTAAATAAAAAAGACACCACTCCAAATCCAAATGAATAAATAACTTTGCTTCATCCCTTACCACTAAAAGGTTTCAAGGACAGTTCGTCTGGGTAAGTCCAATTTGGGTACAGGTGTTCTTGTAGACAAATTACTTGTGAACATTAAGGGGTTTTATGAGGTTTCCTGGTCAATTTTCATGCTACTTCAAACATTGCAGTGTAAAAGAACTAGATGGAAAACAAACTGAGTCACACAGAACTCACGTCTTGTTTTGCAACATAGTCTAATGGTCAACCAGCAAATGCTATGGTTGAGCTACTGGGCAATTCAAATCTAATTTCCACCTATTGTGCGTCACAGAATTGAATGACAATAAGCTTCCGTTTATGTAGACGTGATTGCCATTGTGCCAATCACTGGAAAAAAAGTTTAAAAATGTTGAAATAAAAACTTTAGCAAATTAGGCACTCTTACAGTAGGCAGTATTGGCCCCCTTTTCTCCTTCCCTTTCAACACGACAACATTCACCACCACACTGTAAAAAAAATCAGATGGCAGCGAATGTGTGCATATCTTATAGGCCTGGCCTACATTTCTTGACTTGCAAGTGTCACATAGCATATTCCACTGAAATGTGGAAATATTCAGCGTCTGGAGTGTTACTAACAAAATGTCGCATGTTGTGCGCATTCGGGAGGTGTAGCAGCTTGTGTTCACTGCACTTACAGTTGTTTGCCCTCTTTCCCAGCCTCTCTCCATCATCTGCTGGTTTACATATTTTTGCAAAAATCACACCGGCATAATTCTAACAGTTTCCACCAACATCAAATACGCACACCCGTAAAGACTCAGCTAGTTCCTGTCCACTTCATACATCTCCTGGAGTGTTTAGACAGTGGGCCAGTTCCTAGTCTTTTGAAGCATCCTTGGGCAATTTCCAGGACATGAGCACAGAAATGTGTAGTTCTAAGGAATGCTGCTACAACACATCCACCTGACAGTCCTTTATGAGAGAGTATGTGCCTTAGGTCCAGGGAGGGACACACTTGTACGTCTGTCATATGTAGTACTCCTTCATGTTGTCCCTGACTGAGTTGTGGAGGTGCAACTCTGCCTGGTAGGCTGTTTCCATGCTGTGTCTGTGCTCCTTCTCCTTCATGCTGGCGCTCCTCTGGGCCTGCCGGTGCTGGTACAGGAACCGAGTTACCACTGCCAGCACACACACGGTAATGAAGACCACCGCTGTGACCACACCTGAGGAGCAGCCAGGGAAGCCATATTAGTAGATCACAGTGGCAATAAGTCTCACTACCCATATGGGTCAGTTACAAGTGCAAATACTCTGCATGGGCATCATGGTTTACTTCTTTTGTCTCAGCAGAGAAAAAAACAAATATAAAAAATATGTAAAAAATATATTTAAAAAAAATTGAAAGCATTCAAGCATCTTGTGATCAACATTAATGGTTTAAAAACATTATTGTTCAAGTACCAATAATTATGTGAACGAGCCTGAACTAAAACAAAGAGAGCTAGTAAGGCACCAGGAAAAATAATTAAGATGGAAGCAGGCAGAGACAGAGACAAATAACAGACAGATGGGACTCATTTTAAATTAACAACAGAATAATAAATTAGCACAAAAGAGAGAGGAAAACAGACCTACTATTACAGCCGAATCATTCTGGGTATCATTGCCGAGCTGCTCCTTATCTTTATTTGCCTTTGCAGCTTGATCTGGAGAAGAAGTAAGAAATGGGCAAATTCATTAACTTTCAGTAATGAGTGAATGAGCCATGAAGCTAGTGGATGTTGTTTTCAATGGGTGTTCGCTCCACAACATAAGCCATTTCGTGTAACTGCCAAAACAATGATAAACAAAACTTCCATTACAATGGAAGGTATCAGTTCATTGTTGTTTCAACTCGTTCCTGAATTATGCTTGAAATGTAATAATGACGCATAAAGCTGTAGGCGAGACTGTGAACATCCGTAATCGAGTCAGAGCTCTGCAGCGTACTGCTAGATGGGACAAACAACTGTGAAATGTGTGGAAAAAGCAATGGAGAAAAGATGGATAAAAGAATCTATTTGTTTGTTCAGTTTGTTGACTTCCTCCAACAAGACACCAGTGAAGCGTGTTTGGTAATGAGCAGAGTCGGAAATGAACTTTGTGGCTCACCTGCCAAGGGAATGAAAACAAAAAAAAATTACCTGCCACAAGTTATTTTTACTGGCCACGATAAATAATTAATAATTATACACATCAACTAATAATTCTACATAGTTTGCTGAAATATGGCACCGTTATCAATGCTGTTTTGTGTATAGAATCAGATACTGTGCGAAACATTCAATCAAGAGATCAAGAGCAGCTTTAGAGCTCTAATTTAAAGCTTTCATTTATATAATGGATCTTTTATTGTGTGCATGCTTGGAGGCGTGGCTGAGACATGAGGAGTGGCTTGGTCTGTTACCTTCAATAATCTGAATAGAGAGAGAGCGATATACTTCACCTGCTCATTTTGTTGACTTTTTGATAAAGAAATGTGGTTCATCATAGGAGAATTTACTATTTAATTGGTTATTGTGGATGCTGTTTGATGATTTTCTGACTGATGGGTTGCTACAGAATTTGGAGCCAACATCATTTGTGGGCTTGCTAGTGAGAATTGGCATGTAGGTGTATGTTTGTGTAAAGTCTTCTCAACATGCAGATATTTGATGTGTGTTTATACATGAAAACACTGCTCTGCCAAATTAAGTACATAACAATAACAGTACAAGATAGAAGTTTAAAGAACACTGACATTGTTCTTTATGGTCTGAAAAGTGTCTTAATCACCAAATTGGTGACACTACCACTTGGTGTAGAGGCAGCCTAACAGCCAGGCGATCTTGACAAGTTGTTTCGATTTGATTTAATTGGCTCACGTTCAGGCAAACAGGCAAAGACCAAAGGTTGAATATAACCAGTGATGCTATGCTCTCAAAACATGGTATGGTAGGTGACCCTTATTAATTTATCTGACAAATTTACCAGCATTTGGCACTTGCCGGGGGGGTTATTGAAGGACCCTGGCAATGACCATTACCAAGTGTTACCGATGAAGCGTCTAGTGTGCCAACCGTATTATAGAATAGCTTAGTGATTCATTATTATTGTTTAATTGACAGATACATTTAAAACAATTTAAAAAAGTGATTAATTAAGTGATTAATTCACATTTAAATGACATAATTAATTAAACTTTATAAATCAATAAAATGTTCATTAAATATGTCAATTAGTAATTCCATTACATTATTCTAGCTATCCTATCCTGGCTGTCTGTCCTTACCAATTAATTTTATTCATCATTTAACTGCTTTGTTGTTTTTGGTGTTTTGGCTACTTAAGCTCTGGGATCCCTGACACACAGCTGACCGAGGTGGACAGGATTTGAACAAGCAAACTGACGGTCTGCTTATCCAAAAAGGCCAAAAAGGTGTCATAAAATAATGGTTGAATTGTGACAAAACCAAATACAGAGTGCAGAAGTGCTCAGTCAGCAAACATCAGATCAGATTGGCCATTCCCAATGCTAAAGCTACAAAGGCCATTTCCTTTGACATATCCACATAAACAGGCACTCTGGAAACAGTTGAATCAGACACATGGACAGCACACTGGCTTGGCAAAGTACGTTGCAAAATCAGCTTTGTTTTTTGATCGTAGTCCAAGGAGTCACAGATTTCCCTTTTAAATGACAGAGGCTAGATTCTTCACATACTCTGTCCACATGGAAGATCTGATACTTATTTTGATCATGGCATGCTGATAATGACTCTTAGTAGTCTATTAATGTTAGGGAAAATGTCTGGGGCACAAGTATCCATAACTTCAACGAGGGATGGGAATTCCTGAACTCTTTGCTTTGTAAACACGGTATCAGTCAGTATCCTCAACAATGTTAATATTTGCTGATTTTCCTAAACTGGCAGTTCTTCCGTCTTCAGGGTAGCAGCATGAAAGTTAGTATACTTGTCACAAAAAAATATTTTTTGCCAACTTGACATAAATTAGTCAAGTAGTAAATTGTAGGTCCCTCGGTGTAATTTCATTCTCTTGGTGTTCTCAGAGTAAAGTGCTGTCCATGGTGCTGAATCTAGACAATTTGTCAAGCATTTTGGAAATTATCTATTTCATATTTGCCACAAGGCAATAGATATTTTTTTGGCCAACTGCCTTTCCCCTCGGTGGAGCTGCAGTCTGTGTGTTGCAAGGCTTTGCCTCTACACTGCATTTCAGAATTTCTCTTCCTTAACTGTGTCAATCTAAAGCAATCAGTGGGTAAATCGTCCAAGCGTCTTGAGAGACCATCAGAATATTTTTGAATTGATAGTGCAATGCTAGTTAGATGAAGTAGACCAAAATTTCAAGTGGTAATAAATTGCAATCAGTGAATAGAAAAAAATGATCTATTGGATCTTAGCACTAGTCTCATTGTAAAGTACATATTATAGCCTCATGTGGTCTAATTTCTAATATTTCTATTTTGGAGAGTGCCGGTATAGCCTGCAACACCGCAAGTCTCTTACTCACTTATTAAAAATAACTGCATGGATGCTGTAGCAGCCTATCCTGTTGTTGTGATATTTGTTTAAACTCAAAGTAGAATCATTTTTCTTTTGTTTGATCCCTGTGATAACGATAAAAGATTCAGGATTTTGTGTTTTTGTAATTCTCATTCTTGTCCACTAGGGGGCTCAATGCATTCCATAGCATCACAATCCGCTAATAACTTATTATGTAGTGTTATTTGTACCGTTCTAACGAGATGGCCATTGTATAGTATGGAAATGAAAAACATACAAACGAGCTTGACATAATGTAATTTCCACTTTAACCTTAAATACATGTAACCTGATAATTAGGGCTTGATAAACAACTTACAACTGAAATCACTGACATGTCACATGCTATGGTGCTGTCCTGGACTCCATATAGGCATGGGAAGAGGAAATAACTTTCTAAGTGGCTATCTCTTCAAGCAAGTTACCCGTGCAGACGCGTAGCAAATAACTAGCGATGCAGTGACATCCTCTCTCGTAAAGGCATGAATGTGTACAAAATAAATCTTGTGTAGCATAGGTGTAGAAAAGCAGACCGCCTTTACATGATAAGGCAACACTATGTGAATGTGCCATGTACGCTACACCTAAATGAAAGACAATACGCCAATGCTACAGCTACGCTACATTTGCTTTGTCTCCATTGTTAGAGGTTTGGTCAGATCTCACAGGTCTTGATCTGGCCTCAGGTTGGCGCTCCAGGTCCTGGTTCTCTAGAATAAAGGTGAGTATCACTTGTCATACAACTAGCAGAGTGTGTGAGTGTGTTACCTAGCAGAGTGTGTGAGGTGGTGGAGTCTGCAAGCGCCCCGCAATTTGACTGGACCAGTGGACCACGGATGGTGACCAATGAGCTTCCTCGATTCAGCAGCGCCGCTTTCAGAGGAGCCACATGATTGAACTGGACCGAGGATAGGCAGCCGATGAAACCCTTTGATCCTGCTTGCATTACTTCCTCATTGAAATTCTCCCTTCCTGTAGATAGATAGATGGATAGATAGATGGATAGATAGATAGATAGTTATGATGCAGAAATATTAGCCACAGCTAGAAAACATTAAAAAAAAAACAGAAAAAGGCATAATAACTGAAGCAGAAAAATGTTGTGGCCCTGTAAGCATGTTAATCAATATCTACAATTGAATACACAAGTAAAGAATAGAAAATAAAAAATGTACTCTCCCCTCTAGGGAGATAACACGTGTGGAAAATCATTAAGGCGTGTTGTTGACTCAAGTCATTTCTCAGGAAAAGCTTAATGACATGAGAAGACTCACCGATGACTTTGCCCAATGTCAAGGATCTGATTAAGATCAACTCTGCATCAGATGACAGGGTGTACTTTCTGTGGATGTCCTGGTCGATCTGGTTGAGTGGAAAGTAATCAAATAATAAGCCGGTTACAAGAAATCCAAACCAAGGCAGTAGCACATTTCAATACATTATAGATGGAGTATTATGTTCTTGACTGCTTCATACAAATGGTATCTGCCCACGACTAGCTTTTAAGTGCCTCATTTCTTCCACTTCCGCAGTAATACACTGGCTCAGATGCATTGCCCAAGTTGATATAGATGAGAAAATCAAGTGTTAGTACTGAACTGAAGACACCGTTAACTCAGAATGCACTGCCACAAATACATTGAAGAGGGTTGTAAAAACCTAATTTGTTTATGAGAGTGTGGGGGGGGCGGGTTAAGTCATTCTCAATATAATCATAATCATTACTTCTAGATTTTAATGGTAACTGTTTATCCTGGACTGGACCCCCTCCCAGTATCTACATGTAGGACATTATGTGTCCATTGCTCACCTGTACATAGACGTCTTTGCCCTCTCGGTGGATTCTGATTCGGTGGAGGCGTCTGTCTGCCAAGCTGCTGAGGGTGGGGCTGAACACGTCTGGATTCCTGTCCATCTGAAGGCGATACCAGATCTGCAGACTCCCTGGACACAAAGCCACGCAAAAAAAAACCAGGATAAGCCAAGTAATAGTGGCCTTGAAACAGACCCACGTGGAAATCCCCTTCTGAGCCCTTTAGGATGTCTTAGAAGCTGTATTGCCAGGCCGTGTTGAATGCTGCTATTCTACTGTCAATTGCACCTGAGAGACCATCTCAAAGACATTGATCAATTTAAAAGCCACAGACTCGAGTCCAATCCAATGAAATAAAAACTGCATCTTCCCCTACGCATATTTCAGTGTTGATTTCAAATACGTGTACATCACAGAATAGCAAAGAAGAGAATGCACCTATTGACTTTGTGGTAAATGTTAAGAAAAGGCAAACAAGACTTGGCAGCTTATTTATAAATAGACCTCTCTACCTAAACTCCTCCGGTCACCTTTTGAGATATATATATATTTATCCCAAAGCTCTTTTCTCCCATACTGAATATGTCAATATGCACTCAGTGTTCTTCCCACACACACACACCAACAGATCAAAGCAGAAGAAAGCTCTGCATTATCAAGTGGAGTTGGGTCAATATTACAATTCCAGCTCTGTTGGTGAAAGGCTTTGTGTTGTGTTTCAGCAAGTCCTGAGAGTGCTGAAGATTACTGTGGTTGAAGTGTCTTGTCACTCCTTGAATATTTACAGAGACCCGAGTCATTTGTGCATTGTGATTAAACACAAAAGAGCACAAAAGGGCAATGACTTAGGGAAACAGAGAGGTATCACTCAACATGATGCTCAGTGGCTTGGATACAGCCTGAAGGCTGTCAGCTTAAAGGTCTGTTCCAGAGCATTCAATGCTCTGTTGTGGCAGAGACTGAATAGGCTAAGATGCATCACTACCTCTGGTGTCTGTTGGCAGGCACATCCTTTCCTCACAATCTATTTTGCTAAATGCAAAGGGTTTGCATTTATTTTTTCTTACAATTGAAAGCTGTCTCAGGTGGCAGTTGGTTCTTCTCATCTCTGTTTAATATGGGGTGTTTGGGATTGGCATAACTTGGAATCCTCTCAAAATCTACCTTGCTGTTGTCAGACAAAAAGAAAGCTATCTGCCAAAAGTATTCAGTTTTCAGGAGTGAAGAAAATAATGTTTATGTGCACATGTATATTTTAAAATATACAGCCTTAGTATATACATAATAATGTATACATTTTTAATATACATTATTCTAGAAGTATAATTGTAGTATTAATACATGCTTAATTGTTTTTATTATCAATTTAATGTTGAAATATTTTCTTAAAATTTGTAAAAATGACAAATGATATACAGTTGTATATATTATTATTATTGTTATTATCATATCTACTTTTGAAACACCCAGTACAATGTGTTTTTTTTAACAAGCTTCAAGGGCCAATGGGTCACTCAATAAATAAATGACCAATTAAGCTTTTGGTATAGGTATGAAAAAGCAAAACACTGAAATTCCAGTGAATTCCATTTTTTCGACAATACCACATTTATAATAATGTCAGAATAATGTTAGAACACTATACACTATAATCATTCTCCATTCTGAAATTATAATTACCATTATAAAGACACTTAAGAGTGCTAATCAACCAGACAAGCTGACTACGACTAAGCAACGGCCTGAGGCCTAATTTTAGGGGCAGGGAGAGCCACACACATACATACTGTATTTTGACACCTGGTTTTAGTCACTGAGCAGCTCAGCTGGAAAAAGGGTTGTAGTGCTATAACTGCTGATCCAAAAAATTTCAAATCACAGCTGACAGTCTGCACTTTGACCTCGCAGAAAGTATGTCATCCTGCATCAATGCATTTCACAAACACTCAACCGAGACGCTGAGGGCGTAATATGTCAAACATTAGGTTGCCCTCCAAACATTTATGGTGTTTACTGTAAATAAATGCTGTTTTTTTTATTACCACAACACTGTGGTCTTCAAGAGCCAAACTCAGCCAGGTTGACTGCAAGTGAGTCACTTCACTCCTCTATACCTCAACGCTATGAAACTACATTATAGTGTGGTAAAAGACATATTGTGCAAGTCAACTCTGTTCTTTATTTAACTGTTTATAATTAAGAAAATGAAGTAAAACTTGTATTTATGTGAAAATGTAACTATAAATCTTCACACCTTAGCTGTGACCTCCCAATTTCCCATAATCCTCTTTGTATTTTGTATTTGTTGATGTCACATGATGAGAGAACTTCTTAGTTTGCATTGACTGCTGTGATATAGCTTTGTAGCTTTGTAACATTTTATAACTCATACATTACATACACATACATACATAAGGCATCATTAAATAAAGCACACTGTTGTACAAGCAGTGCTTCTGTGTATGTATGTAATATTCTGTACACAATGTTCTATAAGCCACATTCATGTAAACTGAGAATTAATTATGTCTAAATGTCATCGTCACAAAATGTGCCACGGGACTTTTGGGACTGGGACCTTTTTTTTTTCCCTCTATCAAATGTCAAATCCATGTGTCCGTACCGTTCCTGGCCAGGATGACAGAGATGTACTGCTGGCTGAAGGTGCTGACAGTCAGCAGCATGGCTGGGCTCTGGGAGGTCAGGAAGCTGAAGGCCATGTTCTCTCTGGCTCTTATGGTTTCTCTGGAAACAATGGAGGCCTGGGAGCTTCTGTTCTGCATCACCGAGAAGGGCTCCTGGAAGGTGTAGGTCACCGAGGACTCTCTGTCGAAGGACACCGACACCTCTGGACACACAGGGACAGGGAAAAATAGACTTCATTGCAGTGAACTCACTTGAAACTGCTTTTCTGAAATATATTTTAATCTTTATTTATCCAGTGGAAAATCGACTGAGCACGCGTTCTCTTTTTCTGCTTCACATTCACACAGTTACACACAGTTACACTGGGAGCTGACCAGTAAAACCACAGTCTTCTACTGTTGGCCACTGAGACGCGCCACTGGAACAGTTAGGGGTTCAATGCCTTGCTCAAGGACACATCAACAGCTAGTTTTCCCTAGCTGGTCTGAGGAATCGAACCAGTGACCTTTTCACAAGCCGACTCCACTAATCCCTAGGCACCTCATTGTTTATCATTGCTCAGTTGCTTTTCTTTCAGAACAGTGCTTGGCTTATAAATCAATAATAGTACTGAAAACAGAAATAGTCTGCTTCACCCAGTAGGTGACATTCATTGTTTAATCGTACCGTTGCTTTCAATGTGAAATACTTTTATTTGACAGAACTTCAGCTTTGAAAATCTGATCTGCCACCATACTAACGTACAACTGAATAAATGTATCAACTACCTTTTACTCCTGAAATTTCAGCAAGTTTAACTCCTGCGCCGCATTTCACATGCCAGGCTCAGAGACGATTGGATCAAAGGGAGAGTCTATTGTATTTCATACTAGTGACATATCTGATAGGCCCTCTACCACAATAATAGAACTCTAGATGAATGTGAAAGTGAAAGCTTGATCCTCCCAGACAGACCAGAGACTGTGGAGCAGCTGTAATCTGTCTTCTGCTCCACTGCTACTTTGATCACCTCCTCACATGGAATCCAAATTCCACTTTATGAATATCACTAATCTTAACAGCCTCCTTTCAAGAGGCAGCAAATGTTGCTCCTTTATTATACATTGTGCTTTCCACTCTCCTTAGCTGTTGTGAGCATTTTTGTGACGAACTAAACTTAATTAAAATATGTTTTTTTATTAAGGAACACACATGAAACTGCACTATATATACTCAGATTATAGTATATATTAGCATTCAGATTATACTGAATAAACTTCAGAGTGAACAGGAAAACCATCACATCAATAATGGATGGGAAAATACAGAAATGTTAGCCATAGTTTCACTTTTTACTGCTGCTGCACCCCAAAGCAGGATACTAACACAACACAGGTGCAGGTTGGGGGACATCTACATTGACCACCACTGTATCATTAAAAGAGTTAATGCACCATTAAGTCCTTTAATGCACCTGCCAACAATTTGTGAAAACCAGTCGCTGGAAGCCCATTCATTTACTGCAGCCAGAGAAAGATGATACTATGTTAAGCCCGGTGGCCTTTTTTCCTCATTTGTCAGAATAGAAAAGTTGACTGCAGCTGAACCTTTGGGCAGCATTGCCCATCAGCAGCAACTCATGCATCATTCATTTTCTTTAGCCACTTATTCCTGTTCAGTGTAACAGTGGGCTAGGGTCTATTCCAGCATGTGTTGGGTGGAAGGCAGGGAGATCTCTCCAGCCCATCACAGGTCTACCACGGATAGATAGACACTTATATTCATACCTATGGGCAATTTATTCTCCAATCCACTTGCATGTCTTTGGACTGTGGTATACATATCAACTCCACACAGAAAGGACTGGGAACTGAACCTGCATCCTTCTGCTTGTGAGGCCACAGCCAGATTAGCCAGATTTCAACACTTCCTTGTTCCCCTACTGATGTGATTTAGTAAATGAATAACAGGCCCGCCTGGCAAATGCGAAATCAATGATTTTATTTGAAAGACTACAGGAATAAACATCTCATAAACAACGCTTGGAGAATGGTTACATCCATCGTTGGAGTCGATGGTAAAGTCATTTTATTGAGCCTTTTTGGTTTATTTTCAATTACTTCTACCTCGTTAGTGTTTGCTAGCTAGTTATGTCCATCAAAACAATGTAATGTTATGAAAGGCAAAAAAAATTAAAACTTTGTAGCTGCATGATACCACTGCATAGATGCAATCGGAGCCTCAGTGTGAACGAACATGGTGCTTGTCCTCATCACCCACCTTCTTTACAGGCCGGTCCCCCATAGGCGGACTGGGAGCAGTCACAGGCATAGCCGCTGCTCTTCTCGATACACCTCCCTCTGTTGTGGCAGAGGCTGCTGGAGCCGCTGCAGTAGCCAGGACAACCGGAGCTCACCCCTGGTGTCATCTTGGCCCTCTCCTCCAGGTCAAAGGTCACACCGTTGATGGTCAGAGTCCTGATGCAGCCCAGGAAGCCTCTCTGACGGGACGCGGTTCCCCCTGGGAGAAGGATGGCCATTAGTCACCCCTAATGCCTGACACTGTGCTACATAGCATCTATAACTACTTTATAATCATAATCCCCTTCAAGGCTGATGAGGATTAACGACAAGCCTTTATATAATTCCAGTAAGCAGACTTTTTACTGTGATTACAGTGTAATTAGACATTAACAAAACTCAACACAGCTGACTCTACCAGTATTACTGCAATTGAATCAGTGTGCCAATTCCATATTATTTACGATAATGTCAGATAGTTCAATATGGTTGCACTTTTAGAAAAACTATTGCAAATAAAAATGTTTGTATCTTGTTGTATAACAACTCATAATTCCACATATAACATGAAGTACTTTGTCACTGTTTACTTACAGAGTAACAGAGGACGTGAGGTAGGTTTAATGGAAAGAATTAATAGGAATACTGTGTTATTATTATAGTCACAATTCTCTGAGGCAGATGGGGATCAATAGCAACTAATCATTACAGTATGCCACATTGTAATACACTTCACTTAATGACAGGATCTTTGAGGTGGCTGACTGATATATATAGTCATTTGCACTAAAGTTAAAACAGCGAACCAGTACTCTTCTGAGGTCCACAGTGGTTAAAGACTTTTTTATTGCTTCCATTTGTCATTCATTTCATTCTTCAAATTTAACAAAGTAAATGACCCAGTGAGAGCAAGAATATTGTCAACCCACTTCAGGAAATACTTTTTAAATTATATCTCTGTTCTCCCTACAGTGACGGCGCATTATTAGGCAGACACACTAAAATATCAGAGGGAGAATAAAAGGTATAGTGTGAAGAGAGTACTGAAGCTGGCCACCTCGAGCTATAATAGGAATGTGATATAATAAATCAATTATTGTTCAGAGTAGCTTAATTAAATCCCTGTCTCTGGTGGTTTGGTGAGGCTGAGGCCAGGCCTACCCACAAACAGCTGGCTGTTGAGTCGTAAGCGGAGGTGTCCATCAGCCGGAGCCTCCAGGAAGCGAAGGGGAAGCTGGTCGACCTGCAGGGAGGCCTCCTTCACATTGCGCTCTGCCCTCACGTAGTGCCACTGCCTGTCATTCAGTGGAACATGGGATTTCACAGACAGGACCACTGGACCATTTCCCACGTCAAAGGAGAAAGTCACCACCGAGGGAACTGGGAGGGCAGCGGGGGCACAGAGATGACAGTCGGGTCAGATTAAACGCGATACTCGTTTTTTTATGTTGTACTATATCATCCCCTGGCGATGCAACGTGATACAATGATGCTGGGAAAGCTTGATGACCTGAATGGATTTATGAGGGGGCTCGGCTGACAGCTCGTCAATATTTCACAATGTCTCTCAGCTACAGGAACCTGCGGTAATACATTATGGCTCCAAATATCCTGAGAAAAAGTGAGAACTTCTGTTGTCCCTTTACACGGCTTAGAATGACTCACTGTGTGTGATAAAGTGTGATAAAATATTATTACACACATATTAACCATTATTTATTATTTAACAACAATTATGTTCCAAGCATACTGTAATCAACAACATGACATATTTTTAACTGTGATATGTGTAGTATGATGAATGTACTAATCTACCTCTGCCTTAAATACCTCTCTGGTAACTGGAAATGTACTCAGAGGGAGACACAAGCTAGTTTCCATGAATGGTTTTATAACAGAAGAAGACTACAGTGTATTGCTTCATTCAGCAGACAGTGCTTACAAATAAGTAAATAACTATTTATAGTGATAAATCCTATTTAGCTTGATTTCTCTGAAACGCCAGTAACGTCATATTTTACAGCTCCCCTGGATACCTGGCATGTATTTCAGTGAAACAATAATATTCTTACATTTCCCTGAAATAAATCTACAAGGAGATTTGATCAGTTCTTACTTCTACATCCATCACTTACATTCAGCACGGATCTCAAATTGATTGCACGGTTGGTAGGGAAATTATATGACCTTATATGACAGCTTGATGATGTTGCTGTTCACTGTATCAACAGGATTACATCATGCCGTGCAGAGCTGACAGCTACGTTCTCCTGAAATTGAACTGTCAACTATAGCTAACAAATCCATCTGAAAAATAAAAAATAAAAATAAAAACCCACTGACAGCTTTTATGTGGGTGTTCATATGCAAGGAAGTATTTATTCGCTATTTATTGTTGGCGTGTCCTTATCCTTTTGAATTCTAACGTTTGAGTGATCCACTCACAGCTGAGCTCCACTCTGATGAAGTCCTTGAAGCCCAGGTTTTCCAGAAACACTCCTGAAGGAGCACCGGTCTTGAAGTAGAAGGAGATATCAGAGCCAAGCTCTGCCTGGAGGGTGGGGAAGTGGAGGTAGGACGATTCTTGGTAGAAGGAAGCTGCATTCCATATAGACTCTGAAAGAAAAGGACAGGAAAGGAAGACAGTAAGAGGAGGAGGTAAAGTGGAGGTAGGGTGATTCCTAGTAGAAGTAGGCTGCATTCCATATTGACCCTGAAATAAAAGGACATTTTAAAAAGTTAGAAAAACAGTAAACAGTAAAAAAAACCTGATATTTTCGAGTATCCAAATCGTGGCTAAATATATAATTAGTGCCAGTGAATATAATACAATTCAAAAAATGAAAGAAGACAAAGTCAGAGTAAGCCGGCTGAAAATTGGAAAAGGAGAATTGGAATTGGACTCTCACAGCCATGAGGGGGAAAAAGGATGCGAGTCGAAAGGTAAATAGAGCATTTGAAACATGCTCTGTCTCAGATCAAGGCGGCTATTTGCAGCCAAAGCCCACACTGTAGCTCTAGAACTGAAGTGATCACCTACTGTCTCCATAACAACGCAGAGGGCCGACTCTGTAGAAAGCCTCGGAGCCTGTTCTGTTGGTGTCGCCAATCAAAATCTGGCTCACTGGCAGGTGGTCTTTATAGGAGAGGATTCCCGTGTCATTAGCCCTGCGAACAGAAAAAAAAAAAAAGAGAGCCCTCTCAGTTTCACCGTCCAGATAAAGGAATCCATTTCTCTGCATTAACCGGAACGTAGAGTAAACACATTAAAACGGGAGCAATCTATCACAATGCAGACAACCGCCTCTGGAAATATTCAGATTGAGCTCCCCATTGTGGAGGATTAACACACAATATGCAGAGACATTTAGAAATTGTTATTTACCAAATTGTGATAGGGTCTTTATTCAATGTTTTGGAGATTATGATTAGTTTGATCATAATCCTAATATATGTATATAATAAATCAGCCAACACTGGAATATGAACATTTCAGGTTTTATTGTCAGGAGGGAAATTCTGACATTTACAACCATCACACAAACACACATAATGCTCACCAAAAATGTGATTGATGTTATATTGCCATGCTCTCCTTCACTCCTTTGAAATGTTTCTACATGCACATTTTGCATGCAGATAGATGCTAAATCTTGACACCCAACAGAATACAGATGGGTTCATTGGTGTTATTGTGACAGTTGCAGGGATACTTTATATCGGTGCATTCATTTGTATGTGTTTGCATTGTGTACCATGCATCTGTGTCGGCGTCGCAGTTGCAGAAGTAGTTCATGTCCATGCAGTTCTCCTCCAGGCTGCAGGAGCACTGCTGAACTCCAGGCAGGAATCCTCCCCAGTAGGTCCGCCTCTCTCCTCCCTGGTCCAGCCACCAGGACAGCGGGGTACCATCTGCAACAATACACAACAAGACAATCAGAGAGCGCTGCGGCAGCCAGTGCCCAAGCCCCAACTAGGTCAAGGTCATGGATTACATTTGGAGCATTGTAATTTTTTGCTTCATTGGTTTAATCTTCAAAAGATGCAAAGCTTTATTGAAAAGCACTTTGAATAACACAGAAAACAGAAAAACAGATATGACAAACAAGAAAGGCTGTGCATCTTTATGAGCAGGATGTAAGTGACATACTAGAAATGAATTGATATCTTAACACATCTGG
The DNA here is from genome assembly GCA_034670405.1 of Hoplostethus atlanticus. Taxonomy (NCBI): domain Eukaryota; kingdom Metazoa; phylum Chordata; class Actinopteri; order Trachichthyiformes; family Trachichthyidae; genus Hoplostethus; species Hoplostethus atlanticus. The sequence goes on from JAXDDX010000068.1 coordinate 2,205,335, forward strand.
TGGTGTTTAGGCATCCCTAGTGACGATATGAGCCATAGAAGTACCAAGAGCATGGCAATGGTGAATAAAATCACTGGCAGCTACAACATTGTGTTTAAAGATAACCCTCTTCCAGCCGCTCAGAGAAAGCCACGCTTTACTGTTAATTTACTGTTAATTTTTGTAGCGCAAGCAGGGTGAGTGTAACCAGAGCTGTGGGCTGCCTGTCTGTTGGCATCCCATGACATGGTGTCTGTCAGTGTCAGTGAGGCCTCAGCAATGCCACTCAGGCAGGACTCATTACCTCCGGTATGCCTAAGTGGTGTAGCTTCAGTCATCTGTCACGCGATGTGACCCTGCATAGGAAGTAATGCAAACTAGCAGGGAGCGGTAACTCAGCTCACTTAGCTACACCACACCATGCATAATCAAGTGTCACGTGCTGTGATGCTTTCTTCCCCACCTAGAATACATTAAAGCTGCATGTGAAAGATATTTATGTAAGAATGCACCTATCAGTCTCCATCACAAAGTGTCCCTTCCCCTCTAATTGAAACCGCCAACATCAGATCTTTTTCATCTCTTGTCCCTTTGGTATCGTTGGTAAAAAGCGATCACAGACCGACCAGGGCGGTAAACATAAGCATGCTGTGTGCAGTTTACGTCACGTCACATAATTTCTGGGTATTGAAGTTCAAACTGTTTTCAAACAGTTACCTCTCACTTCCAAAGTTGCCTGAGCAGGCATTGGAACAAATGCCTTTCTGACAAATGTTTGACTACACCAACACTGTAAATATTGTGTGTTGCTGTTGGTCACACAGAAGGATGTGGAAAATGACATCATGACTAGTAAGACTGCAAGAGACCAAACAGAGAAGTCATTAAATTGATGTTGTGAATGTTAATTGCTTGTTTCTTGTCATGTTAGGAACGACTGTGTTGTCTGGACCCAAACACTACTGCATCCTCAGTTAATCCAGTGTGGATATGAAATAATGAACAAATTAAACTTGTAATTAAACTATTTCATAACAATACAAATTAGACTACACTTGAACATTTCACGGCCGTATAAATATATTGGATGACTGGACATGGTTTTTTTTTAGAGAAATTTGTATGGAGCTTCAACTTTGGTACCTGCTTGAATCTGCAAAGGCAACAGGCTGATTCAAACAGCTGTTTTTTTCTGTAGAGTAGTAATTAGTGAAATTAACTTAATAAAATTATGTCTAATTATGTCATTAATTCAAATATGTTGTAAAGCATGTTGTTGAATAAGTAGATTTGTTCGTGTCTACGTGCTCAGCAAAGCAGCGAGCGAGAGATTGAGAGTCATTGACCTTTTTCCACAGGAGATATCTGTATTCAAGCAACAAAGGCAACCACCAAGCAATTCAGGCTATATCTGATAGTGTTCATAGAGCTATAAAATAGCTTGTTTGCTGTCTCTCTTTGATCTGGTGTGATAATGAACTTGTTTGTTTGCACACACATGGTATCAAGGGAATGGTGGAATTCAGGACTTCATGAATGTTTCATGATTTAGGAGCAAATGTGGGATGTCTGGGACACCACAGGCTCCCAGAGCAATTCAAGATGAATGCGCACAGAAAAGATTGGAGATCGCCTTTAAAGTTATTGCAAAAAAATAATGAGAATTGCGGTGCAGGAGGTACTTTATTTATTCACTGGGGTCAGAATCAGGTTTTTCTCTCAGCGTATACCACAAATGGGTCGGGGAGGAGGAGGAGGAGGAGGAGGAAGAGGGTGAGGTGGAGTTTTGACGTTTACAGAAAATAATACTCTTAATCAGCCAGCTCACCTTTGGTATTGAAGAGACGGGACTTCCTGCAGTTGTAAACCACTTCCTGTTGGCAATGCTCTGACCCCGTTACAACGGCACGCAGTTGCTCAGCCGAGGCGCTGTAGTTGAACTTCATAGTGTAAGGCTTCTGGAGAGACGAACCCTGGACTCTGACTGGAGCGGTGCTGTTGTGGATCACCACTGTCCACACCTTGTCCTCTACATAGACACAACACCATGTTATATGTTAAACCCTCTGTCCACACCTTGTCCTCTACATAGACACAACACCATGTTATATGTTAAACCCTCTGTCCACACCTTGTCCTCTACATAGACACAACACCACATGTTATATGTTAAACCCTCTGTCCACACCTTGTCCTCTACATAGACACAACACCACATGTTATATGTTAAACCCTCTGTCCAATTCCTCTCTTTTTCTGCATAACACCCCTGATTCCTTTTCAAAAGGCAGGCAGACCTTCATTTTCAAAAGGCAGGCAGACCTTCAGTCCACTGGACTGTCATGATGATGCTATCACCTGATGCATCTGTGGGAGATTTTCACAGGTCAATATTGTGACTCAGCTCATTGGCAAGTCAGTGAGAGTCTTTCCCTGTTGCTCGCTGAACCAATGAGCGTCCAGCCAAAAACGTTATTAGTGACATTTTCACAAATCCCTGCAATTTTGCCGCACTAAAAAACCCAATCAATGTACTTGTTTACAAGCAGATCACTGTCCATTTTTTCTAGCCTCACTCTGGCAACACAAAATCGAAAGCTTCTCAAAAACATGTAAAATCGAATCACGTGAAAGACATATTTGCAAACCATTTTCCTGTGTTGCTTAAGAAAAACAATTGGCTTTGAGTTGTAAAATCTGATAAAGATATGACATTGGTAGTGAATACCAATGGACATCATTGAATGTGTAGCACCAATTCTTGCTGAATGTGAACATACTGTACATCCCCCTAAGAAAGGGTTAATAATTTGTATGATTAATTGAGGTGAAGACTCCGACTCGTTTCCATCCCCCACTTAGCATGTATTATGGGGATTTTCTGTTTACCTAGCCTAAGAGAAAATCCCACTCCACTTTGTGATTATTCACATCCCAGGTTGTCAGGCTGAGAGTTATTTACATCTCTAATGGATTCTTTAATTGAGGTCAACCTGAGGCATCTCCACCGCCAAACGATTAGGATTTGCGAGGGGGAAGATTGAAAACACAAAATGTTCTAGAGCCAGACTGTCAGGAGGCAGAAGCACTCACCCCTGTAATGACGTCACTGTTAAATGAACCTCTGGAAAGGACAGAGTAGCTGTGAAAGTTGTCACAGCTAAGTGATGGATACCGTTTCCAGTGTGTCAACACAGAACTTGCATTTTTGTCCCCTACGAAATTAAAGGGTGGAGATCGGGCGATGGATTGGGCTGTGTCCATTTGTCCATCAAACATGATATCTCAGGTGACACGTCAGACACCGCCGGTCTGATTTTGACGAAATTTGGAGGGATGATGCTGATGATGATCTTGGCACTCTGTTCCAAATATTACACTAAATTTCTAACTTTAAAACGTAAGTCTGATTGACGTGAAAGTTCTTACACAAATCCAGCTATCCTTACAAATTACACTGATTGGCCTAATGGGGGTGTTTAGAAATTTCAAACTTCAAAGATAATAACTGCTACACCACCAGTCTGATTTTGATGAAACTTGACGCATCTTGTTACTGATTGGCCAAAGGGGTGCCTGCAGCATCCATGGGGGACGACATGTTTACTTGTTCACCCTTCTTATCAAACTCACTCACTTTTACCTTCTCTTCACTCCAAACACGTACATGTAAGTACTTTAAATGTTGTATACAGTCAACTTTTTGATGGGTGGCATCATTTCACATCCATACATTTGCAGTATCTCCACGGCCTTTCAGAGGAGACCTTTACTACAGTTCTAAACTCCCGGTGATCCTTGGCAGGAAGCATATCGAGTGACCGTAATGATTTCTTCCTGGACGGCAAACTGTCAGATGCCAGTTGGGGCACAGATCAATGCAATGTGATCTGTAAGTGACTGAACTCTTTCTCCGAGCTTTCCGTGGGATCCCGGCGGAGCTCCGAAAGAGTAAAGGTGACAACTGTGGACTATGGTAATCTCACCTGTCATGTTGCAGTAGACCTGTGTGGGCCCCAAGGGACCACTCCCATCTGGATCAATAGAGTAGTAGCCCGAGGAGCTGCCAATCAGCTTGTAGGCCTCACAGGACGGCTCATAGATGGCTGGAGGAAATAGAGTGTGGATGGGAGTCAGTCCTCCAAGAGTAAACAAATGCTGGAACAGCTTTCTACTTGTGTGGTGGTTAATCTTGGTTTTGGTTCCATGTCCATCCATGTTTTAACACCAGTTGTGGTTGTGATGCAGGTTGTAGCACAGAAAATGTTCTAATTTGGATACTTCATTATGATAAATGAGCTACTTTAAAGCACTGCCCTTTGTGTTGTATTTTAGCGGAAAAAAGTGTGATGAATTGTTTTAAATTATGTTGTATATTTTCTTTTATTTAACATTTTCCGACCTTTGAAGGGGAAACACCACACGGCTCAGTAGGTAGAGCGAGGTGCTTTCACTGTCGGGTATAGGGGTTTGATTATTTTTTGTGGCAGCCATAATAAACACTTATAGTAGTAAAATGGCCTTTGAATAAAAATCCCTAACAACTGTTATATCTCATGTGATGTTTCCTAAAATGTGAGGAACAGCTGGTAGGCAAAACCAAATCAAATGTAACAAAACGGCATAATGTAGTTGATGTCGTTGAGTAAGTTGATGAACAAAGTTGGAGAGGGGCCTATTTTTAATTCAGGTGATGCTCTTTTCTGTCATGCCATCTCCGACATGCAAGGACAACTGCATTTGCCTGCATATAAACAAGAAATCAGTATTCTGGGGCAGGGGAGTTTCACACACAGATTCCAACGCCCTGCTCCACTGAATATCAAGGGGATGCCGCAGGATGTCAAGGGTTGACACTTGAGAGGAAAAACCTCTACATGTATATGTTGGTCTGAAGCTATTTAAAGATATAGTAGAAAAAAAACCCAAAAGATTCTCAGAAATTTAACAGTGAGAATAGCAGGCAATGATTATAAGGTCACGCTGAGTTGAATCAGGATATGTTGTTGCGCTGTAAAGAGATGACAGCTGAGGAGGAGGCATGGCGCAAGCTAGGTAAAGATGTGTGTGTGTGTGCTGAATAAAATGCCACAGCTCAGTGGACCTAGAATGTATGGGAGTGGCAGAGAGGTAATAGTAGGTCTGAGACTAGCTGAGGAAATGAAAGTGAGAACAACTGCTCACAGTTGTGACAGGTAGCTCCAGAGTATCTTGTCCCCGAGCAGTCGCAGTCGAAGGAGCTCCAGGACTGGGAACACTGCCCTCCATGTTCACACAGGTTAGGAAGGCATCTGGAAAGAACATCACAGTTTATAGAGCTTCTTTGATTTAATATATTTCTATCTCCACAATCTGCCAATGGCAATTTTACAACACTTTGATCCACCTTATTTTAGAGTTTTTAACACACTACTGTAAGCATAAATAAAAAACAAAGCTATTGGGAAAGATAAAGGCAGATTTGTTGACAGCAAATCAAAAGGTCACACAAAGCCGTGAGGCATTCTGATTCGATAATAATGGCAGATGCATGTCTTGTGTTCCTTCCCTGATCTTGTCATTATCAGTTAAGCAGGATTCCCGCTCACCAACATCTTTTTACATTTCTATTGAAATGTATTATTAAGACAGGCTTTGGAAACCCCCAAAAAATGAAGATTTGAAACAATATCGCTTTTGTATTTCCCTGGCAGTTGTTTATTCACGATCAGCGAGGCTGCTTTGTAAATCGCGAACAATTGTGGAACAATTGTGACACTTGTGTGAACTTGGAATAAAAGCTAACACGTAATGGTGTTTTGTCTAAAAAAAGAAGTATCACCCTCGCGCTCAGACTAGAGTGCATGTTTACGGGATTTGAACACTAGCGCTTCACGGAAATTCCAAACCGCACTCTTCTGATTAATAGTCCCTTCCTCAAGCCTCCTTGAGTTTCTCATAATTGCCAGCCTTTCAAGCATGCATCTATAATTTCATACACTTTCATCTCTCACCCATTAATTGCAGTGGAGCGGGCCGGCCGCAACACGGATAAGGTTGCAGCCAATGGTTTAATTACCATCAAGCTATTTCTATTGTTGTGTTCATGGGTGCCCTCACAGGTCATGAAATTACAGTAGCCAGTGCACAGAAGTGCACACTCGCCATAAATTGAGTCATGAAGTTTGATTGGACACAGGGAAAAGGAGATTAACTCTCATAAAGGTTAATCTTCCCATCCTCTTAACAAAGCGTAGCTGCGGCCATTACCCTAAAATATGCCACAGCAAGAAAACGTACAATGAGCATCAAGGAAAAGATTTGCAGAGAGCTGAGCAAAACTGAGGATAAACCCGTGCCTGTACAATAGCCTAGTCTCAAGAAAATCTCCCAGCAACAGGGGATTATGGTGGAGGATATTGTGTGGTCGTCAATTTGTCACACCCTCCTTGACATACCGCACGTGTAAGTGGTGCTTCAGTGGCAGGCGAATGACGTTGTATACAGTTTGGGAAAAGAATAACATCTCATTCCATCATTCAGTTATTTCTTACAGTGCGTCCTTTACTCCACTCACAAACTAGCACTCATTCATCTGTTATGTTGCACATATCTTCTGACAGTGTCTGAGTCAGGCTGCGGTGAGAAATCTGGGCAACAGAGAGCAGGTAGTTTGAAATCTGACATGAGAGGGATTCCCCTCAGGGTGAATACAAGGGAAAACGGCAGCTAACTTGTTTGTCTCCTCCCCATAAATGTTCCAGGCAACTTGCAGTGTGACATTCATCGAGCTCGTAGGTCTACTAATCCTGTCCACGGGGCCCACAACAGTGCAGGGTAATGAGGGACAGGATGCCATACAGGACAGGGAGCAGCTTGTTAGCAGGGTCCTCAGCCAGGGAGGGTGTTACCAAGCGCTGTTGCAATTTAATTGGACGATCCTGTCAGTAAGCCTGTCTCAATTGGACAAGATGTCAGCAACTTTCAGGCACCGAATGCTCTGGAGAAAACACACACTGCCATCAACAAATTAACAATGTGGGCACAGATAATTCTCCGTGACCGTGCAGACTTGGATGCATTATAGGAAGTTCATTTTAGTCTTCATGCGTATAAGTGTCAAAGAGAAATGTGAACAACTGCCTTACCTGTCTCTTATATTGCATGTGTCAAACTGAAGCTCATTATAATTTCCCAGCATTCCCTGCTGTACATGATTGAGGTTCATTGCCTGGCTGTTGATAAATATGAGCCGCATACACCCCTGGAAAGCCAGTGTAGGGTTCTTACATCCTATGGTAAGGCAGCCTGGGTTGGAAATAAAATGACATGATGCAAGCAGACACCCCTTTTAGTTTTACTGGGCAGCACAGATCATGTCATACAACTGGACAGTATAAACAAGAAAGTTTCTGCGACAATATGTGTCATAAAAATACATTGCAACCACATTTCATTCCTTATGACTGACCTCCAAAGTAAAAATTGCCTCTTGATTCCAGTTGCTCCCAAAGTTCAATAGTGGAGGCTGGCTCATTGTCCAGAGTCAATGTGATCTGTAGGTTCCTGGTGTCGAGACTCATAGAATGCCAGAGTCCATCGTTGACTCTATGACCTGAAGGAAGAACATTTGACATCGGACCTGATTGGGACGGCACATAATTTAGTGGTCTATAACACATAAAGAGCTACGTGTGATTGAAGTGTGGGCCAGGAGGCTTTGAGGAATTTCTACTGTTGCATGGTGATAAAAGTCAGTGAGCAAGTTTATTCACACCTCCCACCATGATGATAAATTGTATGGTCATGGATTGTTTCCATCTTATATTTCACATAGTGGTTTCTCTATAATGGCTTTGGTACTGGTTTACTACACCAACCAGTGGTAACCTTTCCAATAGCGTAATAAACTGAGTCAGCTGATACAGCTCATTCAGCCTGATCACTGATCCTTTTTTTTCTGCAAGACTGAAGCTACATCTTGCAGTGCTATATATCAAAGAAGAAGATGTAATAGTGATGGCTGAGGAGGGAAATTACTGAGACCCGCAGATCAGAAAAGCAAGCACAATGGCTGTCCGCTGGCTTTGAGCTCAGACGGGCCAAAAAGGGGTCATGCAGAATACACAGTGATGGTGAGTTATTTTAATAAATCATAAATAGGGGCTGTTACATCAGGTTTTGTCCCGGCCCTTGGGAAGACTTACTCATTGAGTCTATCAGAAAGCAATGATGCCTGACGCTTACAGTGGGGCTTCATCCCAGAAGACTGTGAATGCCATGGGCTGCTTTTTCTCCACTCGATTGCTTGTTTCATGGAATAAGCATCGTAGCCGCAAGGGACAGCTGGTGAGCGCCATCAGTGGGAGGTGCCCTCCCCTTTACTAGCCCACATCTATCTTTGGTTGTCCCTTCCTGTCTTGCCGCCGGCCAAGCTTGAAGTGACAAAGTAACAGGTCCGCAGAACACAAAGTGGTTGTAACCACTGTACTATATCTGTGTGGAGGCTTTACTGCCTTTTATATGACAGCAATGTCGTGTATATCTATTGCTCAACTGACGTGAAAAATAAAGCATTTGCCTACACAACATTTTTCCATTGCCACCCTGGTAATTTCACAATTTTGGTCATTTTACTCTGTCAGTAGTGTTTGGGTCTAGATCTCTCAGCCCCCCAGAAGTATCCTCTGGTTGGTAATACTGCCCCAGTGTTATAGATGCAAGCCAACGTGATAGCTGCTTCATGTTGAGTACATTTCATCACGTCATTGTGATCATTCTTTTTTTGAATATTGCCACTCATAACAAAACATTGAATGCATGCAGACAGATGAGTCATCTGTTTCCTTTGTATTTATATTATATTATTGTTGATTTTTTGAATGCATCCTCACAAGGATGTTTCTGACACAGATGCAACTAATACGTTTACTTCTGTTGACATTTGTATTTAGTAAAAGATATTTTTTTCTTATTGTTTGTAGCCTACTTGTTAAACCTCTGAGCATATATCTAGGTTGAAAAAGCAATCTCTTGTTTTGAATGAAAGGCTGTTTGCTCTTGTGAGAATAATACTCTTGGTGCAATCAAGACTCGTTTTTCCAAAGATAAGCTATGGGCTGGATAGAGTGAGGTACAGATCAATATTGTTTCCACATTGTGCGCTTAGCACAAATACAGCACTTTATCACACATGGCCACTGCCGTGCTCTTCAAACTATTATATTATTTATTTGTCAAACTGAAAAAAAAAAATTAACATGCAAGACAGCTGTTGACTAGTTCAAGATTCTCATAGTAATGACAGCAGTAAGAGTGAGAAGAACATAATGAAAATAAACGTGCAACATCTTTGGTCACAGCACGCTCATATTTACCAACCAGCCAGTCTATTATTGCTTTACACCAAAGGGATGAGAGAGGCAAAACATCAGCTTTCTCAGGACCAAGTGCTCAGACACTTCTGTGGTCAGAGAACTTTTCCCACCAGGGTCCATACCTGACACCAGAATTTAATTTAGGCAACTAGGGCGTCTCTGCAGCATCTTACTTAGGGAGGAGCAGCCCTCTCTGTTGCAGCCCCACTCTGTGATTGAAGTTGACAACATTTCCATTCATCTGCTTCCACTGAAAACAGTACAATAAACAACCCTTGACAATTGGAGGTCAGAGTTTTAGATCTACAATAAATGTCTGCCAGTGGCTCCAGTGAGAACACATGCTGCCATTATTAAATAAAAGGTTCATTTGGTGGGGTTCATCCTTCAAAAAGAACCAATTGCGGTGTATGATTTTTGATTGAGCATAGCCTTTTTGTTTTATGGGTTGTCTAGCTGTGGTTGCCCTCTCTGTCTGTATTTCCCTCTGTGCCTGCCATCTGCCGAAAATCTGGCTTCTCCAATCAAACATGATTATCTGTGTTATCTTTGAAAGGCAATCCCATGATCCCTTTATGAAAGGCTGGACACAGAGGATGACATTTTTCTTCAAGTAATTCCAATGAGATGAAGAATTGTTTGAGTTTATTGAGGGCAAAGGTGATACGAAATAATGAGGGTGAAATTATATGCAGAAACCAACATATTCTCTCTCTGGATGATGGATTAGGTCAGCACTGTCTCTCTGCGTCTGTGTCAGTAGAATAAAGCATCAAGCACACTGCACAGGCACAAAAACAAGCAACCAGATGGACTCTGTGCAGCCCCATATTGCAGACAGGGCATTTTGGGGTCAGTGATAGTGTCTGTGTGTGTGTGTGTGTGCGCGTGTGTGTCTGTGTGTGGCCTATAGCCTTACCAGTGGAGACCTCAGATTTCTGCTGGCCAGAAGTGTGGAGGGTCAGGCGTAGCCGGCTGTTGCTGATCTGCAGCTCCAGTCTCTGGGGCTGCGGGTTCAGCCGGGTAGAGAGCAGCAGTCCGTCTGGGTTCCACGTCCTGAACTGGAAACGAACAGAGAAACCCCCCATGGCAGGCGCTGCTGCGGGCAGCGACAGGAAGCTGCTGCTGGAGCTCAGGAAGGTGGAGGCCACCAGCTGGGGCTCCGAGCAGGAGAAGGTCACGTTGCCCTGAAGAACGAGGAACCCAAGAATGCTTACTTACACATATCTTCATCAACATCATGAAACATGTATTAGGAACCTCATGTTGAGCCGACTGTCGAAACTGTTGCATGAAAAACCTTACTGAGATAATTAACAAATAGCAGACCTAATAACTCTTTTTTATCCTGTGGAATAGGACATGACAGTAAAAAATACATTAAGTTCAGAGGCTGTGTGAAATTTAAATTGCCCTTTTAAGAGGAAGTAGAAATGCAGAAAAATGGTGCATTCAAGATGAATTCATGAAATTCTCATTTTGCTCCCAACCAATCTACTTGGGCCATTGGTGGAGGCAGACAAGAAAAAAAAATACACTTTAATTCGGAGTGGCGCAGAAGTCGTGTTAGTTCCATCCAAAGACCAGTCATGTCAATTGAGGTCAGAGTCCTATCAATCCTGGTGCCTGCAAGGCAGCAAAGAGCAATCATAGCTCTTTGACTCTCAATGTGATTCCGTCCCAACCACCTGAGGGAGAATTCCACATTGAAATTCCATTAAAGGTTCCATCATGGCAGCCAGTGAGCAAAACTGGCCACTCTCTCCCTCTTTCTCTTGTAAGTAAAGGCCTTTTAACATAGCAATCAGAGTTTTGAGGGTAGAGGGTGTCCGAGATGAAAGGTGGCGTGTGGCTCTTTGGCCCCTGTCTGATTTGTGTGGGAGAGAAGGACTCTCCAAATGATAGCTTCTGCCCTGGGCCGAATCCATTCAAAGATTTAGATGTAATGACATAGTAGTTAGGATCAGATGGCATGTAATGATGAAGCAAAAATATATTTGTTTTCACATTGATTTTCTCTTTCCACGTTCCACGTTTTCTGCCCTGAATCCCTTAAATCCATGTGACTAAAGCAAAAAGTAATCGTCTCACAGTTTAGGAAAATGAGAAACCCCTCAGCAAGGACAATTAAAACTCACTCATTGTTTTTTGTTTTTTTGCTCTTTTTGTGCTGAGTATCAAGTTATTGACTACCCTCCCGTGAGCGATGGCTCACTGCTGAATGATGCTTTAATAATATGTGAATCTAACTCACCACACTGTATATCTGCAGCTTGCGTCTCTTGGCCAGGTCTATGATATTGATTCCGTTGTAGTAGAGGTTTTCAATGCAGCCATGGAAGTTTTTCCTGAGGAAGGTTCCTGGCTTCCCAGGCAGCGGGATGCCTCCGAAGCTCAGCTTTGATGAAGGGAAAAAAGGAGATGTGGACCCCTCAGCACTAGATGCAGAACTTGTTCTCATACACACTAGTACAACAATCTAAACTAATTCACATTCTATTAGGCATTTCTTGTTAATCATGATGATTAATCCTTGTTTTATAACAAAGAAGACAAGCCAATCAATCTGCGAGTGAAAAAATAGAAAAACACTGCAATGAATACAAATATAAACAAAGCCAGTAGTAGGGTGATGGTGTTTCAGCATGTGGTGCCATCGTGTAATTACAAACTGGAGCGTTAAAGGTGCTATGTGTAGCATTTCGTGTACAGTACAGTAAAGTACAGTAAGGCAGGACCTACGTAAACGGCACACTTTGATTATTGTGATTATGTTCTTAGTGGGAATATGTGTAATTGCAGTAACATATGTGGCGCATTCACATTTTAATAATAATAATAAAAAAGGTTTTTCATCGGTTTTACATAGTTCACAATTTTGTTTTCACCCAGGCTCCATTATGAGCACTGTTTACTGAGATGTGCACTGCACTAGAGTGTGGGGTAAGTCGATTAGCGGTCAAAGCGCGGTGGTTATTTTATGTGACCCAGCTTTAAAATCCAGCTTGGAGTGCATCAAAATACATACCAGGATCGATCTCGCCTGTCTACGCTTGGTATGTCTGCACCGTGTATTTGATAGGGGGCCTCTGCCAATCACTGTCATGTAATTTGAAGCTAAAATAATATGTTATACGTGATTTACATTTTTCAGTCCTGGGTCTAAGTAGAGCCAGAAAACACAATGTTAGGACAAGACAAGGCAGGATACTTGGATCTTCGTCTTGATGAAAGGCAGGTTATGTTGCTAGGTTTGGTTAAATTATTTATTATCCAAATATAGAAAGACAGCAATAATGAGCCAGCTGTGTGAACTGATTACCACTAGTGGCCAGATGGACACTGGACTGTTAGCTTGGACTGATACTTGACTTGGCTGTTAGCTTCATGTTAGATGGCTACAAGCTACAGCTAAACTCTTGTTTCCAAACACAAAATGGCTTTTCAAAGGCTTCACATCATCATCTAACAAAACCTCTTTGCTAGTCAGATATAATATTGGATTATTGTAAACAAAACATCACTTGTGTCTCCAGTCTGCCAGCTAGTTAGGCAGTTAGTTGATGAGTCCAGTCCAAGTTCATCCTCCCACTCAGCTCATTTGTTTGCGCTGCTGACCATTAAATAGATAAAAACCTATTTCCCTCCACATGAAACATCTATTTCAACTTCAGACATTGTTTCCCTTAAATGTTAAAAAATGAGATTCTGAATGTGTGTACCTCTAGATATTTTAGCCATTCAGAATTGATTAGGCTTTTCTCACAGGCATAATGCTCTTTGTTACTACAGCTATGATGTAGCATGGAAATATATCAGCTTTCTAAGAGAAGATGAGAGGAGAAATCCTTTTCTTCCTAAATTAAGTTAACTTAAAGTTAATTTTCCATATCTAATAAACAAAACAATGTAGCTTACTATTTGATTGTAATAATATTATTAGTTAATGAAAAATATAGAGGCACAAATATAACTAATTTTATAACTTTGCACTGCATGATTCTGTATGAAAGGTGCTATACAAGTTTAGCATTATTATTATTAATTGGTTTTCTTTTACAGTAAAGAGACAGATGAGGACTGATGAGCACATCATGTATATCATATATAGCCTTTAAAGTTTTATACATTCATTGATAACTGTGTAAACTTTTGCACAGCCCAAACTGAACAAGAGAGAGAAGATGACGGAGACAAAGACAGATGAGAGGAGGAGAGAAATAAGAGGAGGCAAGAGAAGGATTCAGAAGGGGAGGAGAGAGGAGAGAGATAGCACACTACAATATATCACTGTAGGCCTGTACAGACTGCTGTTCAATGTGTTTCCTATGCTGCTTAATTTAGACCTATAGGTTCACATCAAAGTGCAGCAGATTCATGCATTTTGCTGTTGAAATTTTAAAAATGCCTCTCGGTTAAGCCCCAAATGGTCTAAAATCCTTACAATGCCACGTAGCTCAGAAATAATACTCCCAATAACCACAGTCACATGGAAAACAGATTGTGTCACTTTATAGAATCATATAAATGGCTTAATCGCATTATTGCCTTACTTGGACTATTGATAATAGTCACATTAATGTTAACATAACCATTGTAACTGCGTTATGTGTTATGGCTGTTGGGATAGACCCACCTCATAGCCCAACTCCAGCGAGTCTCCTTCCCCCTTGGTGCGGAAGTGCTGTGTGTGGGAATCCACTGTAAGGTTGACCTGCTTGTTGAAGCGCTCGATAAGGACAGAGTGCCAGTGCTGGTCATCCAGTAGACTGCCCAGAGTCACTGCAACACGACCGCTGCTGAATCTCAGCCTGGTGTCGTCTGGATACAGATACAATAGACAAGAACAGCATGAAAACATGTCGACCAGGCTCAGATGCTCCCAGTGTGAACCTTTAAACGTCTGAGGGCAGCAAGGCAATGGAGCTCAGGTGCACTGGTAATTGGAAGAACAAGGATAAAAGCCCATGTAGAGACACACACACACACACACACACACACACACACAGATAGATAGATAGATAGATAGATAGATAGATAGATAGATAGATAGATAGATTGAGAGAGTGATATTACCAGTGATGATTGGAAAAGCCAGGGCAAATACCTATATATACACACTGACACTGACACACAAACACACACACACAGCCAACTGTAAATCCCCCAAACCACTCCCCCGATGCTAGTTGGTATAAAGGGGCTCATCAATCCATCCTTTCATCCACCCTGCAGTCCTGACCAGTTAACCGTGACCTATTGGCTCCTTCTCTTGTGCTTCTCACCCAGGTTGACTGCATTAACCCCTTAGATTACCTACAGAGGCTTTGCAGTTGCGTCATAAATAGCCTATCAACCACAGCTGGTGCCATCATGGAGGTCCAGTGGAGGCAACGGGGAAAGCCAATAGTCAGAATGAACTGTTCACATCCGTTGTTGACCTCCGATATGGCTGCCAGACGATGTGTTACATCACCTTTATACCCGCACAGTTATACATGTAGGCATTATAACATGACGATGGCCAGGATTCGCTCACATTGGCAGTGATCTCTTTTAGACGTGTAGTATATAGCTATAGCTGTCCGTACTGAATGAAGCTTTTGAATCAGCAGGTAAATGTGTGAATAGCGATAAGGTTGTTTTTATAACCTTGTAATCTCCGTGAGGGGAAACTTAAGGGGAAATTAAGTGTTTTTTAACAGTTAACGTATTTGTAGTCAGTGATGTAATGGTAAATAAAAGGCAAACTATGACCTTCAGTTCAAACAAATATGGTCCAAAATCAATTATACTTCACTTGCATCAGTTTGATAGTATTTATTCTGACATATATTGTGAATTTATGTTGTTTGTGTCAACCTAAAAAGGTAAACGGTGGACAGAGTGAGGAAGGTGAATAGTGTAAAGGAGGAGGTTACCCTTTACTACATCACTGTTTGTGTCAGGGCCCTAGTTAACTGTGAGCCATATGCCTCCATGTGGTTCTGTTCTCACCCAGGTTGAGGTAGAGGGCCAGTTTGCCTCGGTGAAGCTCCAGGGTGATGTAATCTCCCCTCTGCCCCTCCCCATGGAGCAAAACCCCCTCGGCCTGCCGGCTCTTGAATCGCAGAGAGATCACGTCCTTCACCGTCGACATGGACTTCTGGTTAAACCGGTAGAGCAAGGAGCTTCTACCGTCAAAGTCCGCCACGTCTGACTCTAAAAGAAAATCAGTTCAGCAGAATTCCCCATAAAGATTGTTTTATGCACTGCATCTTTGGTGAATAATATGAAAACATACAGTACAACAATAGTAATAATAGTAAGAAAAAGAAAAAAAAACTATTATAGGAACTACTATAGTTGCTATTATTATAATATTACTATTATTAGTATTATTATGACAACAATAATAATAATAACAATAAAAAAAAATAGCCTTGGGGGTTTACACAATATAAGGTTGATGCTAATGTGGTATTGTCAAGGAAGAAAATATGCTACTCTGGAGGATACCACCAGGTTGAAATGGAGAGAATCTCAACTTCACACCTGCTATTTTGCTTATATTCTCCCTGGTTCACCCTCAACGTTCATACGAAATTGATTCCTGTGTGTCCCGAAGAACATGGTTGAGACCAGTTATTATTTAGAGAGCTTTTTCAGCTTCACCTATATATAATTCTGCTCCAGAGAGACACTCATGCATAGATTCATGAATTTATGGATTGCTAGTCCGTAATGCAACAGCATGAGAGCTGCATAGCAATGTTTTCTGTCTGTCTTTCTTTGTCTCTGTCATTCTCTGTCTCTCTCTGTTTCCCTGTCTCTGTCTACCTCTCTCTCTCTCTCTCTCTCTCTCTCTGCACAGTTTGAGATGAGAGAACTACTTATTTCTGGACTGATTCTATGATTCACTTCCATCTGCCATCATCCAAAACCGAAAGTACTTTTCCGGAAGAGATTTTTCATTCTAGAATATTTAAAGAATATTAATATACCCCATCGCTCAATGCAGAGACAAAAAATAGACTGCCCCAACAGTAATCAACAATTAATCAAACAATTTGAGAAACAGTTACTTCCTGTAAATCCATGGTTCCTATACATAATGCGTAATAGGTAATTCCTTTTTATATATATTTTGAGCTCCAACAAGGTGCTTGTGAGGCAGCATATTAGTGGTGTACTTGCACATCCAACATTAATACAAGGACTCATGCTGTGGAACGGTTGGGCATTATAAAACTGCTCACTCAGGGATAATTATAACTGTCTTTCACAGTGCGGTAATTCAGTGGCTCATCCAGTTAGTGCTGCTTCACAATGTGTGGGAGAGGCGTCCTAGTGACTCTCCTTTATTTTATTTAGGATTGCTCAGGCAGGGGCTGTCCTGTCATTACTTGTCTGTATTAATGTTACTGGGTACGCTACTGTGTCTATTCAGCGTTTCCTCCTATCAAGTGTGTGATCACAAAAGTCCAGTCTCTTTACATCTCATTACTATCACAACTGCAGCCTTTTACCTCCAGTATATGAACTGCAGTGATGGGAAAGATAAGTGAGGTAAACAAGATGGTGAGATTATGATTAATACTGGTATTATATACATAATGATGACTATGATGTTGATAAAATGTGCTATACAAATAAAATGTATTAGTAGTATTACTATTATTAGGAGTGGGCTTGCGGCCAGAAAGTTAGTATTTGCATTATTATTAGTATTAACATTTGTATTAGTATTACAATTAGCAATAGCAATAGTATTAGTAATAGCATTAGCATTAGTATTAGTAGTATTAGCATTAGTTGCAATGTATTTATGTAGGTTGCAATAGGATTTATTTATACCCGTATCATGATTTATATAATGATAAATGTTGTTAACATTGTAAACACTGTAAACAATGTTGTTTTGTACAGAAGACATGTAAGAACACCCAATCAGATTGACTCCAACTGGTAGAAGGCAGCTGGCAAACACTAATGTCAGTGGGATGCACAGTTCTAATTTTACCTTTCTACCCTTTCTAAAGGTGATGTAACTGCATGGTTTGAGGTATAATTTAACCCTTTCTAAAAGTAGTGTGACTGCAGGCTTTGAGGTATAATTTCACCCTTTCTAAAGGTGGTGTAACCACAGCGTTACTCACTGTAGGAACAGCCATACACCTCCACTCTGAGGCCCAGCCAGCCACTGGGATTCCAGTCCAGAGGGATGAAACGCAGGAAACGGGTTCTGACCGGATGGGAGAGCTTGTTCTGGACAACGGCCTCCGAATTCACATTCCCTACCAACCTCTGCTGACACAGAGAGAGGAATAGACAGATAGATAGTAGATAGTGGTTATGAAAGCAGCATAAAACCGATGCAGAAAAATTCCCATGGTTCTACTAAAAATTAACAGAAATGACCTTAGATCAGTAGAAAACGAATAATATTTTTTTTCCCTTGGGAATACAAAAGGGCCTTTCTTTTTAGCTGAATGCTTGAAATCCAAGCAGAAAAATGTCTAAATCCTTTGAATAGCATGGAGAACAACTAAGTGCTGACAAGGCAAACCCAAGGGCAATGTCTTTTCCTCTCCTTGAACATACTATTTGATGAACAGAGATAAGAATCATTATGTGGTTTGGAAATATGAGAATATCCGCTGAAAGAGGTCTATGCAGAGGGGGAAAAATGACCACTATGGCAAGTAACAAGTCGAAAAACATGGGGTCTCACATTGTGTTTTCTCCCTGGGAGATAAAAAATGAAAACCTCTCGGTGAAATTGTGAGATGTCATTATTCTTCTTCATTTCCATCCCCGCTACCCTCCACTGCGTCAACATCGTGCACCATAAAAGCCAGGGGATATAAACAGAGAAATAGGAAGAGAGAGAGAGAGAAATACAATGACAGAGCTGTTGACTGATTACTAGGGCTCTTCATAACGGATTTGAGGCAGGTGACGCGCCAAATCGATAACGTGTATTTGAAAGTAACGGAAAGATAGATTGTTGACACTGGAGCTCCAGGCTTTGTGAATAGCCCAACAAAGTCAAGCAAGGCCAATAATTCAGCATTCCCCAGCAGCTAAAAGCACAATGGCATATGGGGAGGTATGCTGACTACTGGCACAAATGACTGTACACCGCTTTTGGAATGCTGCAAAGCAGAGGCAGAATTTCTCTCAGAGGAAATAAATACACCAGGATGCAGCTTCTTTGTAGATAATGAAGGAGACAGTCCGACAAGGTAACTATTAAAGCTGTTATTGTGATTTATGCCAGTACTTTCCTATTTTGAGCCATTTAAGTGGAGCCTTGTGGCTGAATCTTAAAAGAGGTGCAAGCTAAGCACTTACACATGCACCGTAATTCATGTCTGTGCAGAAGAGGCATTAACAAATTTCACTGGGGGTTTACACATTCGTTTGAGGCAAATGTATTATTTCAGTGTTCTGAGTTGCAAAGAGCATCCTTGGCAAATGAAATTAGAGAAACATGTTTGCCTCATCAAAACATGGCATACATATTCATGACACTAGGGCTTCCTAAATGTTTTCAGCCGGAGACTCAAATTTAGTTGATTTGGTCCCGTCCTGGGAATGAGGCTAATACAAATGCTGGTGTTCTTGTCATGTAGGGGGTTCAACCATGACCTACAAAAGTCTATTTCTCTACATCCAAAAGGATAACCTTAAATTACAAAATAATATTCAATATCATACAGTGCTGTGCAAAAGTCTTAGGCACCCTAGATTTAAAAATATATATATTTGGTGGTTTACATTACTGCTCTTACTAGTAAATAATAGTATTTTTTTATATTTAGAAAATTTTCATTTCATTATTTTTGAAAGCATCTTCACTTTGAATTTGTTTTACATGTGCTTAAGAATTTGCACAATACTGTATGAGAATTAAGTATTTATTTTTGAGTGTTTTCACTAGACTCCCAAATTTCTTGTCTGGCTAATTTGATGAAACCAATGACCGCTGATTAAGGCTACAGTGCAGTCATTCTAATAATGGGCAGAAGGGCGCTTGTCGGTGTGTCACGTGCAATACCCCTAAAGACTGTTTATTTTCATACATGGTTACCATGATGGGGACACCCTGAACCATGACGTTTCTTGTTTCCACATTGGAAAAGCTTACTACAATACATCCTCCCAATTACAGGCAGTGTCTTTGGATAGAGGCCTAAGGGTGCAGAAGACCTCCCAGTGGGCCAGAGGGCGGAGGTTAGTCATTGTGCACATAAACAGTCCAAACCCCACAGTGACTTCATTATTTCTATTCCTGTATCGACTATTGAGCAGCCTCCTTCCCCATTCATTAGGTCTCTTTACACTTGCTCTCCTGTGATGAGCTCCCCCGTGCCACTTTCGTGTACGTCAGTGTTACATAAGCACAGGCACAGGTTTTCACTCTATCCATAATCACTTCAGTATGGATAAATCCTGTGTTCACCATAGAGCACAGTGATGATAACAATGAGGAACCTATATGTGCTGTAATGTCATTAAAAGGACTCAAAAGCTCATTGGCCAGCTAATCAACCACAGGGAATACATACTGCAGAAAAGTCTAGCTTCTCTAGGCAAGTCTAGCTTCTGCCATGACCTTGGCAAGGCTGAAAACATCCCAATTACCCGAGTGCCAATCAGTCAGCCACACACGCCCACAGGAAGTGACATGACCAGAATCAAAACGGCACCACTAATTATCAAATTATCTCGAGCCTCGTGAGTTTAGAGAAATCAAATGTAACAAGTTCTGTCAGTATTTTTTCAGCAAATTATACACTGCAGTTATACCTATACATGTTAGCAACAAAACAGAAACAAACAGGAAGTATACACTCTGTAAAGGACCAATTAGCACTCGTGCAGTTTCCATCTTCGTTCCAAATCCCATGTGTCTTCACACTGAACATACCTGAACAACTAACAAGCATGAAAATGAATGTTTAAACCATCCTAAAGTGTGTGTGTGTGTGTGTGTGTGTGGTGGGGGGGGGGGGGGGTAGTTCATTCCACATTAATTCATAGCAGTATGAATAAGTGCTCATTACACAAAACCTCTTCAAGGATGATGATGGCAATCTGGACCACCTACCAGGAGGTATTTTCAACTTGCCCACCATGTGCATTTGGAGTATTTAGCTAATTTGTTTATACCGTGGTGTAGATTGCCAATACCACACAGGGAATAGTTTAGAAGCATGAGTTAAAATATTAGGCCTGCCGTTTTGGAGGAGTTACCTTAAAGCGTGATCAAGCATAAAATGTCTTCTACTCTCGTATGGAACAAAGGCCATTGCTTCAGTCATTCTTTGGATTGCATGGTAGTATCTTGCTCAAACCAAGTCCACATTTCATCACATCACCGCACCTCTCTTCCTCAGACAGAAGTCATTTTCATATATTTCACATATTTTATTCCTGGCTAATTAGGTCATTAACAGCTTGTAGAGGAGTGCCATCCATTGTTCCCTGCAATCCCCATTGTGCCTTTTGGAGCTCTGCTTATAACACTCCCACAGATAAGCAGAGTGGAGAGTTGCAAGAAAAAGATAACGATGTTGCCACTGTGACCCAGGTCAGGGACAAGACGGAAATAAAAGGGGCAAGCAAACACAGAGAGAAATTATTGGTAAACAAGATTATATGCATATGTCTGTTTCTGTGTGTGTATAAGTACGTATGTGTGCGTGCTTGCACCTAATGCAGCCATCACCAGCAGTGCAAAACATTAATGATTTTATTTGAACGTTCTGTATTTTTTTTTTCTATGTAAACTATATAACGCTAAACCTAATCTGGCAGGAGGAGGAGGGTTGCTGGGAGTTAGCAGTCATATCAGCAGCTGCTGCTCTCTCATTAGCCCCCTCAGTCCAGATACCGGCAGCAAGCCATTACCTTTGAACTTCACTTGTTAAAATGCCAGACGGACGTCAATTAATATTTCCCAAAGGCATGGGTTAAAGCTGTGGTTAGCCACCTTTGGAGTGAGTTTCATTAGAGATGCCTCACTAATTAGCTGCCACTCATCCCACACCATCTTTAAATCCAGGTTCACAAAGTGATCTGCTGTCACATATCACCAAGAAAGAATGCAACATGCGAGGTCTCACTCGGTTTGTGAGCGTGAGTTTAAACAAAAAAAGACGTGTCCTGTTTCCTCCTTGTCAATTTTCAGAGGACTGGTGCTGCTTATTCTGAGCAGTATGACATGATATGCCCTGGTTGGCTGCAATGTGAATCTGATTAATGTTTGAAAGAATTGTCAAGTCTCTCTCTCTCTCTCTCTCTCTCTCTCTCTCTCTCTCTCTCTCTGTCTCTCTCATGAGTCAGACATCAAATGCAAAAGCCCCATGTCATATTAGGGACAGTTAGGGTTGATCTTGAATACAAACAATATTTCCTCCTTGTCTAGTCTATTCACTGTACAGTAGCTTTATTTCCTTTTACAGTCCACGGGGTTCGGGGAGTGACAGATTGCACGGGACAACAGTAATGGTAACTGTGATCTGTTACAGTTACTGTTAAAAATAGTAAAAAGCAATAAATACAAAAATGATCACTTGTTTAAAAATGTGTGAGGGGAAACAGCATGTAGACTGTCATATTATTTAAAAAAATCGTATTTTACATATTGATATAATGGTTGATGCAGTACTGGCTGTAGGTGAAGATAACACAGTTCAAATTATGTCTGTAAACAGGGGTTAACTGTGTGTTTGACTACATATTCTGCAATCCATAAAGCCACTCTTATGCACATGCTGTTCCCATCCAGTTTGAGTTGTGATATTTCAATGTCAGTCACTAGTCAAGTAGGGAAATGTTTCAAATGAACATTGTTATGTTTGATTGCATCCCTAATTCTTACATTCCAGTTTAAATAATACATTTTCAAAGACCTGTGGAGGAAAATAAATAATTCAATACAGCACACAGTAGTGGACACACTGCTCACCCTCACATCTCCACATTCTTTCTTTCTCATTTCAACACTAGGAAAGAAAGGCCACTACACAACTATGACATGCCAATGCACACTGTTAATAGTACTGATTAGCAGAAAACCCCACAAATGTTGAACTGAAACAATGTGTGCCTTTAGTGTTTCTAGTGTGATTATTATTAACTCTTTTCTACCAATTTAAACATTTCAGTAAAAGTATTTGACATAACTGGGGCGAACACAATATGTCATAAAGAATTGATGGCAAACGGCTACATCAGGCAGTAAAATCAGGCTCTTTTTTTTAGACACTGACTCATTTATGCACAGGCTGCGCAAATCTCATGCCAGGAAATGTGAGATCAAGATGTGTTACCTCAAGTGAAAACATGACAATTTATAGAAACTTATATGACAAAACACTAGAAACGTAACTCTTATTGTATTAAGATAAATAAAATAGCTTCCTATCAGTGCAATCTGTCAGGCACTAAAAGAGACCATGTGCATACGGAAGAGACCAATTTCCTACATTTCTATTTTTTTATAACTACTTTATAATTAGTGTTATGTTTAATGTGACCTATATGAGCAACCCACTAAGTTGAATTCCTTGTTTGTGCAAAAAACTGACTGAACTGATTTGGATTTTATTCAGTAGCCTACAGTATATGGCACCTTTACAACAATGCAGCCAGAGTGAAAATAAATAACACCTCATGAACAAATAAAACCTCCATGCGCAGACTCACCCCTACTCCGTCCTCTTGTCTGTACTGTTTCCAGGCCCGGCCGTTGTCACTGTAGAGCAGCAAATAACTGCTGACCCAGTCGTGGCTGTCGTAGCGCCCCTGTGTGGCTACGGCCGTCACCTCCATCCTGTCCCTGAGGTCCAGTTCGAGCCAGGGCTCTCGGTCGGTGACCAGGGGAGACCAGCCTCCTGCTCCTTGGGAGAACAGAGAGGACACAGGAAAACAGGGGATACATTTAACATTTTGTCGATGAACAGTGGATTGTGGTTTGTGCTCAGTCTTACCATCCCCAATGCCAGTGGGCTCAGCTTGCAGAAATTGTTCAATTCCTGCACTGATGCCTGCGCAGGGAATATTATTTGCTATGATACCGCTTGTGTATCAAGGGCTTTCAGGTGACACACCCTCTGGCCACCATAGTAGAGGACCTCAGCTCTTGGGCAACAGTATCTGTGAACAGCTGATTGTGTTTTTAAATGTACAACTTGAGAAGAATTGAGTACACATGGTTGTTTTTGACTGGGAACTGATCATTTCACCATTGATATCTGATCACTTTTCAGTTTAGATAATATCAGCTTGTTAGTTAGCTAACCATAGTATCTGGTTCGCTGTCCTGTTGTAACCACATCTGATTTGCACACTAATGTATCTAGTAGAAGCTACCGTTAGTTGTGGCTAGTAGTCAAATGTTAACATTGCATGCTTTGCCAAATTGGTCTGCTGGCTAGTTAGCTAGCTGACAGTTTGTTCATGTTAACTGAGCTGACTCTTCTCAACATACATCTCAGAGTGTTTTGGAGTAGAGACTAGAGCTAAAGAAACTAGCAATAATAGTGGCTAGTTGTTGCATGTTAACATTAGCACTAGCTGCTTTGCTGAATTAGTTAGCTAACTAACAATGCCAGAAACCAAGTGATTGATCAGGTTAGCTGAGAAGCTACAACTCATAGTGCATTGAGTAATGACTAGGATCTTAAGGGGCTAGGGCTAAAAACAAGACAGTCTACTGTGCCACAGTAACCTACATTTGGAAACAAATCTAATTTATCAGACTATTCACATTTCCTTATAAAATGACTGAATTGACGTAGCCCGCAACAATATTGGGTGTTAGAAGGGTACAGGGGTAGGGAGGTTGTTTGTGGAAAGTCTAACCACTTTATGAACAACAACAGAAAACAACATTTCTTAGCGTAACACTCAAGTGCTGAAGAAGGACCCTCAATACTTCAGAAAGCAAGGGGCACTGAAAAGACTAATGTAAACATGTGATGTGACTGTGCCGTACACAGTTAGGTGGAGACCCTACACACTACTTCAGGTCAGAAAGGTTCATTACTCAGTCGCTGTGGGCTGGGAAACAACACCATGGGATCAGATGAGTGCAGAATGCCAAACCAGAGTCTTCGTTATGCAGGAACCTACCCTCTCCCACCCCCACCCACACACCCCATGCCCCACACACTCACCCCCGACCCCCAAAGGAAAAGCGTTATACTGTTTGTTACAGGCGCCCATAGCAGAGGCTGTGTTCACTCCAGGCTAAAAATAGCTTGAGGTCATTCCGGACCATTTTCTCAGCTCCATCTCCTCAGATTAAACCAATCTCCTCTGTATTGTTCACATTATGTTCTATCTACCATATTTGTCTTCAGGATGTTTTTATTTCATGACGACTTCACGATTCAAGTGCTATGGGAACAGAACTGTTTTCATTGTTGTTGTTTTCCATTCCAGCATGCCTTCCTCCATTTCCTGGTTTGCACTTAACATTTTGGATTGCCCCTTTAATATTACATTTGCATATAAAATGCAGATTCAATAAAAATGTTTTCAGTGAAAGTGAATATCACAACATATGGGAATCCTTAGAATGTTTTTACACCATCTGTTTCCTTGCAAATATCAACAAATCATTGTCTTATTGTCTTATTGAATATAGACACAGAAAGGAACACACTCATCCCCTTGTTTACAGATTTCTATCCATTTGTAGATTGTCAGTGAACCAAATCTGACAATATATTTTGAATTTTGTTTGCCTGTCATGACGTTAACTACTCCTACTGATGGCAACTTATTTAGCTGATTTCACTTATGAGACTGTAAAATGTAAAATGAAACAAAAAAGTTTCTGGAACGGTCACAAGCATAAAGAAGGATTGATGGTAACACTCACCATTTAGACCGGGTGAGTGGTGTATATCTATAACATGTAAAAATGCTGAATACATGGAGGAACTTTGTGTACTGTACTTACCGTCTCTTCTGTTAAGCTTGCCATTGTAAGGAGCGCTCCTGATTGAGGACTGTGAGGAGCTCTTGAAGGAGGCGTGGGGTAACATGGATACCAGAGGACTATTGCAGTTATCTATGAGAAGAAAACAGAGAATTCAGAGCCCATAAGACATTATGAGCAGTATTTTTAATAAAACTACATTGAAAATACACCATATAAAGAACTTGAACATCAGAACTATCAAAGAACAGATCAAACATGTTAGACTTGCAAGGTATTAAAGGAAATATCCCATGGTGGGAAAAGTGTTAATTGCAAATATTGCTGTTTTGTTTAATTGTGTTGTTACATACTTAGTTTATTTTACCTGCAAATTTGGCTGTGTATCAATAAAACTTGTATATATGTTTTAGAATCAGATCAGGTCAGATGGGGTTCCACTGCAGGCTATCTATTTATTTCTTATTCAGCAAAAAAATGAATAAAAAATACACCCTTCCTTAGTTAAATGCTTTGGTTGAAATTATATATTTGCCTGCCAGTGGTGGAATCCAGACTATAGGGTTTTAAAGCAAGAATTGTGAACATAACAGGGCTGCCTCACTTCTTCACACCTCAAATCTCTTCAACAGTCTATTAACTCAAGCAGTGACCCTTAAAAAAGGACAGTAGAACCTAGAGTTCCTTGTGTGAGGGTGTGTGTGCGTGTCTGTGTGTGTTCCTTTTAATCCAGCAGTGTGAGATTAGAGCACTTCCAACACGCAGGAGGAGATTAAGAGGCCAGTGATCTGAACCTGTCGGTCTCATCTCCCACTGATCCGGCCCTGCCAGGCACAATAAGAGCAGTGAGTTGGGGTGGAGCCTCCCTCCGTTACAACAACTCTCCTCTGTTGGCTCCAATGAGCAGAGATTTGCATTAGAGCCTGTATCTGAGAACATAATGAAAACTGGCACCAGCTTGATTACAATTATCCCTGTACTCTCTCCATCAGTGTGCAATTCACTCCTCTCAGCGCAAGAGGCATTTTGTTTTGGATGCCATCCACTTCAAGTCGGACTTATTCTGAGCACATCTGCAGTGGCAATTGGCCATTCATCTGGTAGACAAGAGCACGTTAGAACTGACAGCATAAGCTTGTTTACTGTACTTTGCATGGGTCTTTCTGGGCGTCCCACCGAATTTCATCTGACCCGATTTGACTGCTCTCAGATCACTTGCCAGGAGTTTTTTCTAATGCTGATTTGAAGTATGACTAAAGTGGATCAAGCTGTTTTTTCCAAGGCCCGAATTATGGGCTGAGTTGGAATGTAGTTGCAGATGTTCATCAGGCGACCGCTGGCATGGCATCTTACCGTACCAATACTGTAACTGTTATTATTAAACAAGCACAACACTCTTAATCTGCTGAAAGTCAGTGAGATTCTACTTGGCATTTAATCCCAAAATCTCTCACTCTCACTCTTCCAATCGTTTTTTTATATCACTATCCATCCATCTCACATCTCTTGCACAATGTCTCACTGAGGGCGTAAGATCTGACAACCTCTTCGATTTCAGCCTGCACCTTTGATCTGTTTGCCTGCTCCCTAACTGGTCACAACTACAGCATCACTATAAATGTCAGGTCGTAGTCTTTCACCTCCGTACACTATTGCTTCTCCATTCCATCTAAGGTTTACATCAATACAGACGACAAATGAGAGACCTTGATAGCCGGGAAAGGGAAAACAAACCAATAACATTTTATGACACAAAAGCGTGTTCTCAACGTGACATGTGGGCCATAATTCTCAGGCCTTGTGAATGAAAGGACAATTTCTCCATGTGCAAAATGTGCATCTTATAAACAGTGTTGTTGTTTACAGCCTCCATCTACGGACTTGGTGGTGTGCCAAATGCGGGGCTGTCAATCAGAAAGACTTATGGATGGAGAATGATTTGCCTGCAAAGCTGCGCTGCTCTGCTCGGTGTCTCCTTGGCCTGTGGGATAATTGAAAATCCTCTGAAGCTATGAGTGTGATCGTGCAACGGCACACTCGCTATGCAAAGTGCAGCGGCTTAAATCTTATGGTCATGCCTGCAAACTTACATGTGCACGTGCATGCAATGCCGTAAATGCACACACATATACACAATTGTGACCCAATATAAACACTTGCATTCTACCTCTGCACTCATCATCAACACGTAAATTGTTTTAAACTAGAGCAAGAGCAGGAGTATTAAGATGATGTTTCCCTGTAGATATTGTAGTTCTACAGTATGTGTGAATGCACAGCAGAGTCATCTTGACACCCCTAGGCTGGCATTAAACCACCAGAGGTTATCGCTGATTGTGTTTGGGATAAAAATAATAGACGCCACCACTCCCTCCTCCATTCCCCAAGGAGAGCGATCATGCACTGATGCATAGAAAGATGGATGACTGCAAACACATTTAGATTCAGAGTGTGAGCACTCAGTCCCCTCTTTGGCCTATAAGATGTACATCAATTAATAACAAGCAACATGAAGAACATCTTTGTCATGTAAAATGATGATATGTAACTAACTTCCGACAAAGGAGTTTTGAATGTAAGGACAAAAGCTATCTGGGAAATGAAGCAGAAATATGGCTGTAGATGAAGTTAAAAAAAAATCATATGGAAAAAAATCATATCACTGCTAGTTTGAAATGATTCAGTAATGATGCCATGAGATATCATTGTTAAATTCCCTTGAAACATTAAGTCAAGTGTTGTTTTATAGCCAATCGCCATTGTCATTGCCGCCATTATACATTAGTTTCAGTGTGTTTTCATGACTGTCAGCTATTCAAACAACCCTGTTTTCAAACTGGAAACAGGGTTGCTCTGCTCATTAGCAAGCCTACCTTAATCTGAGTGCACTAAACCAATGCTGCTCCACAAAGAAATCAAACTCAATTATCCAAACAAACTGCCTTTTCTACCACATGTGGGCAGGATATTTTTAGTTCTTGTTGCAGGGCTCCAGCGCACCTGAAGATGACTAAGCAGCGAGTGTTTGAGATAGAGAGCTGTTTGCTAAGCCTAAATCAAATAAACAAAGCTTACTAGATATGAGGATGAAGGCTTGGTTTCCTCTCTGATAGTGAGTCTCTGGAAGCATGGGGAAAATCGGAGATGGAAAATGCACAGGAGTTCCTAAGTGTAGAACAGCGAGTGATTGGATTCTCATTCAGACCTGAAGAAAAACCCCTCAAACGAGTCTGATCTTCTGCACTGTTGGAGAGCTGAGTGGATCAGACAGATGGGATTAATATTCCAACTGCACAGTGAGAGTGCAAGAAGCCTACCTAACTTAAAGGGGTATAAAGCGATCTATCACTTTTATCAACCTCTACTGGCGACCAAGGAATTGCTACAACATCGACAGGTCTCTGGCTTACGATGGCCTGTAATTCACATAAATAATAAAATCACATTTCCTCAATAGAGATGAGTAAAGGTGCTAATTAGATCAGAGATCCAATAGAAACGTCTAGTGAAAAGGTCATATATCATGAAGCAAAATACTGTAATAATAATACTGCTTTGTCATTTAATTTTTTGGGCTTGAGAATGAAATGTTTTGCGATGCCGATCACTCAACAATCCTATCAACCCCCCGCAGATAAATTCTGATCATTTTTGATCTCTGGGACCTGTGATGTTGCCTCAGAACCCCACAAGTGCATAGGGAATTCTGTCTGAGGGTGTAGAAGTTAGCGCGGCCCTTCAGTCGACATAAACCAAAGTGTCAATAATATCAAAGGGTGTAATGATACCATTTGGTACCATTCGGCTCCAGACCTCCGGGTGGTATTGATAAAGCCTCATACGATAGCATGGATTAAGAGACTTTGGGGCCCAGCGATTTCTGCTCAGCAATACCTTGAGTAGAGCTAAGGTATCGGTTGACAATTAGCTCCAGACGCACGCTGAATTCGAGGAAGCGCACGTCAATACAAGTGATTGAGAAACACAGTCTGGTTACTGTAGCACTTCATTTCCAACAAGACCTCTGATAGCGTGGGCTGGAAAACAGAGCCCAGAGACTCACAGTCCCGCATACAACCTAAGGGGATCTAATGCGTTTACAGGCAGCCTGTATTGTACTGAGCTACCAACAGCTTTAGTCAATCTACACATTTCTTCTGACAAGCAT
Source organism: Hoplostethus atlanticus (assembly GCA_034670405.1). Classification (NCBI taxonomy): domain Eukaryota; kingdom Metazoa; phylum Chordata; class Actinopteri; order Trachichthyiformes; family Trachichthyidae; genus Hoplostethus; species Hoplostethus atlanticus. The sequence continues at coordinate 2,234,778 of JAXDDX010000068.1, forward strand.
TAATTATTCAACCTTCAGTCACACAATTTGTGAAACATGATTTTTGTTCATTGTCAATTGGATTATAAGATTTCCTTTGGCTCACAGCGGTGCGGTAGCCCACTAGTGAACCCATCATTAGACGACGCTGTGTGGCACTATGCATAGAAACCAGAGGTTACAAGCTGATTAGCCTCTGCTGAATATCAAGCAAGGGCTGAGAAACCTGTTGGTACACAGTGACAGATTAGCACCAGCATCCCAGCAGCCCCAGCAGCCCCAGATGGTGCTTCTGATACAGCTGTCCTCTCCGCAACCCGTGGAAATGTCAGACAAGTCAGTCAAATTTAAATACAAAAATGTAAATTTAATTTAAATACAAAGACAATGTCAACGCCGCTGTCTGGCCTTCACTCTGTTGGAGATGAGTTACTGATACAGAGATGTTGCAACAGGTCGAAGAGCTACCCAGGAGATCGTGATAGATTAATAGACAATACACAAGCAACATCTTATACAGCATAAAAATATGGATTGCTGGTTCCCTGTGGATGACCACAATCAATATCTATACATGTAAATCTTTGCTGCTATACCTGTCAGTTTGAATGAATAATTCTCACAATGCTTGAGAATTTAGAAACGCATGAAATAAACATTGATTTTGAAATTGTGTTGTATAGTGTGTAAAAGCCTAGTCTAGTATAGTATAGTCTGAGCAACACAACAGACTAATGTCTTCCCAATGCAATTTTAGACCTTGGTGTTTGCCGTGAGTTCAGATTCCAAGTTGTTTATTTTCAGAGATTAAATGTTCAAAAACAGTATCTTGCCATTTTTCATCACTGTAGCAATCCCTTGCTGCATATTGCAGTTGTCTTATTGGCACGGTCAATAGAAAGTGGGTGTTTATAATCCTTTAAAACCCTTTGCCAGTAACACCGAAAATAAATAGAAGATGAAACTTACGGACTATACTGCTATTTGAAGCATATTCATTGCACTATAGATCGGGAATGGGTACAGCATCAGTGTGTGAGCAATACAATTGGAAATGGAAGGGCCTCCACTGGCGCCACATTCATCAAAATAGATTTTTTCCTCTCCCAAGAGGCCGAGTAGAAATTATTGCTCTAAATAGCCTTATATCATGTATCCATCGTGTTTTCTTCTTTTTCTGTTTTTTTACTCATTACAACCAGGTAGCAATTTGTTCAGAACATTGAACCTGCAGAGCAACAACAGTGTAATAAGTTCTATTCTTCCCGTAGTTTTCAGAAGATAGAGCTCTGACAGTAGAAAGACATACTGTATGTTAAATTACACTTACGCCATTTATAAGACACTTATCTACAGTCACTTATTATAAGTGCAGTAGCAGAAAAATGAAAACAAGTGTGAAGACAGCAGAATAAGTAAAGAACTTTCCTGTGTCACCTGTAACATTCATATATCATCTACAAAGCAAGCAGCCAAGTAACAAAAACAAGAACAAAACAGAAAAAAGTGTGACTGATATGAGACCAAACAAAATGCTTTGACAGAGATAAAGGAAGAAGTATAAAATATGTTTTACTTCATGTCTCTGCAGAGCATCAGTAAGACAGCAAAGACAGCAGAGAACCCTGTAAGACTGTATTAGCTGTCTTTAACCCAATAAAACAAAACTCTGCCAGTTGTTGTAACTCAGCATGCTCTTGATTCAACTTCACTTTTTTATTAAATGAAAAAGAAGCCTGTGTCATCTGTGTTCTACAGCCAAACCTATTCCAGCACAACACTCAAATAGCTGTTTGCCAGCAACAACTTGTCCAATCAAATACATCTAATGCAATCAACACCTTCAGACCCCTATTGCTTTCCTCTCGCAATGGAAAGGAGGTACACACTCCCAGAAGTGAAAGACAAGAGAATGCAGCAGCCTGCGTTAAAAAAAACAGCAGCAGACCGACGAACCTCTGACTCCTTTCATTTAAGCTTCAGTAATTGAAGTCTTTTGGAAACATGTTGGGATCTGTATAAATGAGACCGGTAAAGCGACAGAGAGAAAATCAATTGCAATCAACATGAGTGTTAGAGTTCGGTGCTGGTTATTTATTCATTGGCATGGCTGTCCCTACACAGTAACTGGTGCCCTTCATGGATAATAGCACCCTCGCTAGCAGGGCTGTGCCACTTCAGCAAAGCTCCATCAACCCAGATGTCCAGTGCCCTCCTCAATGTATCTGCAAAAATGATAATCCCAAAGATCAAGGTAATTAGTATTTCACAAATTAGAAATTAAATGTATATATATGTGTTTGTGTGTGTGAATAGGATTGGTCCTGCACAACATTTTATAACTATTACTCACAGTTGTAAATGGACAGTAATACATTGGTAAATGGCAATTCATTTCCCACTGTATGATGGAACATAATTCATATAACATCACATAATCATACACCTTTTTATCTCCCAGTAGAGTCCTTAGCTTTTGATCACCCGTATACTGCGTGATTTATATCTAAACCTGTGCTTGTGAATCCGATGCCTCTGGATGTTTGGACCAACTATTCCATGCAGTTACTTTTGCTCTGTGTTTGCTGTATGTTTAAACATGGGGGGAAAAGTGCCAGTGCCATCACAGCAGCGTTCTGCCTCATTTAGCTTCTGATAAATTCATCAGGCCGTCATTGAATATGTACAACAGTAGGAGTTCCTTGAGAGCCTACTTTACATTAATTAGTGGAGCGAATGTGAGCGCCGCTATTGCAGCTGCATCGACAGCACACTGTCATCTCCACTGTGTTGGTGGATGCCAGCTCTGCTCCAACATACGCTGAGTGCTTCAGCTGCGAGATAATTTGCTCTGAAATATCTGTTCACTGAGCTAATTTGAACCGTGAAAGTTTAAGTAAATAAAACAACGTATAGGTATTGTGCTCTGCTGTCCCGGTGACAGATTCTAGGTTATAAAAGATGGATGCTCAATGCAGCGGGCTCCACCAGCTGTGAGGGAATCACTGAAAGCGGAGCAATATTCCACCCACAGACCCTTGGTGAAGAGTGTCATATCAGACAGTACCCGGGTAATGAAAGCCCCTGCTGTTTCCAGCCAAAGGCAAGCTTAAAAAAAATCACACTTTCACTCTCAGCAGGAAGCATTCCATTAAAAGCAACCTCACTTTGGCCTTAATAAAAATATGATGAAGGGAAATATCGAGGGCCCAGAACGTGCAGTTATAATACGTTGCGAATAGCTTCTATGCTACCAATCAATTGGCACTAAAAGGACATGTTAATGTACAGTATGAAAGGATGCCCACTGAAAAGACATATCGGATGTTTCTCAGGGGGGACAAGAGCAAAAAATACCTCTTGTTGTGTCATTGTGAAGGCAAGATTTGCACAAGAGGACATTCTCCCCTGAAAGGATGTGGCTGTCATTATCTCTGTCACCTGACACAGGGGCCACATAAACCAGCCATGATAGATCTCTGCTCCCTCCTTTTGTTTCTCAATGGTAAATATGAGAGCAGTTGCTTGTCCTCCAGGAGCATCTTGCCATTTCATCTCGGCACAGCATGTCAATTCTGATCACTGGATACATTTGAGAACCACAAGAACGTCATAAATGAGTAATGCAGCTGTCAGTTTAGCTCAATTCATCGGCTTACATCACTGACATAAACTGCTTATGCCCCAACACAGCCTGGTGTCATGGTCGTCCCCAGAGAACAGAGTTGGCCCAAAAGATCAAATTATTTAATGCCACTGGTATTTTTATAACGTTAGTAATCACTGTAAATGTTTTAAAATGCACTTTACCCAGTCCCTGCATGCAACAGGCAACCTAGTTGAAACAGAAATTTGAAATGGGATTTCATCTGTGAGTTACATGCTTTTTTTTTGCCACCTTTGGCAATCTAAGCGCTCCTTGCTGAGGTGTTTCTGCTCTGCATTTCCCAGAAATCACTTGTCAATCAAACAGTGTGGCCAGTGTGACGTCTTTTTTTTCCTTGGATTTTCTGTTGATAAAGTTTGAGTTTCTGCAGGTGGCATTATTTTCTTTGTCTGTTCAGACATGGTGGCTACTGCTCATGCTACTCAACTACCCAGTTCTTCTTCTGTTTATTCCAAACAAACCATAAACGTAAAACACTTCACTTCCTGTGCACCACAGGATTTTTCCTATAAGAACTACCAGACACTGGGTGTTTAGAACAACAAATGTGAAAGCCTTCATAAAACTGGGTATATGCTGAATCACTATTGTAATATCAATCGGTGATAGGGTTAGATCAGCAACATGGACATTTGGATGAAAATGCCACAGATGGTTGTTTTAAACCCATAATCTTGACATAAGCGTCACATTTTCAGCAAGAAATGTATTTCTTGCCCTAAAAAATCATTTAAATGAACGTAAAAGCTAGACCTAAAAGCTATAAACAAGAAAGAAATGGGATATATGGTAACATCCAGGGTCACTGCATTATTTAACACTGTGACAGAATGAGACGGTATTCTAAACAAATACTGGTTGAATCAATTTTAGATACTGCTATGACCCTGATGTCAGGAAATTCCACAGGAATGAGGCAATTTATAATTGACTCGAATGGGGAACCGAATGGCTTTTTAAAAAATGGGGGATTGAACCTTTAATTTTTCACCTCATCGAGCAAACGCGACCTCTAGTGACTGTGAAATTAAGGCGCTCTACCCCGAAACTTCACCAGGCTACTAGATGTGGTACATGTTTCACTCTTTGTACAGTACAGGAGCATTGGGCAGGCGTTTCTGTTCTAAAAACAAAATAATGATTTCTACAAATGTCACATAAAGCTTTGTGTGATAAGGAACCTAAGACGTGCCGCTATGGAAATAAACACCAGACCTGTCTGCAGAACAAGCAAATCCTGCTCTGTTTTTAAATAAAACGAAATTAATCTGTTTGCTTGACCTTCGCGCATTTTGAGTAAACATTCACTTCACACCTGAGCTCATTCTAAGGAGAATCACGGCTCTGTGGAGGCACATATGAAAGCTTATGCCACCAACTTATACTGATATTGGCACAAATTTGCCTGCGCTCATTCAACCTTCGTTTTTCGAGGTAGATTTCAAATGGCAAAATGATCCATTTCTAATGCTCTTTCTGCAGGAAAGACAGGGGACAAAGATCCATGGTTTTGAACTTCAACCTCTACATCTGTGCACCAGCCCTGCGATCAACTTCCATTTTAAGAATTAAATGCGAGGTGTTTTTTTCCCATCCCATGCATAACTAGACGGGAGTAGAAGGGAACTTCTAGGTGAGCTGCAGGTTACTTACAGTGACTGGCGGCGGATGCTGAGCCGATGACGCTCAGAGCGCAGAGAGTAATAATATTCAGCGGCATTTTTTTTCGCAAATCCATCTTCCCGGCCGTGGTTTTCCGGTACCGGTGTATATCCGTGTGTCAGCGGACAGTAAATCTCGTAAAAGAGCTTCCTCCTTGGCGTCTTCAGCATGGAGAGACGCAGGGAGTCCGGCAGCCTGGTGTGGAGGAGTAAACCGCTCCCACGTCGACACTCCCTCACTGAAGCGCATCCCATCACACACACACGCGCGCGCGCGCGCGCACACACACACACACACACACACACACCCTCTCTCTCTCTCTCTCTTCTCTCTCTCTCTCTCTGCCCCAAATTGAAATTCTTTATTAACAGTATGCAGGACAAAATAATTTGTGACATTGCTGTTACATATCTTCATTCTCACCCAGGACTATTGGGTAGTTTTTATTTTCATGATAGAGTGCTAAAATGTGAGAATATTTCTTTAAATCTAAGGTTACAAGTTTCCTTATCTTGTCATATTTTGGACACGAGAACAGGAAAGTCTCTCTCTCTCTCTCTCTCTCTCTCTCTCTCTTCTCTCTCTCTCTCTCTCCGTCTCTCTCTCTCTCAGTAGCTGTAGATCTTTTCAGCACCACAGTGGCGGACAGCTCCGTCACTCCCATACAGAGTCAGCCAAGCCATCTGTCTGCACTTCCTCCGTCAATGGAAATGACCTTTGAAATAAACACATTCATGGGCTTGTGGGCAAGGCAAGTGATTCCAAATTTGGTCCTGTAGTTTTTTTTATTTTGTCATGGAGTGGAGAGCAAAGATCAAACAGAAGCCACATCTAAAAAAAAAAGAGGAAAAAAAAGAAAACAAAAAACTGTTGCAGATTCAGGAATGTTCCTTCTAAGCTGATGGTTTAGTGATCTACATCTAATAATTTCCCGTCTTGTCAGGTCCCACATCTAGCGATTCATCAAACTGACCATATCTTCTCAGTCATTGGTCATTGCTCCACTTGTCTGAGTGAATATAAACAGGTTTCACACTTTTGTTGGCAAATGGACTTAGATGCAGGGACATTGCCATTCCTTATGGGTTTAGGGACTTTACCCCCCCCCCCCCCAGCACATGCACTACTATGATGAATATCTCACTTGATTAAAGAAAAGTCTTGAAACGAGCTGATTTGCATTACACAAAGGTTAAATTATGTCACTCCATTGGCATATTTTTCATGTGTTTCAAGAAAAATAGGATTATAGGATTCAATACTATAGTGACTTGTGAGTTTTTGTAGTGCAGTACTCTTTGCAATTGGGGCTACTCACCTTTTCTAAGTCACAGGGTCTCCACCGTGTTTGCATAATGCAAACCACCACATTTTATAGATTTCTCATAACAGGCCCTGTGATCAAATCATAGTCCCATAATATGAACACTAATATTGATCTAAAGATCACAGCAAATACACCAGACCTTAAGAGAACAACTGGTATTTAAAGAGAGGTACCAGTCCAAATCAGACAGTTGTTTCAAGGAATAATAGCGGAATACATGCTTTTTTTTTATTAAAGAGAAAAGACTATTATTGGCAAAAAAACTAACAAGCTTTGGTTTGTTGCTACCAAACAACTACTGCTTAATTTATTTATTTTAAGACAGACACTGGTGTCATAAGGTCTCTGATAATGTACACTATATGGCCAAAAGTCAGTGGACACACCTACTAATTGGTGGAGATAATGGGATAATGGTCTGGGGCTGTTTTTCAGGGTTTAGGCTTGGCTCCTTAGTTCCAGTGAAGGGTAATCTTAATGCTACAGGATACCAAGACATTTTAGCCAATTGGGAGCTTCCAACTTTGTGGCAAGAGTTTGGGGAAGGCCCTTTGCTGTCCCAGTGTGACTGTGTCCCTGTGCACAAAGTGAGGTCCAGAAAGACATGGTTAGACGAGTTTGGTGTGGAGGAACTCAACTGGCCTGCACAGAGCCCTGACCTCAACCCCATTGAACCTTTGGGAGGAGTTAGAACGTCCTATTGCGAGCCAGGCCTTCTCGTCCAACATCACTGCCTCACCTCACAAATGCTCTTTTGGCTGAATGGGCACAAATTCCCACAGACACACTACAAAAGCTTGTGGAAAGCCTTCCCAGAAGAGTGGCGGCTGTTATAGCCGCAGAGGGGGGTCCAACTCCATATTAATGCCCATGGTTTTAGAATGGGATGTCCAGCAAGCTCATAGGTGTGATGGTCAGGTGTCCACTGACTTTTGGCCATATAGTGTATGTTGTTATGTGTTATTTTTTTAAATAACCTGTTCACATTCACTCTTTGGGCCCTATTTTTATGAGACAAGGCACAAGTACAGGCACCGGTGAAAGTGCACTTGGACATGACAAACTATCTGTATCTAGTTGGAGTAGAAGGAATAAATTATTAGTAGATGTAGTCGGTGCTGGCAATCATGGCCAATCAAATCTGCAGATACAACTAACTTTGTAGTGTAATAAAATGCGTTTTAAAAAGGTTACATGCAGCAAGTCATTGGGTTAAGAATTATATGAAAGTTAAACAGGCAAACATAATATATATGAATATATGAAAGGGGTTTATGTGATGTTGGAGGGCTGTATCTGCATGTGCGCCAACTAAAGCCACGAAAATAGCACAAACACCAGCGCTTGTGCTGCACTGTGAGTGGTCTGAGCGGGTGGAGCAGCAAGTGTAATTTGCTGATGTAATTTGCTGACAAAATTGCACAGCGCAACCCGATTTGTACTGACATGCCCCTTTAGTATGCTCACCTGCCCATTTCAGCACAAACAATGTCACGGCAAGCCACAAAATGACCCAACAGGCGCATGCAAAAAAATGTGCTTTGTGCCCAATGAAATTGCCAGTTCATCGGCGCAAGTTCATTGATCTGCACTGAAGTTAGGGCCCTGTATGAGCTAGCTTAACACTGAATAAGAAACACAGGAGCAAATATTCATCATGACCAGGATGTTTGAGTGTAACTTACTTCAACCTGAGCTATGAAAGTATGTTTTCTGGTTACTTGGGCACAGTAATTGTGAAGGGGAACAATCCCTCAAGGGCACTACCATCAGAAGTGCTCAGCCCTAAATGTGAGAGTTCTTTGCATCTGAAAATTCCTGCTCATCCATCATCCATATGAGTGAAACTCTCAGCAGTGTCTCTGTTTCCCAAATTAAATTCTCCACAGTGGCTGCATCTGAGGATTCGAGGTTCACCCAGGAGTTATGTGCCAGATAGGAGATCCTGAGAAAGCTGCAATCAGAGAGGTGTCACAGATTCAGGTGATCTGTGAGCCCCAATAGGAGAGCCTTTTTGGTTACTTTGCTCTCACAGATGGCCTTAGCAACAACATTTCACAGCTGACAAGCTGACAAAAGCCCTGCAATTCCAGCGTTGGGAGGGTGACATGAAATTAGATTCAGTTCTTCGGTGCTGGAAATTTTTTCGTTCATCTTTTTCTCTAAGTGAGTTCTTGTGTCCACATAGTGCAAACATCTTTCTCACATTTTAATTATGTACAGCTCTAAATAAATGTGCCTAAATGTACCATACTTCTCTGAACCATGCTGCACAGCGGTTCACAAAGAGATCAAAGGAATGTGTTGCTGAGTGGAGTTAAACATGGGCAATGCACAACAGCACAACGGAAAAGGCTAACTGTCATTGTCAGCCATTTCATTTTAATTGCATGGATTATGGAGCTCGTTTCCAAAGATAATGTTTCTTGTTTCATTGCCTTTTCAAGTCCCACCCTGCTTTATTGCTCTCTTACAGCTTTTCTTTCCAATGAAAAGTCTATTCATTTCCTTCATGCTTTCATCTGAATCACATTGCTCTTTTCATTTACTCCAAGGCAAATGCCCAAATGGGAAATCCGGAAGTGCTTATCATCACTGACTAGAATCCATCATGGAAAAACTGGGAGAAACCCATGGCACTGACTCTGTGAAAGCAGAGGGTATAATTCACTGATATCTTCTTTGGGCTACCGACTAGTGAATGCAAAAATAAGTTAGCAGAATGTCACACTTTTACAAAAAAGCCTAGATAAAATCATTAAAAATAATCTACCTATTCTCTTAAACGCTGTACAATCGCAACTGCTTTGTCAGCTTTATGGCATGGTTTTCTTGGTCTCCATCCTGATTAGAGTCACATTTACTGCCTGTATGTAGCATGGACAGAAATTATTTTGTAATCTGACAAAATTGCTCACCTAATTTTCTGTCTGTGACAATAAGAATGGCATGAATATGAATTTGAAAATAGATTATGGTCCCTAGGACAAAAGAAAACAGACTCCGAGGAAGCTTTGTCACTTGAAATACAAATTCACACAGTCATGCATTGTAACATGTTCAATTATTGCTTAATTCTACAATGGTCTCCGTACAACTACAACTAGAAGTATCAGGATGTACAGATGGCTGCAACCCAAATGCCCAAATGTACTGACCTCTGATCTGAGGATATTACTCATGCGACTGTATCTGGTTGACAGTAATGTAACCATTGTCGCTTAATGTAGCCCAGTTTTAACTGTTGCTGCTATGGCTTTTTTTGGGCTTTTTAATGGGAAAGGCAGTTGCATATGTGTATGTGCGTATGTGCATATGTGCATTTCAACTAACAGTGTGTCAGTTAGTGAATGTGTTGATTTGTTGGTTATTGTGACTGTTGCCCTCAGGTGGGTATCCTACCAGTGTGTGGTGCTGGACTGTGTGGTTGGTTTGTTTATGGCGCTCTGATGTATATTGTGTATATTATTATATTGTTGATACTTGTGCAGAAATCACTTTCTACGTGAGAGCTAGTTGTGTCAAGTATTTGCAATAGGCTTGTACGCCATGCGATACTTAATTTGACTATTACCTCTGGTTTGATCCCTGAAATCTGGAAATCAGCCTTAGTGACCCCCTTACACAAAGGGGATGATGCAAGTGGCTTAAATAACTACAGGCCAATTTCCAAACTCACATCTCCCATGATTTTGGATTCCTTTGGTAATAGACAGCTTCATAATTTCTTGTCTACCAATGCCATTCTCAGCCCTTATCAGTCTGTGTTCAGAGCTGGTCATAGTACCACCACAGCAGTAACTCTTGTGGTGCTTTTAAATAGACTATCCTCCTTAGGGTTTGATGAAGCCACCCGGTTTCAGGACTACCTTACTGCTCGAATGAGGTGCATAGATGTAAATGGAATGACATCCTAGATGCTGGAAACGGTAAATGGTGTACCACAAGGTTCCATTTTAGGTCCTACATTGTTTACTATATATAAAAATGAGATCTGTGCCTCCATAAAAGACTGCAAAGTACATTTCTACACAGACGATACTATACTCCATGCCTGTGCACCATCTGTTGAGCAAACCATGTCAAACCTTCAAAATGCATTAAATTGTGTACAGAAATCCCTGAAGGATCTCAGATTAATGTTAAATGTGACCAATACCAAATTTATGTTCTTTTCAAGGGGTAGAAATCTGGACCATAACATAATATTTAATCTCTAAGTGGGGTGCAAACTGAGCGAGTTACACCATACAAATTCTTGCGTATCTAGTTCGATGAAAAACATTCAAAACTCATGTACTTGAACTCACCAAGAATTTGAAAATTAAACTGGAATCTCTCTACAGGATTATCTGCTTTTCCATTGAAAATAGGAAGGCAATTGTACAACCAACAATTTTGTCAGTCCTTCATTATGGGGATATTATGTATATGCATGCTGCCCCAACAACTCTGAAGTCACTTGATGTAGTCTACCACAGTGCCTTGAGATTTACTGGAGATAAGTTCAAGACATCACTGTATATTTTATGAGAAAGTGGACTGGCTTTCACTTTATGATAGAAGAGAAAGACATTATCTCCTTTTTTGTTTACAAAGCATTGCTAGGCAAATGGCCTCTTTATCTTATCTCTTAAAGCACAAATCCCTCATTTTAACACTGAACTCAGGAAATTTGCTTTTAGTTTTCATGCTCCACATAAATGGAATGATCTGCAGGAATTGTTAAAATTAGATTGGTCTGTTGCACTAGATCACTTTAAGCTTTTATTGAAACATATGGAGAGAGCGGAATGTTCCTGTTTTAAATAGTTTTCTATTGTTATTTATATTTTCTACATGTGTGTTTTATTCTATTTTATTATCCTATTTATTTTATTTTGTTTATTTTAGTCTACCTCCTGTTTTTATTCTCTTTTGTCTGTTTTAATACTATTTTAATTCTGTATGTATATCAAATTTTATTTGCCTCGGGCGTCATTGTAAAAGAGGGCTTTGCTCTCAACTGACCTCCCTGTTTAAATAAAGGTTATACATAGTATGTATATATGGACCTCCCTGGTGCATATTTCTGATATTTACAGCTGTTTATGTATTGTTTGAATATGTAATAATGCATTTACTGCTTGGACTAAACTGGGCATTACACAGCCAAAAAATCCGATATGAGAGCTATAGCATAGGCATGATGTTGAAATCATGTCTAGTGCTCAGTGGGAAGAAGGAAGGAAGGAAGGAACATGGTTTTCTGTAAAACGATGATCCAGATCCAGATCCAGTCCCACAGAATTGCCTGAAAAGGCAACAACAATCAAAGCTAAGTGAAGCAAGCCTGCTAAAAATCTGGCAAAATGTTTCATTGCAAATAAGGAAGCAACTAAGATTTTATATTAAATAAATGTGCATTAAATGTAACGCTTTAGCTGCTGAAGCTTGTCAAAAATGAGCACTGTGAAACCCCACTGTCACACTGCTTCATTATCATCTTTCTTGAGAAATGTAATGTAAGGATTTTTTTTCAGAGTGCAATGGTTTGCATTTACTCACTTTATTGTGAGTCCATGTATTCTATGTCTGTTTTGGTCCAGTAACACCAATATTTACAGTTTTTGGCTACTTAGCATTAGCAAAGGCACAGAACCTTGCTCCTATGTGTGGAATATTCACCGCAATATATCATTCTCAAATTAATTTTGATTGCATAGTGTATCGGCTATAGAAAAATCAGACCACTACCGAGAGAAGTGTTCATTCTATGTGTTGCTTTCCCTATGTGCAGGATTGACTTGAGGCACAAAGGAAGTGCTTCAACCAAAACAGGAAGAGGAGGTGCCTCACTCTAAACTGCTCTACTTGGTTATATGCAAACAAGACAAGTCCAGATGCTCCCACGGTGCCTAGCTAGGTCTGCAGCAATAACTGTTGCTCTAGTACAGGGTTTAGGGCTCAAGTGTTTCATGACATACTGACCTGAATTTGGCTCCTGATGCCCACGTTTTGCACCGAGGAAAAAATAACTTACATTCTTACACAAGTCTATTCCAGTTCCAAGCATGAGGGGTCATTGATATTTCCGATAATGATATGAAACACTACCACTAAGGAACTCAATCGTTTGCCAAAGTCAGCAAATTTGAAATTCCACTGGTAGCAGCTTTCATTTCAGAAATCCTGTGAAGCCAATTATTAAAAATACAACTCATCCTCTTCAATCTGGTTGTGTAGGAATTTCAGATGCATTCAATACTTACCCTCCATATCTTGCCGGCAGCAGCAAGAGGCTCTTACCTCAGGCTGTAAGATAAGATCAGTTATTTGCAGAATAAAACCTGAATTAAATGCTATCACACTGGAATAAGTGCCTGATGTATGTGAGTTACACCAGTAAAATGTGTCCCTAGTTTTGTGGAAAAACACCTTGATGTGTTTTTATAAGGAGATGGAAAAACTCCAGACATTTCAAGGAGAGAAAGGTATCAATGATTAGGAAGTGGTGGTTTCATATTAACAGGAAATATAACATTTATATATTGCTTTAAATTACACCGACCTTCATTTATAATTTAGATGATGGAGAGATGATGAGGCCTGAAATTGTATGATTTTTTATTCATCGTCGTAAAATTCAAACGTAGGTTTAAAAATGTATATGAGGCAAAGTTTTATTGTACATTCAGATTAAGAAGAAACCATATCGCCTACTGATTGTTCTTTGGTGTATCAAGTATAAAAGCTGCTGCAGCAACAGGCAGGACATGTTAGCATACAGCAATGTTAGCTGGTAAGGATTTCTGTTGCCCAGAATTTAATCTACAGACATGTCTTTGCTGTCCAACTGGCATCTGTTAAAAAATTGCAATGTGAACACTTGGTTAGTTTTATATTTAGAGTTTATCTATATTTGTGAGCTGATTATATTGGGCAGCAGGGTGGTAGTGAGTAGAGAGGATCATTCTTTGACCAGAGTACCTGGGTTCAAGCCCCAGGGTTCCCACGCTCATGGAAAACCTGGAAAAGTCATGGAATTAAAAAATGTATTTGTACATGTGCTTATAGTGTTGGACATTGCTGATAATCTTTCGGTCCAGTGAAATGTTTAATGTCAATTTTGACTGCTTGTTGATCCCCTTCCCTTTGAGGACTAAAAACCCAAATCAGAAATATTCCTCATAGTATCGGTCCTAAGTGATAGTAGCCAGAAATAAGACCTGGAACGTTCAGATCAGATATTCAACCTAAAAAATTTGACATTACAACATAGACTTAGGAAATTGTGCTGTACTGTATGTCATGGAATAGTCCTGAAAAAGTCAAGGAATTTGATTAGCAAAAAAGTGTAGGCGCCCTGAAGGCATTATGGCAAACATCCACCCTGCTGAGGTGTCCTTGAACAGCACACTGAATCCCTGCCAGCTCTAGTGGTGCTGGGCTATAGCTGACCCGGACCTCTGACCTCCTTGTGGAGGGAGGCAAATGAAAAGACATTTTCACTTCAGGGAGCAATAGAGTTTATCAAAAAACAAGCACACAAAAAACAATAGATGTCATAATCAATCATTTTATAATTTCTGATTTTGTGTTTTTTTCTACAATCCTCTAAGTTATTAACTTTCAAGAGGTGGGTGGGGGGTGGGGCAAAAATGTAAGAGCTTCAGTTCTGCAGAGCAGTGAAAATACATGCTGTGCACACATCTGAAAATGGAAAGAGAGGCTACAGCGTGAAATCAAGAGAACGATGAATGCTAAGTGCTACTCCACAATTTCCAGCTGGATAACTGGACTACAAGCTGTCGTGGCTAAACGACTGACAGCCCATTTGCAATTTGTAATTGTTTTGCTGAAAAGGAGAATTGCAAAATCCCAAAACTGCCACCCATTGAAGTTGCAAAACAATTAAAATTAGATATGAAATGCATCATCTGGTCAAAACAATATTTTTCAGGCTATTCAAATCCAGCTGAGTGTGAGTTGAAAATTAAGTCTCAAAAGAATGGGTGTGTGTTTGAAATGTCCTTTGTGCCTTAAGCTCTCATTTTTCTGCACCACTTTATTGGACCACATATGTTGTATACTGTACATTCAGTAACCAGCATATTAGATGCACCACCCTGTTCATGAAAATGGATCAGTCCTGTAAGTAAATATGATGGGTGTGCTAAAGCACGCAAGGGATTAATTCACTGTAATTACTATTAAATGTTGGAATGGTGAAAAGATTAACATAGGGGACTTGGATCAACGGTACCAGGCCCCCCTTTTCCAGAATCTCAGAAACAGATGCCCCTGGTGAGCTTTTCTCGAAAGTCACTGTCTAAGGTTTACTGAGAATACTGTAACAAACAAGAAACATCCAGTCAGAAGCTGTGTCCTGTGGGTAAAAACAGCACACAATGATGAGGTGAATGGCAAGAATCATGCAAGCTAACAAACAAAAAAAATGTGTACTGTATACCATTAATTTGAATACTTTTCCTTTCTGCATTGTTATTGCTTCTTCAACAACCCCCATAGCAACTGACAGGCGTGTAAGTTTTGCCCTTTTGCATGTTTGGAGCAGTTTATTTGAGCTCTGTAGTGTTTGCTCCTTTAGTTTGGATTGTTTGGCCAGGTGTGAACAATGTCATTCGTTTTCGGATGTGCACCAAATAACCGCACCAACACCTGAAAATGTGGGTTTCAGTTCTCTTCCAAGTAAACTGTGCTGCAGTTCGTTAGGAGTGAGAATGTAATCCGAGCCAACTACAGGAAACCTGTAACCTGGTGGGATGACAGGTTACCAAATCTATCCAATAAATAAGCTACTTGCGAGTCCATATGACTGTTGTTTACAAGCCCTGCTTCGCTTGATAACGGACAGTGTGAACCTAAACAAACAAAATGCAAAAAA
Source organism: Hoplostethus atlanticus (assembly GCA_034670405.1). NCBI lineage: Eukaryota > Metazoa > Chordata > Actinopteri > Trachichthyiformes > Trachichthyidae > Hoplostethus > Hoplostethus atlanticus. The sequence continues at coordinate 2,250,300 of JAXDDX010000068.1, forward strand.
GTAAACGTTTCCACTGTGATTCAGAACAAAGAAAACAAACTGTAAACAGATGAACATATTGTAAACTAAATACCTATTTTGTGTATTTATAGGTTGGTTGTCATGTTTGCTCTTCAGTAAACATTTGCTTGGCACCACTTTTAACCAAATGTAAAATAGAAAGAATTTATGATTTCATAAAGATACCTGCTGTGAACCATGCATGTTATATATCAGCACATGCACACACTGTAGCAGGATTTGTTTTCCAAAGCCAATAGACAAACCTTGAGTTTGGCACTAGCTGACCAATTTGTAACAACAAAACAACATTTTTGATGATGCGTAAACTCCACAACTAGTTTGTAATAGGAAATAAGGCGGCTAGATGTTACCTAAAAATATGCTTTAGACTTTCTGATATAACCCCGTCCTTTTCTCACTCTCTCACACACACACACACACACACACAGTATTCGACTTACGTTTGAGGCAAGAGTTATCAGAGGTTTTGCACATTATGAATAGGGAGGGGAGATGTTGAACATTTAACCAGAGGTGGGTTGGAGTGTTATCAAAAATGGTTAGAGGCAAAATAACGGAGTAAAGCGTTTGCTGAACTGTTTGCTGTACCCAAGAGGGACCTGAGATTCGATTTAAATTACTCAATTTTCGTGTGAAAATCAATTTCAAACTGTTAAGCAGGAGATTATTTTGAAGCTATATTACCCCTATCTGATTTAGGTTTAGATGAGAAGCTGAACTGAATATTTACTCTGTCCAAAGTGATCAGAATATCATCATTGTCATACGCCTTTGAAGGCAGGGATGTAGTGGAGGGTGAACCCACTTAATTTCAGTTTAGCCGCCTTATAAATTTATAGAATAGCATTTCCCACCTTCTTAGGCTAACATAAATGATATTTCTCATAGTAAGCAGCATCAAACTGATCTAAGGTATATGAGGATAGGGTCTTTTAAGGAATAAGCATTATTTTTGTTCATATTGGTGGTTGTTCGCCTAATGAACAACCACCACACATTGGCTGGAGGTCATAGTTTACCTTTAATCACACTAGATATAAAAGGTTAATTACCTCTGTCTGTCTTAATATAAGTATAATATGCATACTCATTGGATCTAATCTATACCAGACATGCACACACATTCCATGCACACAGTAAATCCACAGCATGGATGTTTTATTCCCCATTCCCCCAAGTTCTTAGAGCTTGCGTGCTTTGGGAGGGGAATTGTTGAACATATAACCTGAGGCTGATTGAATTGTTATTAAAAATGGCTAGAGGCCAAATAATGAAGCAGAGCATTTGCTGAAATGTACCGACAGGGGACCAGAGATTTTATTAAAAATGAGAAATAAGGCTATTTTCATGTCAGTGTAATAGTTTTAAATAGGAGACCATTTTGAGGTTGCATTGCTTGTTCTGATAAAGCTTTGGGTGCAAGCATTTATAGATATGGCTTTGAATATGATTCATTGTCTCTAAAATTACATTGCAAAATCAGGATTTTACTACACTATATTTTTGCAGATATTCACACTGGATATAAAAGGTTGCAAAAGGTGCCTTTAATTACTGATATCTGTTTTACAGTGAATATCATATTCATACAGCCTATTCGATTTTGTAAAACCATAATTTTCTCAAGTAGATAAGAGAAGAGGCAGCAGGATTGCAGGTGCTGGAATCACAAGGGCCACGAGGCACGGCTCCTATCTAGCATTCTGATATATTGCAAGTATACTCTCATTTTGAGGGAGATTTGTCATAATACCCGAGTCGGCTAGATGCATTCCTCCATTGTAAAAGCCATTGGCTCTCGCTGTCAAATACAGAGAAATATACTGTTTGTCATAGTTGGGGTCCAACCGTCTTACATTTACCAAGGGGGATGGAATGGAAAGTCCTTGGCTGGAAATCGCCGAGCTGAACAAGTTGTATCAGTGGCTTCCGCTTGGGCAGCTAGGTGTGTGTGTGTGTGTGTGTGTGTGTGTGTGTGTGTGGTCTTTCATAATGGAAAAGAAGAAAAAGAAGAGCAACAAACAAACAATGAATCAGAGCTGTTACTTTTAAATAACTACTTGAGAATTCCACTTAGGAGATCCAATATTGCATAGCAGTAAACTAATCTATTCTCTCTATAGTCTCTATAATCCACCGTACCATGAATATCCTAGTTTTACACTTCAAACATGGAATTTGTCATATCACTAAAAAGTTATGACATTATTGATCTTTTTATGAACATAAGACATTTTTTCACCCAAATTGCTTGACTGAACTGTTGATAGGGTTTGTGACAGCTAAACCTCCATATTCAATGTATTTTGTGGCTGTAAATGTTATGTTTGCGTTGGTAATGGCAGTAAATATGGAAGTAAAACCGGTCATTATTTTGCTTCATGACGGTTTATGGTTAGACTGCAACAAGCTTATTTTCCAGGTTCAAGTTAAGTTAGCTACACATAAATTGTGGAGGAAGTGCTTGATAACTAACTACTGAAGTGGTTTAATTAGTGAACTCTGCCCTTAGCAAATATAATCCAAAAAAATAAATAAAGCAGGGGGGGTGTTCTTGTTTGTTTGTTGGTTTGTTAATTTGTTCATTCCTCTGTCCCACGCATGCATTAGCTCAAACTTGGGGGAATTGATGCATCTTACCACCGCCTTCCAGCATTTCCAAAATGACACAAATTGACCCGAGGGGGCAATACAATTACACAGCATAACAAGGTGACATACTCACTACATCAAAGAGGGCCTTGTATTCCACATGCTACCAATGGGAGTGGGTCTATGTTCCCTCGGCCCTATGTTCCCTCAGATCAGTACCTCCGCCAGTGAGGTAATGTTTTCACCCCTGTCTGTTTGTTTGTTTGTTTGTTTGTTTGTTCGTCTGTCTCTCTGTCTGTCTGTCTCTCTGTCTGTCTGTCTGTCTGTCTGTTATCGGATATTTTTAGAGCGATATCTCAAAAGGCAATAGACATATTTTAACGTGGGTCAAGGACCCCAGCTGAGTTTCAAGTCACTTGAACCTCAGTTGAACGTCAGTTGAATGTCAGTTGAACTTTGATGCAAAATTGATTTAAAGTTCGACGGATTTCCCCACTATTTTCATTTCCCTGCTTTCCATTCTCCTGTTGTGCGCTACACACTTGGGCTCTTCCGGGTCTCGAGTGAACGTCAACGTCATAACGTCAGTCAAGCAAGCTAGGATCTAGGATTACTGACTCCGCCCTCTGGTGTTTAAAGTATGTATGTATGTATGTATGTTTGTAAATGAAAACAAAGAGTAGTCTACATTTTGGTGGCGTAGCTAATTGATAACATTTAGTTAATACCAAACCATTTTTCACCTCCACGGTACATATCGTCACGTATCGTCCCACGGTATAGCGTTACACCCCTACGCGATGAAGCTGCAAGTGCAGTGCAGATGGAGAAGCTTTCCATAGATGCACAGCCTTATGAAACGCAGGAAGGCGTGTTATGTTTGACAGCATTAAGCAGGTTCGCTAAAAAAAAACATAGAGGACTATTAACATAGTTACATGGTTCGAGCAAGACGATCTGCATTTTAATTGTCTATACGATGTCTCACCTTGCTGCTTTTTGCTGAAAGAACAAAATGAACAAAAAATCATACCTGTTTCTAGATGAGACACTGCAATACCAATATGGCTCACAGCAGCATAGCAGTTTCTGAGATGTTAAGCAGGGAATAATGATCTTGGTGATGAGGGAGCAGAATCTAATGGTAAGTATAAACTCCACTTATTTTTGTCTCAGCAAAAAGAGAGTTTCAATTATGAAGAAGCACTATGATTTGGCAGTGTCAGCTGGCTCTGGTGTGGAATTCCCAGAAGGGAGCTTAGCCCCTCTCAATTAAATCCACAACAGAGCACTTTGATGGTCGAGGACTTCATTGTGAGTCAGCCTCTATGTGAGGCTTTTGTAGCTTGGACATTGGCTGAGTGCACTCAAGTTGACCTTTTTCCTGTCGTCAAATAGCTACAGAAAAATTACAATGAAAAAGTGAGCGGTCAGCCTCAATTGAACAGTACAGCACTATGACAATAGTGCTGTGAAAACGTAAAACCTTTTCAATTTCATTATGCCATGCCTCAGAGATTGTAATGAGTGCTTGTGATCATTTTTACAGCACATCAGTTTATCCTCAGTGTTATAATGTATAATGTAAGTTACATCAGGAGTAACTGAACACATTTGGAGTAATTCCGTCTTTATTGTAGTTTCTTGAATTTAAATCTTACCAGCTAGTTCTAATTAGGCCTAAATTAAAAAGATCGAATTTGCACCTGGAATTTCAGGGCTGAGCCATTGTCTTCATTAAAATCTGTAAAATCTGTGTTTGCCCTGGATTATGGCACATGGGTCAGTAACATCTTGTCCTGTGTATTGATGAATGTTATGTGATTTTCATTTTTTTACATTCTGAAGAAAATCCACTTGAAGTAGGCATAGGCTATTCATTGGGTCTATTTTAGCAGTATACCACAGCAGAAAGACATTAGAACTGTGTACACTTGAATATCTGTTTATTTATTGCAAGTCATACAGTTATGGCAAGAGTGTTTAAGGTAAGTAGATCCTGTTGGATCCTTAATGTAATGTAACTGTAATGTAATGTAAATCTAATGGATCTATTGCATGCATTCATTTGCCATGGCTGTATTCAATTTGTGCTATAACGTTGATTAATGATGTTGCTTGTAGCAAGTTAAGCTAGTTTAGTGTTGACTAGGACATTTCTGTTGTGTAGTGATATTGACAAGCCAATCAGTATTTAATTAGCATAACACCAGAACACTTGTTTTAAGGACACAGATGTAACTAGCTATTTTTTGCTGCATTCACCATTTAAAAATGTAAAAATGTAAAAAAAGCAATGAAGAGTTAAAAATGTTCTGCTTTAAGTAAGGATATCTTATGGGAAATGGTTGGTTAGGTAAGTGAATGTGGTGTAAAAGACTTGACCTGTTGAGAGACTTCATGGTGGTGGATAAAGGAACAAATACTACGTCATTTATTGTATTTCTTAATTTCTTTATTTAAATGATTGGGAAAAAGGTGTGTATACTAGTGTACACAGGTTAGGGTGTACCACAATACATGGCCAATTTTGCTGGACCCTTATTTGCTTCAATTATAGCCTAGCACTAAAAGTAATTAAAAAAAAACTGGTGCAGCACACAGATCTATCGGCCCCGAATTATGGCCCCCCTTTGGCCCCCATGTAGAAAAAAATCTTAGAATTGCCCCTGTGTGCTTCAATGACTTTATTAATCAACAACCAGTCATCAGTACACAGCGAGTAGAGATCCGATCAGGATAGTACATGGGGAAATAATGATGGAAATAATGGAAAAAATGATTAGGCTAAGTAGGAAAGCAAAGAATGCCTTAGGAAAGATTGGGGGTGATGGGTAGGGGTCCACAAACCTCACCTCTTATCTCCTCCCAGCAACAAAGGAAGTGAAGGAACCTTTTAACACTCCAGTAATTTCATGGAGGGAGCTGCTCGGTGCTCCAGGGCAAGGGGAAGGGACTGACTCTTGAACTGGATTAAAATACCATGTTAAGAAATTCAAAGCTCCCACTTGTTTAATCACATTAGCATAAAAGTATTGTCGCACCCCCATGATAAAGACCGTAATTTATTTCTACTTTACCGGCAATTTAAGCTGTTTTAAGGTCATGTTCTGCTGGTTATCGTTAGTGTCATTGTAGGTCCGACTCAGGGGCTCTGGTTGGTGGGTACGGTATGAGAGGCGGGGCTGTGCAAGTAAAGTTCTGCGTGTTTGCATGCTCTCTTTTGTTGAGACGAGTCGAGCATGTCACTAAGAGTTAGCTTCTCTTGCTTATGATAGTCTACGTGGGCCAAGATTCTTTACATTGGTTTATATCAATAAACAACCACCCTTGCTTCAGAAGAGCTACTGTCATCCTTCTTTCATCTACAATCGGGGATGCTAAAGTATAAGAGGGAAAAACAACAAAAAGGATCAATCAGACATGGCCAATTTATAGAGGTTTTGCAGTCACAAATCTCCTAGCAACCACGGCTGGTGCCATCATTGAGGTCCAGTGGAGTATTGGCTGGGGGTGATTCCTAGATTGTACATTTCAATCCTCAGGACACATCCTTTAAGTCCTTTGGTCTTAAGTGTAAGCAAATTAAAAATTCCAAACAGATTTACCATAAAAAATAGATTTTGAATTGTATACACTTTGAGCACTTTGGGGGGAGAGTGAATGAACCGTGGCCCCAGTGTGTCAAATTTGATTAGAAATATAAGAAATCAAATCCTAATACAAATTGCTATATTTGGAAAGAAAATATTTAAGAGTTTATGTGTGTGCAATGACACTTCTGTTACTGTCATGTTGCTGTAATGTTCCTTTAAAGGTGCTACCAGCAGAATTTGAATGTAAGGATGCAAGTTATTTTTCCCTAGGTGCAAAACGTGGCCATCAGGAGACAAATTCAGTAGGTGCTGGGGCTGTCAAAGAGCAGCAATCCTCTCTCAATACCATACTACAATACAATACAATACAATACAATACAATACCTACTAAGAGCTAAAGAATTGACTTTACTAGCCATTAACAATATACAACTGAGGTGTACATTTAGAAAAACAATCAGCTGTCCTCAGCACTTACTGCCAAGTGCTGGGGACAGCTGATTGCTACTGCCAGAGGGTGGGTTATGTCACCTGAAAGCCCCTCTATAAGGCGGAAACATTCAGTGACCTTGTAGCTTAATTGCTATGAAATTATGTAACAGCGGTAAAGTCTTATTCACTTATCAATAGCCCCAGCTCCAATGTGCCACTAGTTCTACAGACTGATATTTTGCATCCCAGAAGACAGACAGAAATGTTGTTTTTCATTCAAATGATGAGTAAGTTAATTACTTAGATACGAATTCAAACCAAGTTTGGGAGATAATGTAGAGATGCATCGTTTGGTACATGAGGCTAATAGCTGTAGCCCACCCCTTTTCCTTTTATTCTGCTCCAGATAAGTCTTCTGAACACACACACACACACACCCACACACACACAGATAACAAAGCTAAAACTACATAATAATAATAAGAAATGTATATGTCCTCATCACTCAATAAATCATGCATACACACTGTCACGTCTTATGTCTTATATTGATATATTGTCATATATTGATATATTGATAGCCCATCAGAGTGCCTGTTTGCAGGTCACATCAGCAGCAGGTAAAGAGAGAGGTTGAGGGTTGCAGGCTTAAAGCCATTAAAGAAGATTTTTGTGTTGCATTGTTCAATAAATGACAAGTTAGATGGGATTCTGTATTGTTTTCTAATGTTTTGCATCATATGGCTTTTGACTCAGATAAAAGATTCTTGTCCACAGCAGCAGGTCAAGAACTCACCACTGCAACAACAAATGTGAAATAAACAGTGAAATGTCAAGGCTTCATTCAAATGGGTGGAATGCAGCCATTTTAGGTAAACAACAAAAGACCGGGTTGCTCCTAAGCACTGCTTTGGCTCCCACATTCAGATCATTTTAGTTCTTGAAATGGAATTTTTATAGCAAAGATATGAATCCATTATTAATACACTGCACCACTCAAACAGTATGGCAGAGAAGTGAATTCATTAAATATATCAAGTCATACAAGTACGACAATACACATAGTGAAATTCATGAACCCTGCTTCTCAGTCAGCGTGTCCTCCACAGAGTTGCACACTCAATGAGTGGCTGCGCCCAAACACACACCGCGTCAGGTTTTCCCCATCTTCACCACAAAATCACCACATCCCTGGAAACAAGGCAATTTAAAGCTACAATATGCAACTTTTGGACATTAAAATAACTAAATAAGATATATGATACATTATTAGTCTGTGTCTGTCTGTGACCCTGTGTGTACATGCCTAAATGCCCCCATTTGGCTGAAATTGGCTTTTTAATGATGTTCAGCCACAGCACAGGGAAGTCACAGCAACAACAACAATGGAGGAAAGCAGAAAGAAAAACTGCAGTGAAGCTAATCATGCTGCAGACGAGACCCATTTTTGAACAGGTCTTGGTGAACATTGAATTGTTTGTTTTTTTAATTGCAGGTTGGCTGTGTGATCTGTTAGAGGTGTAAACACTCAGAATCAGTATTTCATATGCTTATTAGACAAAAACCAGCAGTATGTTCTATACCAGTGTAGTCTATACCAAGTACTGCTGGTTTGTTATCCTACCAGGCAGTTAATTGTGTTCAAATAATTCAATAATTTGTTCAATAAAATCATTCCCTGGTTAGACGGCTACAATGGAAACTACCTAGCAGAATAGAAAACCAGCAGTACTCTGGACCCAGAGGTCCATATTTGAGGACCGCTGCTCTGTACCCTTTGTGAACTGCTTTCTATCAGTCGATTTCATCATTTTCACTCCCTGCTTCTTCTTGATCTGTAACTTACCAGCAAGAACTCCCAAATTTGACCAAAAGAAAGCATGAACATACACTGTGCACTCGTGAGGTTTTTTTTTGACAGTGTAACTACTGTTGTTGTTACGATTGTGACTAACATTTTGTACAACTTTTATTTCAGAGGTGTTTCATCACACCCACTTTCAAAACATCTTTACAGTCTCACTCTCAAAGCAACCAAAGTGTTCGTGACCCTGGGCTATGAAGAGCTCTAAAACAAGTTGTGAGATTCAACACCTAACACAAGCTAGCCTTTATAAACACATTGTATAGGGCAGCAACAGCACACATTTCTGAAGGTCTGTTCATGCATTAAACATGACACCCCATGGACATGCATGAAACACCCCACAACAAAACAACAAAAAATGCAGACTAATACTTAGACTAATGCTTTTCTCACAGTGGTTGTATTTTAATGGTAACCAACGTGACAGAATGTTTTAGCAGTGTAAACGTAGTAGTAAGTCTTCTTGAAAACGTGCATGTCAAACTATGACATCCTAAAAATGTACTTTGTTTCATTGTTCTAGTCAAAAAATGAAGTTTAAATGTTGTTATTTATGTATCCATCTTTGTATGTATGTATGTATGTATGTATGTATGTATCTATCTATCTATCTATCTATCTATCTATGACAGAGGGTTAGTCTATCTGTTTTATTCAAAGTAAAATCCACATAGCTGCTTTGTGCAACCTTAATCCCTGTTGCTATAATATTGTGTTCATTAACTTCCATGGCAGTTTCGTCCTCCAACAGAGCAAAATGTAACATACTAGTAATTGCAAAAAAAAAAAAAGAATCAAAACACTGTTGTCTTTCCATTCATGGTGGATACCGCTGCATAACAAGTCTTGAAATCAGAACTGGCCTCGGATGTATCAATGAAAGTCATTGTGCCGGCAAAGAAGCTTAAAACGATATTTGGCGGTCTGGCACTGATAACTCCCCCTGCCTCATGTCACCTGACCAATAATGGTGTTCACTCCTGCATGGCGGGTCGTTACAGAATTAATGTGTGTTTTGGCTGCCTAAGGACATCTCAAATCTGATACCTCACCACCTGCAATATGTTAATGTTGGAGAAATTGAAAGCTCATCCCCACAAGGGATGGTGTTTGTACTCCAAATGTCTATAACTATGATATTGCCAATAACGTCTCTATTTAGATAAATTGCTTAAGACCAAGTGCAATTATACACTACCAGCATTGACATTGACTTCCTGTCTGTGGCTTTGTTTTGTTTCTGAAACAGATAGCCACACAAAAGAACAGGAAGCATCTTGCTTCAGTGACCTTTATTCAACATGTTACCACATTGCTGCTATCCTAGCAAGACAAAGAAAATTATCGAGTCGAGTATGGAGTTTATTTTGATGTTACTGTTCACAAACGGTGAGACTTTCTGGATTATTTTACTGTCCAATGTCACACATCTGATAAGAGACTTGAATTTAACAAGAGTTGTTTTTCTTTTAGCTGCATCCTCTCTCTCTGGACCAACAGAAGTAAACGCTGGTGTTGGTGAAACTGTTCAAATCTCCTGCCAGTACGACAGGTTCTACCAGGATAAGGTCAAGTACTGGTGCTCTGGTTATCAATGGTATTTCTGTTCTGTAGTAATTCGATCTGACCAGCCCCAAAACCTGGCCCAGCCTGTTCTCCTTTCAGAGGATAAAAACCTTGGGACATTCACTGTCAGTATGAAGCATGTCAGCGAAAAGGACAGTGGCTGGTACTGGTGTGCAATAGAAACGGTCAGCAGAGCTGTGGCAGTCAGAATTAAGCTAACCATCTCTGAACGTAAGTAACGCCCTGAATGTGGCTCTCTGTTTGTCCATATAAGATGAAACCATAAAACTATTCTCTGTTGTAATGCTTTCTAAACTGGCAGGGGGTTGTTCTGTTCTTTACAGGTTATAGTCAATATAAAGCATAATTATGGCAACAATTATATGGAACAAAAGCAAAAGCTGAAAAAGAAGAATAATTTTTGAGGAACTAAAGTGCTTTCCAGTATTCCTGAATTGTATTATTATTCCGAAAGCAAAGAAACCACTTTAACATTATTTTATGCCATTTGTCATGGCTTTATATGTAAATGCTGAGAGAGGCATTCAAAAAACATTTCAAAGTTTCTCTCTGTCTCCTGCCTTCTCCTCTGTTCTTGACTTTCTCCTGCCTGCCTGTGTGAGTTAAAGCCAAGAGGGTCTTAGCCAAGTTACCAGGGGACCATGGTGGTAGCTTGTGTAGTACTCTCCCTCATTCTGCCTTCCTTCCATGTGTGTGAGTTCAGTATTTTTACCTCCACCAACGAGGCTGTGTCTTCACACCTGTTAGTTTGTCTGTCAGAAGGATATCTCAAAAACGTATGAATGGATTTCCATGAATTTTGCTTTTTATTTTGAATGAATTTTGTTCTGGATCTGGGATTTTCACTATTAGATGATTATCTTTTTTTTTTAGCCTGAAGCAGGTTAGTCATTACTAAAAGCAAACTCTTGGAACAATATTTGTTAATTTCATATGACCGTAGTTACAGTACAACATAGTCACCATGTTTTGTACAATCTAGCTAACTGCTAGAAGATTTAACAGTTTGCTTTCCTGGGTCAAGCAATAAAAAACCTTGGCAGAAGCAGCAACAGTTTGACAGCCTAATTCAGTAGTCAGAACTGTTCTTGCCAATGAAGGGCTGCTTGTTTGTGTGTGTGTGTGTGTGTGTGTGTGTGTGTGTGTGTGTTTATGCTTATCACAGTGAGAGCTAAGATTGGTAGAGGCAGGCAGAGTTAGGGGCCAGAAGCTTTGTGCTTACATCTCTAAAGGCAAGAATTCAAGAAATTCAATATCTATTAGTCTCTCAATTTTACGTTTTTGGCAATAAAATTTACAAATTATCTTAGTCTAGTCATAGTAGTCCTTTTTCTTTTTTATTTCACAGTGGGTTATTTCAAAATGTAGGTGTCTTATCAGCCTAAACCACATAGTGAGACCCACAGGTTCATTGATCAGCAACTACTGTCCTGTATACCCAATAGAACCAGACTCATATTTGTGAAAATTGAAATTTGAAAATGATCTGTGTTCTCAGAAACAATACCCGTTATACAATGTGCACATTAACAGTAAGTGACAGTGGGTTGTATTTCGTTACAGGGCATGTATCACAGTTAACGATAACAGAGACCTTGAGCTGGCACATCGAAACCTCTACTTCCCCTGGGCGTATAGCATCAACACACCGCAACACTGCTTCAGCCACCACAGTGACGGCTACAACAGGTTCTCATTTCCTGTTCCCTTTTCTCAACTCTGCAAGCAATGCAACAAGGTAAAAATGTAAAAGAGCCATGTTGTGACTGTTGTTATCTATTTGAAGGTGTTTCACTTGAATTAATCTGTTTTTATGTCTACAGTTTTCCAAGTCATCAAGACGCTCATGTGTGGGAGGTCTGGTGGATTATCCGTTGGCTGCTTGCTCTGGCTATGTGGCTGTGGTTGATTTTATTCTGCACTTTGTATCGTCCTTGAACTCTGATCACACTTCATGACGTTGACGTTATACAATTTTTTTCCTGTTGTTTAACAGCGTTGTTGGAATCAAGGTATATAAGCTATTAGAACTTTTCCAATGTATTCTTACCTTAATATTATTGCCATTATATATTATGTCTATGATGTGCTTATGGGAGATAGCTACTACATTTTTTTCTATGTCAATTGATTTAAAGCTGGTTGCCCCAAATGGCAGGGGCATTGCACATCTAAACTACGGAAGGAACAGGGGTGCAGACCTTTGTTGTTTTTAACGTAATAACAAACCACTCCCTCTGTCTGATTTAATGAACCAGAAATTGCTAATTTCACTTTACAGCACTATAATAGCGTGCACTTTAAGAAAAGGCATTGTGGTCCAAATTATCTGACACCCATGGGAGAGGTAAGATTCACACTCTGCATTATTGTGTTTTCACCCTTTTGTTTCTGTTTCTTGGCAATATGTGGCATACATAAGGTGTGATGTTGTATGAGTATGTTAGGCTTGGGTTTGAGGCAGAGATGAATAAATATATTTTTCCTGGTTAGCTGTCAGAGGTTTTGTTCAGGTTTTGTCCAGCCCAGACAGCTCAGTCGGTAGCGCATGAGACTCCCAGTCTCAGGGTTGTGGATTCGATCCCCACATAGTGTTAACTATCACTTTTGTAAGTCGCTTTGGATAAAAGCGTCTGCTAAATGACTGTAATGTAATGTAAAAAAAAATAGGAGTAATTAATGGGCTCCATATAGTTGAAGGAATATAATCTTATAAATTGAAACAAGAACTCATCTTTATTCTTGCAACACTGTAAATGTTTTATGAAACATTCAGAGTAAAGCCTTTATACAATTCTGGCCAAGATTATTGGCACCTTGCATTTTACCCATACCATACGCCACACACTGAACCAAGAATTGATCTTTGCCAAGATACACCTGGACAAAACTAAATCCTTCTGGCAAAATGTCCTGTGGACCGATTAGAAACCAAATTAGAACTCTTTGGCAATGCAGATCAGCGCTTTGTTTACAGACGCCAAAATTAAGCTTTTAAAGAAAAGAACACCCTACCTACAGTCAAAAGGTTCCATAATGCTGTGGAGCTGCTTCCGGTGGTGGATGTCTTGAATGTACTAAGGGCATCATGAAAGCAAAATATTGCCAAAGCATTTTGGAGCCAAATATGCTACCCAGTGTCAGAAAACTGGGTGTCAATTGAAGGTCATGGGCCCTCCAGCAGGACAATGACCAAAAACACACATCCAAATGCAACCAGGAATAGTCCAAGAGAAAAGGTTGCACTGGCCTGGAGTGGGGACGAGTCCTGATCTCAATCTCACTGAGAACCAATGGAGAGACCTGAAATGTGCAGTTGGTCAAAGGACTCCTTCAAACATTGAAGAACTGGATCGGGTTGCAATTAAAGAGTGGGGGAAACTCTCAGTCATCATTGCCAAAGGCTGTGCAACTAAGTATTAGAAAAAGTGAAATTTTTTAATATATGTATTCTTATTGTTTGATCATATGCTGTTAAATAAAACAGAAACAAAGCTAAAGTTGTTTCAATTTCCATTTATTTCAGAAGATATTGTCCATTATCTGCATGAAATGCAAGAGTGACAAAAATCTTGGCTAGATCTGTAAATTATCATATTGTGATATCAGTAACAACTGTTGCAAATTAGCAAATTATGTCGGCATATTAATCTTTGAAGCATGGAATCAATGAAGATAAATAAATTAGATTATAAGGAGATTTTTTTAAATAAAGCAGCGAAAAGTTGCCTCCAACTTATGACACATGTCAGTGTACTAGCAGAATCAATTAATACAGACGATCAAAAAGCCTCTCTCCTAAATTCAAAGAGCCGTCACACATCTCAATGCGATTTTGGAATGAGGTGCTCAATACTCAATATATGTTTGCACTCTCTGATGCATAGCCTACAGTGGGACACAATAGACCTGCATATCAAACACCGTTCCACACACTGAGCAGAAAGCTTGTGTTCATCAGTGCCACTCCCTACTTGAAGGCAAAAAAGTTGTCTTTGAATACTGTGGCTACTTTTCAGGTTATTGACTCAACTTTTGTTCTGCAGAGACAATGACACAGCTTGAAGTAAATATAAGAAAAGACAATTCCAAAGAGGAAAAACAAAAAAAGCCTCATATGGGCTCCTCATATGAGTCCCTCAAACCCAAGAGGCTTCCTAGAGAAGGCATAAATAATCACACCAAAATAAGGCACCCCGTCATCTCCCTTTGATGTCCTCATGTGATGTGATGTAAACCCTGATGGCAATAGACCGCTTTGAACAATAAAAATTGGAACTTGGCATAACAATACCAAGGGAATGGAGAGAGGATGCTGTTGTAAACAAGCTGTTCCTCTGAGGGGGGAAGCTGCATCTGCAGGGTCTCTCTACTCACTAAGAGAAACATCAAACTTTCAGCGATATGCTTGATCATCCACAGGGTGTTCTCAATCAAATGTTGTTATAGTTACGAAAAGTAATGCATCATGCAACATTAAAGTAGTATGGTGGACAGTAACAGTGTGGAGGTTGGGGTGATGGGTTGGTTTTCTGCTGTGAGTTAAGTATTAATTTTCAAATTTTCTTATGTCACCATGACCAAAACCTTATCCTTTCCTTAACCAAATAGTTTTGGTTGCCTATCTTTAACCTAGCGCAGTCAGTTTATGTGACTGGCATAGATATAGTACAAATCAAGCATCAGCATAACCTTTTCGTATCATATCATACAAACATTGTATGAGATCATGTTGTCATACAAAATGTAATTACTTGTCAAAGTGAACAGAATGTCCGTCTAAATGTGTTGAAAATATAATACAACTTAATGTAATATAGTCCCATATAATGGAATAACCACACATTATCACATTAACTGGCCATTATTACTCCACAAGAGTTGTAATAATCCTAACTGATAATGCAATAGCTTGAGTTATTACATTCTCTTTATTCTAATTAGTCATTATCAGCTATTACTTATTACATTAACAGAATATTTAGAATATGTATTTTTTCTTGTTTTTTGCAAGCTAGTCCCTTTGCAAATTTCTGATATTTCCTGGGACCCTGCAACTACCATTTCAACCTGATCTTGTCCTTTTTACTAGCCATAACACTCTGTCAGCACTCCTAAACTGAATAAATGCTGCATATAGAAATACTAAACTGCTTTTCTGATACTACAGTATATAGGTTATGGTAAAAACATTGTGTTTCCCTGATATATTTCCACGTTCCATTTTATATTCACATTATATGTGTATCTAATTATTTTTAGTGAACAAAACTCACATGTAATCTAAATTTAGTGAGATATTTTTAGATTCTGCATAAAATAAAGCCAGTGGGCCTAAGTGTGGGGGTCTTTCAAGGTTTATTCATCACATGATACATTTTTTTCTTATTTATCTGAAAATACAACCTCAAATTCTCAGAATTTGTGTAGTTGTGTAGTTACAAACCCTGTAAGAAAGGGTTTAATGTCGTATTACCATTTTCTTTGTATTTTAAATACATAAATACATATACCAACAATAGCGCTTCAGAAAGGTGTGAGGCATTTGGGACTACTCAAGTTGTTGTTCATGACTCATTTCCATTTTCCAAGTTAAATTAATTATTTGTTCAAAATGTTATTGCCCAATCATATTTTCTGGATGAGTTTATTAAATTAGAAAAGCTAAATGGAAATGTCAAATTTCTAAGTTTTCCTCAGTATCACAAAAAACTCTTTACACTGCTTGAGACAGAAATGTTTTTTGTCAACGAAGAAATTATGTGATGAAGAGCAGTTGAAATGTGTTTGTTTAATAAATACTGATGTTTACAGCTAAAGGCTGTTTGTTATCCACCACAACCTCAGAAATATACGTACTGTCACTCCCTGTGGCGTTTGTGGTGGTTGACCATTAGTTGATACATTAGAATATCATGTGTGTTATCAGTATCCTACAGGTGTGAACATGGCTGTTGGGTGATACATTTCATTATTCCAATATAGATTATTATTGTGATTTGTAGGGTGCATGTTCTTCCTGTAGTTATGTAGTTTTGAGTCAAATGAATAAGCTAGGTCTATAATACAAACAGAACTCCTGCTGTGCTTGTCTGCTCCAATTTCTCCCTTGCTCTATGGTCTCCATCATCTTCATCTTACAGTTGTTTGGAGGCACAGGAGTTCTTACGTGTCCAGAGACATTTAACACTTTAGGTTACCGATTGACGCTAATAGGGGTTAAACAATTGGTTTAAGATCAAGTTGAGAAAATATGGGTGGTAATTAAGAGGGTGTCTTTGTAGGCCATTAAAAGCTCTTAATTATAAGAATGTGCCCTTAGTCCTCCCACAGCTGAACTCAAAAACATTAAAATGATCATTGAAATGATTCTGACAGTTTGACAAAGAATATATTTGTGAATATAATCTTTGTACACTTGTGCTCAATGGTAGTCTGAAATGAAACACATTCAATCCAAACGTTGATGCCTTTTAATGATTATTAATGCTTTATTCAACATTGCACATCCCTCTAAAGATATATGCATGGTGTGATGAAGTACACAATGACTTGGAACAACATAGGTTTGCCCTTCCTGCCAAGGCAAATCATTTATTTTTTGTAGCGAATAAATGGATGGTTGATAATTTAAAATAATTTAATGAATGAATTCACTAAAAACACTGCCTCCTTACTTACTCCTCCTCTGTGGATTAAAACCATTTAAATATTATTCACTAACATTTCAACATATAACAATTAAAAGAAAAGGGACACAATTTTATGCCAACAAACTCCTACAAGTGCATTACATCTATCAAAATTGCTTACATTGCATGTGCAAATACAGAATTGATTTTCTTGTGCATCACTATAGGCTAATAAAGCGGTTTGTTGCAAAGCTCAGCACTCCCAGAATTCAGCAAGAATGATCAGTAGCAAGAGTGCAGTTTTTCCAAGCTGGCCCATGGCGTTGGTCTCTCTTTTGCAGTAGCATTCAACATCAATTGTGTCAAACCTGCAGGCCTGACAATAGCAGTACACCAAGGAGACTTTATATGTTCATGTAGGCCAAGCATAGCACACTGAACTCATCTCCTGTAAACTAAAACGTAAATAGAGGAGTTTTCTCAGATGGCAGCAGATGCAAGTAACATAACCTGATTTTCCACCGTACTGATGGGAAGGACAAATAAGTCAAGGTTTTAAATAAACTAAAGTGTAAGCAAAGGCATGCCCAAAATCCTGCAGATTGGAGTTTTAGAGGCCGAGCTTCTCTGGAGGCAGAAATAATCTCATTGGTTTAGTTAAACCTCAATGGGCGGAGCCAAGTAACCACAGTTATTTGGAGTGCAGGTTAGCTAATTGGCAAACTTATTGACAAAGACTGAACTAAATGAATATAATCAAAAGAAAAAGAAAAAATATATATAGTATGTGTATATATATACATATAATATGATTGGCAATGGCTGTCATTAATTCATGACCATGGCATTCATGATCTTGGAAGGTCAACAAGCTAGCTAACTAGCTTACCTAGATAGCTATAGGCAAGTATGGCTAGTTTGAACCTGGAAGGTCAGCTAGGTTAACTAGCTAACCTACATAGCTCAGTATGGCTAGATTGCATTTGTTCAGTGGCAGCAAGTCCAAGTCATAAAAGGAATAGATCAAATATTTGATGAATTTATTTTAAGCTACAATATGCAGCTTTTCTCCTTGAGCCAGGAAGTGGTCAAGTTCCCCCAACACTCTACAAGACTACATTGAAATGGCATCTAGCTAGATAGCTTGTCTTCTAAGAAGAGGAGCAGAGATGCAGCCATGAAATGTTCAAGTCCACAGCAACCTTGGATTTTCACAGAGATTTTTATAGTTGAGGTCTTGATAGTGTATTTAATTTCTTCCTTTATTTGTTTGGTTATTTATTTCAATATAACAAATGCATGGATCAATTTCAGACCACTTAATTAGTTTGTAACTTTCCTAAAACTAAAAGTGTAATTCTACTTTTTGATGTCTTCTGATGTCTTAACCTGAATTTGTGGGTTTATTCCGTTTTAATTTATGATGCTCCATTCATGTGTAAAGTGAAGAAATGTTGGCATCACTGCACCAATGAGCAGATGCCTGGGAGTATAAATTGACTGGATGAGGTTCGTAGGGCAGCTGTTCAATCCATTCTGGTAGGGGACATCAGACGAGTCCATTCATAGCTCCATTTGTTAGCAAGTGACAGATTTAGAAATGGATGGGATGATTTGGCAACCGCTGTTGG
This sequence comes from Hoplostethus atlanticus, assembly GCA_034670405.1. Classification (NCBI taxonomy): domain Eukaryota; kingdom Metazoa; phylum Chordata; class Actinopteri; order Trachichthyiformes; family Trachichthyidae; genus Hoplostethus; species Hoplostethus atlanticus. The sequence goes on from JAXDDX010000068.1 coordinate 2,268,661, forward strand.
GTGGTGAATTGTTTGCTTGTTGTGAATCAAAACTTAATTAATTGAAGGAACATGACATGATGTCTAAGGAAAAACAGATAATTCATGAAGATTGCGTCTGCACTCTAGCCCATATCAAAAACTGTGCATGTTTACAGGAAAAAGATAATAGAGTTTTCTCTGAAAGTAGTGACCTCCACAAAGCAAATGTGTGAGATGGGGTTGTGTTTCTGCTTTCCTGAAGTTTCTATTTGTTTTTAGATAATTCTTTCTCCTCCTATTAATGGCAAATTGTTTTAATTAGATATATTTTAACAGTCTTTAGTTATCTTTTCTACAGGGCACACCTACGCTTTTAGAATGCTTACCCCTCTTAGGAAAACATTAAGGAATTGAACTGAGATTAAAGAAATTCATTTCAATGGAAGATCTTCACTTCCTTCACTTGCTTCATTTCACAAGAAATTTCACACTGGGTAACATACCAAACTGATTCATTTACTGCAGAAGCAATTATCTGAATTAGACCTTTAGCTGTGCATCTCCCCACAGATAGCTCAAAAAACAAACCACTTTATATATCCTTTCATTGCAAAGACGACACTCAAGTGATACCTCCCCTAAAAAAACAAAAACATTAATATGCTATCTTCATCTCACTCACATGAGTCGCTCTTCAGAGTCTTGCCACCTCTTGACTTTACCCATTACCAAAGACATCCAGTATAGCAGGACTTGATCTCTGTTTTTGAGGCTTTTGAGCAGCATGTGTGGGCGATGAATAATGTATACCTGTCAGAGCTGTGTCTAGTTGTTGTGTTTCAAATGAGATCTCCCTATTTTAGGTCCTCGTGGTAAACCTATCTTAAATGTCAGCTTTGGCTTTGAGTAATCTATTACTTCTGGGGAACCTTTTGTCCTGACCTCTGTTGAATGCTATGTTGTCACATTCTCAGGAAATGTTTTCAAAAATATGCAGCTTAGTTAATATGCTAATCTTGATGGCCTGTATTTCACATTTTGAACACTGTGCTGTGAATACAAATAGCAGTTTAGTGCTTTAGATGGTTGCCACATTTGCTTTAGGAATTAACGCTGGACACAATGCATGCTCACAGAACTGAAAATAAAGGATGACCAAACAGGGATTTCACACTTAACACCAGGGCAAGCAAATTGTCTTCTCTTTTGAATATGATACATTACCAAATCCATGATTGCATCAATTACCATGTTCATCAAAAGAGCTGGTACATGTCATCTACCATAGAATCAATTGCATGGCTAGCAGTATGTCCCCTTAAACCAGTATGGCTGCTCCCACAAATGCACAAACCAAACAATGGTATTATGCCTCTGTTGGCTGCAAAACTACACAATGTTGTAGTGGTGGTCTGGGCATAAGGGTCATAGGGTTCGATAGTGGCATAAGGGTCGTGGGTTCGATCCCCACATAGTGTTAACTATCACCCTCGTAAGTCGCTTTGTACAAAAGCGTCTGCTAAATGACTGTAATGTAATGTAATGTGTTCTTAGCAGTTGTTGTCAAGTCAGAGAGATACATTGCATGATTAGCAACCACCTGAGAAACACTTAGGTCATAAAATGATGTGCACACTGGGCAAGGTGCCAGTCTGAGGTAAAAGACAGGATGCATTAAATCAAGATCGCCCTCATTTAAAGCAGCCAAGCGAATAGGCACCATTACTGTTGAGGGGCATAACTTTTTTCCAGTTACTGATCTCGACATGATGTAATTATAATCTACTGTGCCCTTATTGGTTTGACTAACGTTCAAAACACAGCATTCATTATTGCTTATTCCTGCATGAAAGCATCACTCAAATTTGTTTCACACTGTCAATTAACTGTGAGGGAGAGTGTTTAGGTATCCCATAGACAGACACAATGTGCATGAACATACTATGATGGTAGTGGGGGCCAAAATAAATCAGTAGTAACAACAAGACTGCCTTTCCACCTGCATTAACCTGCGTCTTGGGTGAACAGATTGTAATCGGATAGAGGAGAAATCAATTCCAGGTGTAAATTCACCCAAACCAGTTCCAGAGGTGGTCAGAGATGCATTTGGTATTATTAAAGGATATTATCATATTATCATATTAATGGATATCATCAATCACTTGATTGATTACATTATGCTCTGCTTATGTTGGCTGTGATTATGTATGACACATCCCCCACCAGGTGTGCATGTAAAACCATAACTGCCATGATATATACAACCATAACTACTACTATTACTACTAATATATAGGCATTTGATTGTGTGGAACCAGGCCCACTGAATCGCTGCCACACCCACCCAGATCTTGTATGGTGATTCAGCCGGTATGGACCTGCCCTCTTCTGAGGCTGGGAATTTGGACACCCCGATTCTGAAGGCGCAGGTGCTCATCCAGGCTCTTGTCATCTCTCGCCTGGATTACTGCAACTCCCTCCTTGCTGGTGCCTCGGCGTCTGCCATCAGACCTCTGGACCTTGTTCAGAAAGCTGCAGCTCGTCTGGTGTTCAACCGCCCCAAGTTCTCCCATACAACTACCCTTCTCCGTTCTCTACACTGGCTCCCTGTAGCAGCTCGCATCCAGTTCAAGACCCTGGTGCTAGCCTATAGGTCAGTGAAACGAACAGCTCCTTCTTACCACCAGGCTATGGTCAAACCTTACACCCCCTCCCGACCACTTCGCTCTGCTGCCTCGAGGCGACTGGTTGCCCCGTCGCTCAGAGGCCCCTGTGGCCGATCTACACGGTCACGGCTCTTCTCTGTCCTGGCCCCACAGTGGTGGAATGAACTCCCCACTGATGTCAGGACAGCGGAGTCGCTGGCCATCTTTTGATGCAGGCTGAAAACCCACCTCTTCAAGAAACACTACCCTGACCCTTCCTCTTAGCACTTGTTTATTTGTGTGAGCTCTTGTTTATTAGCTCTTTTTTATTTGATTTTCTTATTTGTCTCATTTGCTTAATTAAAAAGTAGGTAGCTGACTTATTGCACTTTCACCTTAGGATTGGTTATGCTCTTAGATGCTTGTTTAAGGAAGGAAATGCACTTACGATTTCTAGTGACTAGTAGTTCTCTTGCCTACCTTGAATGCACTTACTGCCAAAGGCCTGTAATGTAAAGTAATGTAATACATATATATTATATATTATTATAATGTACCAATTTGCCCCCCCCATTTCTTTGATGGAGGAAAAGAAATATAGAAGTGGCCAATCTTGGGGTTAAGGCATTGCAGCTCAGCGTTTATCAAGGTTGGTGGTCCCACTTCTTTAGAAGCCTTGAAGCATGGCTTGTGGAGGCAGATGCTAAGTTCTGAAGTCCATGCAGGAGACGACTGGTCTTTGTGGATGAGGTCCATGTTGCATAAAAATGGTAAATCATTTTGTTACAGTTACAACTATGTGAGGTAATAATAGATGCAGACATCAGAATAAATGTCCAGAAACAAGCTCATTGTCTGTGTTCTTTGATTGTCATTTATTATCACTGAAGTAATGTAGTTCTTCAAAGGATTATGAGGTTTATAATGTATTCTATTTACATGTCATCCAGTCTGAGGTTCAGTAAACACTATTTTAAAGAATTAAATAAAGAGGTATGCTATTTGAGTATTATTTGAGTATTCATGTAGTAAAAAAGTTGTAGTAAAAATCTCTTAATTGTAATGACAATTTAAATGGGGTCTGTGAATAAGCACCTTAATGAAAAGGCTGTGAGAAGCAATGTGATCAATGACTTGATTTCATTGTGTCCAATTTCCAACATAAATTGTCATTAAATATACAGTTACGTGTACACTAAGGCCGAATCCCAATTCACCCCTTAGCCCTTCCCCTCCGTTTTGCGCGTTCACGTGAAGGGGTAGGGGTGTCCCAATTCTCTTGTGATCGAGGGGTAGGGCTAAGTGCAAGGGCTACATGGCCCTCCAAACGGAGATTTTTCAGGGGCACACTATAAACCGAGGGCTATGAGAAATCTCCCAGAATGACCTGCGAATCAACTGGAAGATCATGGCGACCGCTACACTAGCATCCAAAGTGAACCACAAATGTAGTATTTTCTTCGTTAATAAAGATTTAAAAAATATTCTAACCGTAGTATTATCTTAGTTTAATGTCGTTTCAATGTATTATAGACCTTTTCTTTATAACAAGCATTACAACATTGTTTTTAGGCTGATTTGTGCATGACAGTCCCGCATTTTGACATATTTCCATGTCGCATTTCCCCCCTTTGATGGCATATGACGCCGAAATATAACTAAAGTTTGCCGAAGTATAACGAAGTTGCTGCACTTGTTACGGCTCCTCTAATACCAGTGCAGACTGGCAGGGTAACGTTAGGAGCACGGCTTGCTAGACTACAGAGCACCGCTAACACTATTCTGTCATGAAGTGGACTGATAATGAAGCAGTGGTCTTTTTTATTTGATGACTTGTTTGATCGATTAGTAGCGTGAAACGTATAAATTGTGAACGAATCGCGAGCGTCCATGCTTTTCTATCTCCATCAGATGAACGGCAAATGTCACTGTGATAATACCATTATTGCCATAGTAATCTCCGATAACAAACTCGTCCCGTCTGTAGTAAACGTCATCGATGACGTATCAGCGTCTTGAAGGGTTGTCCCAATTCTTAGGGAGAGATTTCTACCCCTACCCCTTGTGACTCTGTTCCGAGGGCCAAGGCGAAGGGCCAAGCCGAAGCCGTAGGGGTGAAAATGAGAATTGGGATTCGGCCTAAAGCTGTCCTGTTTGCTTTTTTACATGCAGAATATAGGTTAAAGTAAATAAATAAATAGAAAAACAAAAACCACATAAATCTTTAATAGGTGCTCCAGCAGACTTTCTGCCAGCACAGTCAGAAAAGGACAGACATGCTCTGCAACACGCCCCTAACTAATCATTTCTCTCCACAGAATCAGCAGGTTTATTCGACTGGAACTGAGTCTGACATGTTGCTAACGATAGCTACTGAACTTAAACTAGCCAGTTAGCAACCACAATACGTTGATGTGGCTACGTCCCAGAGGGAGAAAGACTTTTAAAGGATAAGTAGCTAACTGTTTTTAATCTGTTTTATTTTTTAGTGTTTTTTAAGATGGAAAAAGTGTTCACATCGAGCTAGGCAGGTACAGCGTTTTAGCCTCCAGCTAACTATCTTTACATGAGGACAGTGGCGGGAGATTATGTCGAGCTCTTTGCTACTGTGATTGGTTGAGGACAATCCATTTGGTTAGAGGACTTCAATGACTTTTTTGGAGTTTGGCCCATTAGTCTGTCCATTAATCTGTCAGCTTTAGCATAAAGCATTACAATGTGCTCAACCTGCAATCTTATAGAATTACTGTCAACTTTCAACCCTCTACACTTACTGTCAATCACCTGACACCCACAGGAAGAAATGGAAGTATCCGCTAAGGAAATAATCCCTCAAAAACCTTACAAGCTTTATGTAAAGGTGTCACATCCATGTGTATCTAACATTATTTAAAAGTGGGGGAGGATCCAAATTCAGTCAGGTGGTGCGGGGTCCTCCAGATGTACAGTAATTTTGATGACAATTCGTTGCAGTTCTAAGCTTTAAGGCTGCCATTCGATATCATTTTCTTACTTTCCATGCAGCAGTCATTTCTGTCATCTCCACTTTTTCTCTCCTTACTAACCTGTCTCTGCTCTGCTGTGGCTTCTGTCCTCTCTGTCTCTGCTGTGAGTGTTGTCGTTTCTTCTGGCAGCTGGGTTGAATGAAATATTGAAGTGAACTCTTAGAATCTATCCACAATGGCTTTATTTGGTAATATATAGACCAGATATAAAGACGTAGCAGATAAATATCATTCTAATGGGACAGATGACAGATACTTTTTTAAACTCTGCTCAAAATAGCCAGAATTGACGAAAAGATAACCAGTGGAGTGGCATCAGTTTCATCACTATGTGCCTTTCTTATGTGATGTGAAACATTTTGCAATTGATTAATTAAATGTTTATTAGTTAATTCTGCACTCAGTTATACCTAACCATTAATTGAGCACACTACAAAACAATTCCAAACTTTTCGTTTTCATTTAAGGTCTACACTACCACAGCAGCACAAGTGTGTGCCTATGTACACTTTTAGTGGGTAGTATGTTTTTGTTGAGGTAGGGAACTATTAGGGTTGGTCCTGATTAGTACGGCAATCTACAAATAAACGATGACTATAATCCATTACAGTTTCTGTAGAAATACAGATATATAGAAGTAACCTAGACGTAACTCAAATATTTAAATTGTTACTGAGATTGTGCATTCCGGTGGGTTGTATTATTGATTATAGTCTAAAGCAAACATTAAAAAGTGACCTTCCCCATTCTGTTGCTACTTTTAATTTCCTGACTATCTGTATTCTGAGAGTTATGGCCAGTCAGCAGTGCAACTACCAGTCACAGCCTGTTTTCCATCAAAGTGATATTGACTGTGCTCTATTTTTCTCAGCTGTTGTCAATTGGCACTGCAACTGGTTCTAAGTAAGTGTATCCATCAATGAACTACCGTGCTGTACTTTCACCTATTGCACTTACAGCTCTGGATCAAAGCCATTGCAACACCAAGTCCTGGGGAAGAACTGACAGCACCATTTTGTCAACTTCTGAGACAGTACTGTGAAACAAATGCCTTGTCATGAAATGCAATCAACATGCTTTGTGGAGAGAAAAAATATGAATGCCTCTTGAGGTACTGTTTGGAGGGAGTGACATTAACAGCAGCTGGTAGGAACTTGAAGCTGACCTTTATAGTTTTCTGAAATATCTGGCACCATTACCTTCTTTTCTAAATGATTTATAGCCTATTGTTTCCATCCCAAGGAGACTGACCTGTTTACTTTATCCAAACTAATTCATATCCGTACCCTATTTGTCCATAACAGTAGCATACACATATATGTATGTATGTGTATGTATGTGCTCATACACAAACAAAATACTGGCACACTGTGCTGTCATTTAAAAAAAGGAAAATGCCCATTCCTGTTATTGAGTAATGCTACTACATTAATATTTGTTTTGCTAGTTTCTATCCAGCTAGCTAGCAAGGCTAGCAGACTAGCTAGAGACACCAACCAGACACCTAACACAACTGTAAGTGTAGCTGGATGGATGTTAAATGAGCAACTCCACCACATGCTTCAGCAGGTTTGATGCAGATGCATTTTACAATTAGCCAGTGTCTGATGCAATGCGTATGGAACGCATGCAATACATTTTATAATAGATTTAAAATGTATAATACTTCAGTCAGAACATGTTTAAATGAAAGAAAAATTGCTGATTTCAAAAAATACTCAAAAAAGTGCACAATTACAGCAGCGAGAGTAACTCTAATTTGTTACTCCCCCCCCAAAAAAAATGTTGTAGCATGCTATTGGTAGGACATCATGAATGGCGGTGAAAGCATATTTTTGGCACACCGCTGTATATGACCTGACCACAGGAAATCTCTCCTACCCTCCAACAGTGTCATAGGAGGACGGCCAAACAACAGCAGATGCTCATGAATCATTTATCTCACTTGCACTTTGATGCTTCAGCCCTTATTGTCTGGCTTCCACACAGAACAGCTCAAACCACCCTCAACAAAGCAGCTGGGCTATACAACTCATAAGTGGAACCATTTTTAAAATCAGAACGTGATTTATGATTATGATATTCCTGAATAATCCCATTCATTCTGAACTCTATTGAACTGTGCAGCGAGCCCCAGGCCTGAAATTTATGCATGCAAGAAGCACAGTGGGAGCGAGAGCAAAGGGGAAGTGGGAAAACGTCAGGTATTGTTATTACTGTTGAATCACACTTCATGAGTGTAGCTCCAGCTGCATTAATTACCGTACATGTATGAAACGTTAAGAACTACTCAGGAAGTGTGAATAATTGAACTGAATGCTTTTTTTTTTACCCAGGAGGAACAGCTTTCAAAGTGGTCAGCACTGAAGTTTTAAGACCTTATTCAAAGTTCTTCAGCCAACTGACACACAGTGCAGTATTTATTATGACTTGTGTAATATTGTGTGATCTGAATCAATTTCTAAAAAACTATAATTTTCACGAGCTGGCACAGCCAGGGATATGCCAACACTGTAACTGTGCAGTGCATATGAAGTATCCACAGCATCCACAGAACCATTTTAAACGTTATTATTATTATTATTATTCTGTAGTTTTGGCCTATTGTGTGTGTGTGTGTGTGTGTGTGTGTGTGTGTGGTGTGCGCACACAAGCTCTGGCATGAATACATGTATGTGGCTATGCCTGTAGCCCAGTCTGATACTTTCCTGGAGTTACATGACATTTACTTTTCCATTATGTGTGATGTTCTGAAGTTCTTTTCAGAGGACGACAACATGGGAGAAAACATGCTGCCTCTTTGCAACCTGCACTGCATTGTTTTTTTCCCATTTGCCTTGAATTCATTTCTAGGAAAAATCAGTGGGAATGGTCTCAAAGTGTGTGTGTTTGTGTGTGAGGGAGAGAGAGAGGTAGAGAAAGGGGGAGAGAGAGATATCTGTATAGTTGACAACACCACAGTCCATGGTTGTTGTCTGTTTGGTCTTTGGGGACATTTAATGACCTTGATAACCTTTTAAGGAATATGCCTCACTGATTCTCACTCTCTGAGACCGTCTGCAGTGGTAGACTTGGAAATGAATTCCATTGTCGTTTTTTTATCACAACACTATTATTGATACAATAATGACTGAAGCATGACAGTTTAATTAACATGCCAATACATGTACAAGGTGGTCCATATTTTATTTTATTTTTCAATATTCCAACAAAGGACGTCATTGGCCTGACTGACAACCTCTTTAGCAGTAAAAAGGGAAACCTGGTCATGCCTCTATGTCAGATGAATGATTGTCATAATGTGCATGTCTATCACTGGTAATAACACGGTACATGTTTGTGTCTCATAATACTATTCATATGGTTGTTAAAGGCCACTGTGAAAATATTTAAATACACTCCGACTGTGCTTAATGTAAACCTGGATGTGTATTAAATAATCTATAGCACTGGATGTTAAAGGCTATAATGGTTATAGCATACACGTCAAAATGGTCTTAAGAGGCTGTAATATTTCACCACGAGTAACGTATTGCAATTGTTAACTTGAATGGGTGTTGCCTTTAAATAAGTTATACTTTTTTTGTTTGGTCATTTCAATTAAGGGGGGAAAGTGTGTCAGAAAATGTCTATGGTTCCTGGAAAGAGAGCAAAGTGGACTCATGCAAGCATGTATCACTCCCTGTAGGGGAAACCATATTGAGAACAGAGGAATTCCTTTGTCAAATGGATGACTTGAAAGGGCAATATCAAAAGCATCACCTGTTCTTCTCTGGCTGCACACCAGGTAACCATTATATTCTTCCTCTAACCATTTTCCTGAGTGCAGTTGAAAAGCTAGAGAAGGCCTTCTGCTCAAAGGATTTTCTGAATGTGACCATTTTCCTGGCTACATATTTTACATTGTGGCTTATATTGCATGTCCTAACAATGTCTTAAATGTCTTAAATATCATGTAAGCTTCAAAAGTCTATGGTGTCTGCTATTTAACAATATGGTCAGCATCATTTCTGCACCTTGGAAAGTTTCTGCAAATGTAATGGTTTTACTTACCTGTTTATTACAAATGAATTAAAACAAATTCAAGCTACATCGAAGTAGCTTTGCATACTCTTTTTACCAGGTCACCAAAGGTGGCTGAGAACTTTTTTTTTTCTGATGCTTTTGATTGATAAATAACTTCTCATTTAGAAGTTCACTGAGCTATTCTGGTTTTCAGCCTGATATCATCATCGTGTAGATGTGAAATGCATGAGGCTCATACATTTTGACTAACATTATAATAAGCAGTGTCAGGGCAATACGTGACAGGGCTAGTCATAAGTGTTTTTGTAACATCTCTTTTCTCCAAGAAATTAACAACTGGAGTTTGGATGTGGTTTCAGTAGATATACTGAATCTCTGGATAAGTTCTTCAAAAGCAGGAAAGCAGAGAGCCAAGAATAAAATCTATCATGTCAGGATGGAACACAAATGATTATCTTATCTTATCTCAACTGCTTGGGTAGTTGACACCTTGTAGAATTCTGGAAATTGTATTGACAACCTTTTTGTTCTTTCTGTCAAAAAGAAAATTTGAAAGTTGATTCTTAGCATGTTTGTTAACAAAGGTGCCCGGCAAAGTTTCTGACATTGAACTGATGATACAATGGCCCACACCAGTTTTGAAAACCTGTGTAAATAAAGCACTAAATTGAAAGTTGAGCTGCTACCAGCATCATTTTGTGAAATCAGGACCTACATATATTTCCTGATACTGTATAATAACATTTTGTGTTTTTGTAACACGTTTGGTTTTCCAAGCAACTAAGATGTGCATCTTGAATTTGGTTTTAGTAGTGGGATTATGCACTATGTCTCTTTATAAGCACATGTTCACAATGTCTGCAATGCTTTGTAATGAACTTTGTGAGAATCCACAGTGGTATAGCTTCTGGATTGCATAAGATCTGCTGATTAGCAGCCATAATTTGATTTTGTCTTGACTGATTGAAATACAAATGAAGGTCAAGGTTGGATGTGGGCTCAATAGATTTTTTTTCTGAAAAAGTGTGGTAGTAGAATGGTCCGTTGGACTTGCCAACCAAAGAAGACTGTTGAGAGCTTGATAAAGGGTCTATCCTGAGCCAGAATATTTCCCTGGTGTCCTGTGACACTCCTGTAACTGGAAGACTGTAACATTTTGCTTTTGCCATATTTTTTCATTGACTCCCAGTGGAGTTGTACACTAGTGTACAGATTATCTTACAAGAAAAAAATGCAGTCTCTTGTTTCTGTCTTTGGGTCGGAGGTTGTTGTTTTTGTAAGTAAGTATTTTTACAAGCATGTATGCTTGTATGTTTAGGTGTTTTTACATCACATGATACAGTCTAAGGTGCTACATTATGTATAACGTATAATAGTGCGCTATATGCAGTAAACGTAATTTTCTCTGTAGATGAACCCAAATATTCGAACCATTTGCAACAGGTAGGGCACTACTGTCTGCACTATTCCTCCTTATATCCAAACATACATAACGATTTTGGAAAAAAAAGCTTTCCTAATTGCAGTATCAAAAGTTCTTGTACATAATAGTTAGCATGCCACCCATTGCCCTGAGTGTGAAGCTAACTGTTAAATTAAAATGGCTGAAGTGTGCTTAAGCAGTACAGTGAGGTCGAGGCTGCATGCTCGGATGCAATTATGACAGCGCATGAATAATTATCCCACCAAAGTAAAGTGGAGCAAATTTTTCTCTGACTGATGTACTTAAAAGTGGCCAAGTGTTCTGAGAAGGTTGGGCTTGAATAGGCTGGTCTAATTGTATAAGCCTTGGCCTTTCTCCAAGGGCCTTCTTTCACATTATAAATCATATGAATGTCTGTTTTAAACCACAGCACTGCAGTAATTGGTCATTTTTGCTTGAGGTTTTCAATCCTCCAATATCCCCCTCCTCTCCACCTAATCATTCATAACTTTCATCAGTCTTGCAACTGGATTATCTTGCACTTTTGATCGATTCACCGGATACATCCACTGAATCATAATAATGGAAGAAGTTACTTGTCTATAAAGTTAAGTTGTTGTTCCTCAGCGCTATCGTAAAGGCTGCTGTGACTCATAGGGGTAAGGAGAGCGCCTACTGGACAACGCCATGTGCTATTACAACAGTGGCAGTGACTGCTATAAGAATTCACTGCTTGGAGGTTGGCATTGGTCAACGGGAGGGATGGAATGTCTCCTTTAATCAGTAGACTCTTCCCATACCCGTCAGTGGGTGCCAGATCAATTTCACAGTACTTTTAGGGGTAAAGTCTCACCCTCTTTGTTGTAAGAACGACAGCAAACTAAATCCACCCGTTTTCAGATCCAGTTCAGTTGGATGTTGATTTAAATCGGTTTTCAACATTGAGATTGTCACAAATAAGAGCGTGTGTTGAACACAAAAAAATTGCCCGTTTGCTTCTACTCAACCTTTCTACACACCATAGCCTGTGAAGGAAAAAAAAGCTATTTTGATATTGAGAGTCAAGGTCAGCAGAAAATTAGAGGACAAGGTACAGGTTGATGTGTTAGGATAAATGCTATTGATCAGAGGCCTGAACCATTCATCTTGTAAGGTTCGCTTTGGGAAAAACTACCCATGCTCCATCTGACCAGGTGACATTCAATGAAGCCTGCAAATGATAAGATATGAGGGGCGACGGAAACAATGACCTTACCAGGATATGCTGCCCACTGATACTTTCTCTCATTTTGTTTTCTTACCTGAGCAAGTAAAAATGGTCAAAGTACCTTATGTAAGCTAAAAGTATAGTTAAGCTATACCAAAATACACTGTTTATCTATAGTTTATAGTTTAGCACTGCTAAACTATGAATCAGCAAGTGTTTCTTGTGTCCTACGCAAACAGGGCATGCATCTCATGTTGTTTCATGAGATGCATCCCCTTCCTCAATTAACATGCTGTGTGGTTGAAATTGAAATTATATGCATCACACTCCCTTTGTTGATAAACAATGTCTCATGACGGTTTAGTATCTCTATCATAACTTATCCAGTGAGCATAAAAGTATGCACAGTTTGTACACATATTTTTGCAAGTGCTTTCTCTCTAGAGTATTCTTTTTGGAGCACGGTAAATTAGTTTCGCAAACCTTGGATTAGACATTCCTCCCTACCTCCATTATGGTTGCTGTCTATGAGTGATTGCCTGCATGCTGAGATGAAAGGGTAGCTTGGGAACTGAGGCGATGAGGCGAATGGGACGCGATAATGAAATGAAATGAGGCATGAACATTGGCTGTGGCTGTTATCACTTAAGAACATGGGGAAAGGGTAAGGGGAGCCCTACCGGAAGGACCTGAGAGATCTTGGCTCAGCCCAGTTCTTCACCACTTTAATGGGCCTGCTTGTATCTGTTGGTGTTGGGGGGTTCATCAATATGCTAAATACATTTTAGCACCTTTTACTTCACGATCACAGGAGAGGAAAAAACAAAGAGAGGGAAACAGCAAAAGCCTTGCTTCTGTCCTTTGACTATGCAAAGGTTTCTGTATATTTCTGAAAACCTGTGTATTCCAATTCCATGTTCACTTTCATTCTTGGCCAATATTTCACCTAACTCTGTCCCTACTATTAACTAATGTGTAGTTCATGGTTTAACGTAACCTTTTCTACGTATCACTTAAATTATACCTTTACCTGAAAATGCTGAAATATTTTTTGCCATCAACAAAACCTTAAAAAAAGCAATTGTTGAAAATAAAGAAGCCAGCGCCACTACATGGAGTTGTTTTATGCAGTTTTAGCAATTCTCTCTGTAGCAACTGAACCTCACTACATGGCGAGATGCTGCTGCTCGGCTAATAACGTAGCCATATTGTAACTGTAGTATCTTAACTATGAGAATGACGCTAAATACCAATAGATTTTCAGGAAGTTTACTGAACATATGCAGCTTATTTGTAAGGCATTGCACGAGGGCATCTTCTAGGCTAGACATAGGCAGCTTCTATCTCAATCTTGCATAAGAGAGCTTTCATTAATCAACATAGACTCTACTGGACAGTATTTAGATAGCAGGTAGGTACAATACTTGTTATCATAAGTATACTTTCACCCAACTAGCCACTATACCACAGTAACTGCACTGGTTAGCTGCAATGCTTAACAACTTATCCATATTGTAACTGCACAGCCAATATTCACACTGATAATACTGACTGATAGTTATCCAAATTTCTGAATAAATTACCTTTTAAACTTATACAACTTTTTTTAATCTTTCAATTGACTGGCAGTGCTGATATTTATTTTTCTTTAATTGCTCTGCTTATAGCACTCCTTTTTTGCTTGGAGACTTTACAAAGATGTAATTATTTTTCTCTGGATGGCTGAGGTTGAAGGCTGCGGAGCAATGCTTCATCTCACCTTCGTCTCTTGTTGAGCTCCAACACATTACTTGGTTTGAAAATAAGATAATATTTAATCATAAAGTTCAAAAAGTAGTCATTATTATCACGTCTGGCATTGGGTTAACCAAATTATGCTCTTTGCAGGCTTTTAAATGTCAGTGTGAGATTCAAGGCAATGTGCCCTGAGAAGAGTACAACCTGTTAATGTAAACATCTTCAACTAAATGTAAACACAGAACTGAAGATGTGTAGATGAGAAAACATGACAGTCCTTTCTTGTGATATTTGTAGAGATTTTTCAGCTCTTTGAATTTCAAAATAAACTATGAGTAATTTGATGTTGGTTATCATAAACCATTCCTATATTTCAACAGTAAGTTCTAAAGTAGTTAGAGAGAGTAGAACAGAAAGGGATTATGGAAATGACTGCATTTTAGTATGAAATAGTGAAAAATTGTTTACAAGCCTACATCAAAAAGAGAGCAGACTCTCTTGAACACTCCTGAAGTGTAAGAGATCATTTTTAATGATGCACTTTAGTCTGGGAATTTGCTGAAAAGTTTGATAATTTATGATAAGGCAAAATCGCACTAAAAAGAAGAGCATTAACTAAGCATTAAGTAGGTGTCCCTCCCTAACTCCTAAAGACACACACACACACACACACACACAAAGTTCTTTCCAAAAGAGCTGCTATGCTTTGTCCTCTAAATACTCTAGTGAACCTTGAAATATGACTGACTGAAATATACCCATGCAGTGAATTCAAACAGTGCAGTGCCATTTAATTACATTCATGCTAATTGCAGTGGAGGGTAATTAAATAAGGTTGAGCCATACCATATAACATTCCTTGCACTGAAGGACCCTTGTGCTTTTACAGCCTTGCAGGTTTAATGAGAGGTTGACTCTGGCTCTTGCTTGAAGTATGCATCTGTCTAGAAAGTAGAGGAGAGCCTGAGGGAAACACCAGCAGGACCACCAACACACCCCAAGCATGGAAGGTCAGGGATACCACGGGAGGAAAAGAACATATTGCCTTCACAAAAAAGACACACACAACTTCATACATACTTTATTCTGCAGCAAATACTGGAAGCCAGCATTATCTTAGCGGTAACAGCATTCCGGGGGGTGAAACAGAGCATGGTGTATTCATTTGAAAGTTGAAATATGAAACAAAACTAATTTTCCTATTTTTAATGGGCACTATAAAGCTACATCCCTTTCTTCCTCATATTACTGGTGTGTTTGATTGTTTGAGCATGTTCCAAATTTTGAAGTATTCAGATCTTGATGATTTTCATTTAGATTAAAGGCTGTATGTGATATGAGCCACATTCTGCAGTATTCACTGCTTTGCATCCCTTATCAGTTATTCCGTCTCTGTGGCTGTGAGATAACCACAATCAAAGAAGCGTGCCAATTTATTTATTTCAACAATTGATCCTATCAATGTATAAAGTTGGAGTTGGTGTTTCTGGGGTGAATTGATCTGACGTTTAGAGAGTAAAATAACAGCCGAGAAATCCAAAGTACCCAAGAGAGACGCTAGGTTTTGCAACATTTATTAAACAATCTCCTTTAATTGTTTTAATGTGTTTATTGTGCTATGCAAAATATTTAAATGCATGCAAGTATTTCACCACCTTTTCCTTCCTATAATGTGTCAAGTCAAGCTTAGGCCTCAACTACGCCATAATTCATTTATTTGAAAATAAGAATTATATAATGCATCATTTAGACTGAAACGTTTCCCAAATGTATTTTTGGTGAAAAATATTTTGTTTTTCATATTTGGATGCCCGTACCCCTCAAAATGTTTGGATCATATTGTGAATATATTGTATGAGCCATTGGTCCTTTGTGAAAGACTTTAATCTATTCCAAATGCAAGTATGATATTCTGAAACCTTGAATTTATGTATGGTCAAAGAAGTGATTTATGGTATCACATACTTATTTGAATAATAGCATATTGAGCACTGTGCTACTACCTACCAAGACATAAGTACTGTAATTTAGTCCTTGAATAATTCCCTCTGGTAATCACTGGAGCTCAGATCTTGGTGTGATTTATTATCACTTAAAATTATAACAGGGCTCGACAGAGCATGTAAGCATGAAAGAAGGTGGCTGCACCAATCAACTGCAATTGATCTCAGACTCAGAATTGCTTTAATTGCTAAGTTCAACAAATCTACGGGAATTCGTCTTGGTGACATTGGTGTAGAGACATCGACAACTTACAGAGACATGCCAACAGACATGGTATGAGGACAGCAGGACCTCACATGCAGTGAAAAGGGGCAGTGCAAGATCAATTGGACAGCAGATGATAGATATCACATCCTATACATAAACATTTAAAAGCGACCAGCGAGTGTGTTTGAGCAGTGTGCATGTACCAATACACAGGATTTGATTTTACAATCCTCTGTTCCATAACCCAGAGTGAGTATTCATGCAGAATCCCAATTCACATGTGAAAAGAGTGATGTGCTAACCGACAAATGGTGACTATGGAGGACATCAGGTTATGCCGTCATAAATCAACAGGACCACCAGGCAGGCAGCACCATTCACTAGCCGGCTAATCTAAATGCTACAGGGTTGAGTGTGTGTGCTGGTATGTCACTGGGGTTATCAAGTGGTCTCCTCACCTCACAGATGTTTTGTTTTGGGGCTCACAACCCCCAACACAAGCTCTTGACACCAAACACACCACCTACACTACACTGCACGTAAGATTGGGCTCATTCCTAGTTCCCTTCAGTACTCAGTAATTTCAAAACTCTATTGATTTCAACAACAATAAGATAATATAGGACGGCAGATAGTGCTGGCTTGGATCAACAATTATACAGTTAAAAGAGCTGAGAACAGTGCATCACAATTCACTCTGGTCATATCTATACTATCATATGATATATAACTCTTGTCTTTATCATAAGATGGATATTCATATTTTTACAAATTGACTATGTCTTAGTCATAAGCGTTTGGACCCCAGCAGGTACCCATCCAGCCAGAACAACCATGCTTCTAGCAAACTGTATGTCTGCCAGCATGCTACAAGCACACCAAAGCTAACAAGCCAACACCAAAGCTAACAAGCCAACTTATCGAGGTGCCATGTTGCAGCTGTAGAGGGACGTGTAGTTAATGACCAACATTGGACCAGAGCACCATGAAACATACTGAATGAGATGTATAAAAATAAATTTTGAGCATCTCTGTTCCTGTTTTCTGCTTTTGAAATGGGAGAAACAAAAGGTAACATTTAAACAGTTGACAGAATATGAGTTGAGCATATGGAGTAATAAAATAAGAAATCATATCAGCACATACAAACTCACACACCTTACACCTTACTTTATGATTATTGTGGTATTCATGTTTTGACGTACATGAACAGATTTGTATACATACAATATTCATGTACATACACATACTAGACTCTACAGAATCTACATTCCTTTCATCGTGTGCAATGTCTGATGTACAAATGGCTGTGCAGGCATTATAATAATGCAAGATTATGAAAAAAAACAACTGCTCGTGGGCGATAATAAATTGCACAGGACAGTGGTGGGGCGCAGCTTTCCAGCGCCCCACCAACGAACTGCGCATGTACAAACAGCATTTATCTGAATGCTGCTGATTTACACACCACCAACCACTGGTTGGCAGCAGAGAGCGAGGGGCTCGTGGTACAACTGACATAAAATGCGCCAGAATGAGACAATATACTCGGTCGTTTTCAAGGAGCTGGTTTAGCAGGAAGGCTTGGCTAACTGTATGTAGTGACACCAATGCTTTATTTTGCTTTCCCTGCACCCTTTTTCAAACGACAGGTCTCAGACCCAGCATGGATTCAGACAGGTTTGAATGATTTAAACCACATATCAGAAAAATCAAAAGCAAATGTTTGGGAAAGTAAACATAGCTGCTCAGCTTGATGAAGGCTACAGGATAGGGATCTGTAAGCATAATGAAGAGGTTGACAAGAACAGGCACATCCTGTCTAAAATAGTAAACTGTGTCAAGTTCTGTGGTGCCATAGAGTCATTGAGAAATGTGCATCTCTGAAGGAGAGAAGGGCAAAATTTATGTACAAAAAGTTTAAGCCACAAGGTGGCAAAGTCATATATCTTTGAGCCAGTTCACTCAGTGTTTTGATGGCACTGGGTATTTCAAATGTAATACCATATTAATTTATTTTTTTCTTAAATGTTATTTTCTATTAGGTCTTACTGTGTTCATAATTTTCTGCCATTGTCTCAGGGTTTTGTGTTGTCAGATTTCTGTTGCACTTATCGAGGCACTTTTCGGTTACTTTAGTCTTTCACCATTACATATTGTAGTATAAAAGATAATTATTATAAAGAATTTGCACTAATTGAAGTACCTTAACTTACCTTAAGCACGTTTCATTACAACAAATGTTCATTCAGCTCAGCAAATACAAATAAAGGCCTTTTCATTTATTTAAATACACTGATGATACCTTAGTACATGTGTGTTTGATTTTTGGTATAGCCCCCCCTGGAGAAAAATGCACCAGCCGCCACTGTTCTGTTGGCTAGTGAAGAGGAGAATGTGTGGGTGTGCAGGAGGTAAAGCGATAGGATGGCTGGTTAATTAGGGTGACAGGTCTCGTGAAGATGATGGGTAGTCTTGGTTTTAACGGTACTGGTAGAGAAAAGTTTTTGGAACAGATGGATGCCTAGGCAGGCATGGCTGGTGTTGACAACCCCTCCTGACCTTTCTTTCACCCTGGGGTAATGCACTTCCTTTGTGGAGGGCAGCTCGTTGTCAGTGACCCACTCAGTACACCACAGCTTGACTTTGAAACAAGTCCAAGACTGTGACGAAGGATGTGAGTTTAGTTTTGATTCTTGATTTATAAAATTGGAACGAGGCTTCGTTGTGAAAAACGGTGCTTTCTCAGTTATCACAGAGGAACGTTTTCCATTGAGCCTTCTTGAAAAGGTACCTTTTGAAGGTGCTGGTGATGGTATTCCCCAGGAACTTGACTGACTCAGCTGGTTTCACAAATGAGCTATTGATTTCCAGGGGGAGACGAGCAAGCAGGTTCCTTTGGCCAGTCAATCCTGATTTCAAGAGTTTTAAGGGTTTTCATCTCCGAGTTGTTCGTGGCACACCATGACATGACACAGTCTGCCTCTTTCCTGTAAATGGACTCATCGTTATTGGTGATGAGTTCTACCAAGGTAATGCTGTCTACAGACATGAGTATTTTCACCCTGTAGACTCCCTGTTTTGTAAGGTAGGATCGTGCCATAGGTCTTTGCTTTGTCTGAGGCTGGTGCAGCTGGCACAAAGTGATTGATGCAGGTAGCCTTATCCTTGGGAACATAAAGGATAGTGGATGATTTGAAATGGGGTAGCTAAAGGTGCTGGTGAACACTGACCAGCACAGTGGCAGAGGGTCCCAGGAAAGACTCTGTCTGGCATGACTTCTGATATTTTGCCTCTGGAAAAGTGTTCATACTTTCTCTTCCATGATGAGGAGGGGGCAGAGGAGCAGCAGAGGGTTCAATACTGATTAGACTATATCAGGGCCTGATATGTGATATATGCTGTGAAAGTCTTAAAGATAGCACAGGAGGCAGACACTGAACTAATTACAACACGAAAATACAAAAAAGCTGTACGTGACTGTCAATTTAACAAGCAATAATTCTATTCACTTTCCAAATTGATATGGAACCATCTGTTGCTTTTGAGTGAATCATGTTAACTACTGAGCAATACTGAGAGTTATTGCCATATTTGGCTCAATTGTGACATTAGTGGCCTGGATGTATAAAACTTCAAGGCTAAAAATGTGCACACAATGGTAAACATGGCTACACAGTCTTTATGTCA
Organism: Hoplostethus atlanticus; assembly: GCA_034670405.1. Lineage (NCBI taxonomy): Eukaryota > Metazoa > Chordata > Actinopteri > Trachichthyiformes > Trachichthyidae > Hoplostethus > Hoplostethus atlanticus. The sequence goes on from JAXDDX010000068.1 coordinate 2,288,566, forward strand.
GCTTTATAAAACTCTGCTTACATGTTCGCACATTGTTCCGTTTTAGACATCTCAGGCATCGTGAAGCTGTGTGCATGTTCATGAGCCTAATGAACACTCCTCCAATTAGCCATGAATGGATGTCGAGACAACCGTTTATCCTCGTCTGCACATACATGCCAGTAATCGTCATGGACCAGAAAATCAGCACAGCCTCTCAGCGTCATTACCCACAGCCATTACACACAACTATATATTTTTGAGCCATAATAACCTGAGATTGATATCTGCGTTATCTCTCAGTACTGTATGATTTAGGTGACAACATGTAAACCTATTTACTCTTGCTAGAATAAAACTCAGGCTTGCAGAAAAAAAGATGTTAATCACACACATACAACTGTCACTTGTTATCATCATGGAAATCTATTGAGACCCGTACTGAAAAGATTAAAGCTCCAAATAAAACGTTGCCCAAATTCCTTCTTTGATGTTATCCTTCTCTTTGCCACTTCACTATAGCACACTCAGCTCAGCTGACTCATAAAAGTCTGCGTACACATGTTGTAAAGCATGCGCACATACTCATGGCACGTTATTTTTTTTAAATAAATTCCTGTGTGTAAAGTGGCGTATGCATACTTTTTTGTCTGTATGCATCATTTATACATCTGGCCCAAGGTTTGACTGCTAAGGCTATGCCAGAGACAGTAACACACATGCTTCATAATTAACAGAATCCCTACGTTTTGACTGACTGACTGCAGCATCAGAGAGAGAGGTTCCCATCAGATATGGTGCAATATGTAGGATGGGAATATCTGATACTGGAACAATACACAGGGAGTGATAGATTGCCATTCTCTCACACACACACTGTCAAAGACAAATGGTCCTTGAAGCAGATGGTTAAATCCAATGTCCCTTTGCCTTATTCATTGTAGCTACATAATATATTGATAAATTGTTTTCAATTGCAAGTTGCATTGTTGAGGCTGGGGAATGCAATTCTACATCATCAATACTTAAGCACAGTTCAAAGTGAGTTAGGAATGCCCTTGCTGCAGAAAATAGGGCAATTAATCTTGACAGGTGCTTATTTGGCTTGGCTCCATTGCAAGTGCTTCCAGAAAGCAATGCATTGCAATTGATTAATTGTGTAATTACGGCCCCATCGTCCTGTTGCAATGACTTTGTAATCTGCTAAAAGCATGTTAAGTGTTCATTATAAATTGAATAATCCAACCTTTCAGGCATACTTTTGTTTTAGTGCTATCTAGTGTCGCCTCTAAGAAGTCTTATTTGAATATTAAAGGATTGCAGAGCAGATTGGAGGCTTCTGGTCTCACGCACTGTATGCAAGTGAAGATCTGTCAATTTTACTGCTTCATAAGTCACTCGTGAAACCATAACAATGATATATTTATTTCCAGTCAGCCATGTGTTACAAGCATGTCAAAGCCAAGAAATATTCCATCTTGTGCATATCTATGAATCATAACATTGAAGGCCTGCATCTATCATTTTGACGGATGTCACACATCATAACAGTGATTAGGTCTAAAACAATCATTCAGTATTGATACAAGACTTCAGGGTCAAGGAGCGGGGAACTGAAAAAGAAACCGATTGTGATAGTGTAGAGACATTTGACATTTGACCTCATTCAGTGTCACCACAACCGGTTTGTGGTCTGACACAAATATCCATCACTCTCCGGAACAGGAAAAAAAGAAAAACTACAGGGTGAAATGTTTAGGTTTCTTGATTGTGACATACAAAATGTGCCTTTTAAACAGTAAATGCTACAATATTAAACCTTAAAATGATCAGACAAAATTAAAGCTGCCGTGGTGAATAACAGCAGCTTATTTTATAATCTCTTCACAAGTCCTGAGACATGACCACATGCACAAAATAGGCCAACTAAATGCTCAGCTGAATCCAAGGTTAATCTTAAAGAATTAGGTGACCCTTCAGCTGAAATCCAAATTGGAGAGGATTCAAAATAGATGTGCATACTGTAGAATGAGAATTAAAATGACACATACAAGAGAGGACAATTACAGAGATGGTACACATCTGTACCTGCCAATCTCATGTGTTATCATAAGAGTTATTGTAACGGCAGCATCAAGCTCGGTTCCATTCAGAGAGGGGTGGTTTGACATTTGCTCCCCCTGTGATGTTCAATCACTGGCTTAGGAGTGAATTCTCACTTTTCCCTGGCTAGCTCCCTACCCAGCTCTGAAGACATGATGGATGAAAGCAATCACCCCAGATCATCAATCAATCTCTCTGCTGCACCAGGATAAAATCATTACTACCAAAAGGTGATGCCAGGTAAAAGATAGATGTCCAGTTTTGTCTACTTCTTTATTTATTTTACCTTTTGTGCCACACCCTGTCACACCTTTGCACAGGAGGTCCAGGCATTACAGATTGTCGTCCAAATAGAATGTGAACTGACTGCAGATTGTGTTCTCTTCAGCTTTAAAAGACTAAAGGTGTAGGTAAATGTATTGAAACACCTCCCAGCAAGCATTTGCTTGACAGTGACATCATTGGCCAAGTTGCCAAGTTAACCCTAACATCAACCCAAATGAGCACAACATTTTCACAATATGATATTATGGTATGGTAGAGATTCATATTAAGACAGCTTTGGAAACAGTTTTGAACTGATATCAAAAAGATATTTAGGTCCCCTGTACACACATGACTGTGTGGCCAGGTTCAGCTCCAACACCATCATTAAGTTTGCGGATGACACAGTGGTGGTGGGCCTGATCTCCAACAACGACGAGAAGGCCTACCTGGAGGAAGTTGCTGATCTGTCACTCTGGTGCCAGGACAACAGCCTCCTCCTGAATGTCACCAAAACTAAGGAGCTGATTGTGGACTTTAGGAGGACACAACAACAGAGGACGTACTCACCACTGGGGATTAATGGGAATACTGTGGAGAGGGTGAGCAGGTATAAATACCTGGGAGTCAACATCACCGAAGATCTGACATGGTCCACACACACTGACACTCTGGTGAGAAAGGCGAGGCAGCGCCTTTACCACCTCAGGCAGCTGAGGAAATTCAAAGTCTCCCGGAGGATCCTTCAGTCCTTCTACTCTGGAGCTGTGGAGAGCATCCTGACAGGAAGCATCACTGCCTGGTTTGGCAGCAGCTCCGCTCAGGACAGGAAGGCTCTGCAGAGAGTAGTGCGTTCGGCCGAGCGCACTATTGGAATTACACTCCCCACCCTGCAGGACTTGTACACCAGGAGGTGCAGAACCAGAGCCTGCAGGATCATGAAGGATCCTCACCACCCCAACAACGGACTGTTTCAGCTGCTGCGGTCAGGCAAGCGCCTCCGTAGTCACGCTGCCAAAACAGAGAGACTGAGACGGAGTTTCTTTCCTCAGGCCATCAGGACTGTGAACTCCGACCTCACCAGGGCCCCCACCAAGACACACACACTGCCCCTCTTATGCACACACACACACTTAGGTAAAGACTACACATAATTTATAATTTATATTACACATACAATTTTCCCTTTTTTTACTATATTTTTTTATAAAGTGCTCTTATTGTAAATATTGTGTTGTTTTTTTATATAGAGCTCTTAATAACTGTGACATTGTAAATATTGTGTTGGTTTATTGTAAATAGTGTGAACCTGTTATTTTGCACATTTCTGCTGAGCATTGCCACTTTGCATTTCACTACACACCTCGTGTGTGTATGTGACAATTAAAATTCTTGAACTTGAACTTGAACAATTTACAAATCAATGCAGGTAGCAGCTACGGATGACTACAAACGTTCTCTAAACTTTCATTTTGGCGCTACATTAACATGGGTTTTAAGTGTTGGTGCAGACTGTTGTATAAACATTCAATCTATTCTCTACTAGCTATTCAAAAATCAAAATGTTGGAACAAACTCTTGTTACAAGTTAAATCAAATGTTAAACAATGATTTTGGTTTTTTGTTTCAAATTCTTGTTGTATATTCGAAGGAACAGTTGCATTGTCATTATTTTTAAATCAAAAGTATTTAAAATTATAATTTTACACCAAAGTGTCAACATAGTTTAGACAGACATTAACAAGCAAGAAGGGTTTAGTAAACCCACAATTATTTAAACAATTATTTCATTTAATTACTTTTTTCTGAAGAATGGGCATTAACATCCCCTGAGGCTGATGTGAACTTTATCTCACTATTTACTGAATCTGGATACACTTTAATAGGAGATGTTCTCTGAAGTTAGACAGGTTTTTAAATGTCAGCAATTTCTGTAATACTTTAGTAGTCTAGTTCCACTATCAGCATGCTGAGGGCCAATTCTTTACATAATGGACAGCTGTAGGACACTCACACAGTTGTCACTTGGAATTGAACTCTGATAAACTAGATGATGGATGGTGGTGTCAGTCAGCCACGAACGGGCCCCCAGGATGCACCTCTGGACTCTACAACAGTGAAGCCAATCACTGACATCAGCAGCAAGACACACTGCGTACTACCCCACAGCCATTTCACAGTGCCTCGGGAAAGTGCTCACCTTTTTTCAAGCTCAATATTTAGGAATATGTCATTGGAGTGATAGTACCATGTGCTCAATCTTGCTGTAGGTGAATAATGTATTATGGGTATTAACAGATATTCTTCTCTTTGCATACTGAAGTTAGGGGTGAGATGGAGAGGTTTTTTTTATGGCTAAATGGCTATATTTTATATAGCACTTTTATTACAATTTACGCATGAAAGACAAGAAATGATAACACAATTACGGAAAATAGGGCGGGTAGAGGACAAGTTAAAAGTATATTAGAATGTGGAGAAGAAGAAGAAGAAGACATGTACTCACTGTCAACAACCCAATTGGAAGATGAAGTGCTCATACCAGTCTGGAGCAGAAAAACGGAAAAAGAAAAATTCTGAAGAGAAAAACGGCCGAAAATACAGGTAAGAAATGATTTATCTTTACTGTTAGAAATCCCCACAACGTGATCGGCTACACATACCTAACAGCATCAGCTGAATTTCGGCTCATATGCAGGAGCACTTAGGTGTAATTCACGTTGAACCTTTGACACTCACTTTTTCTTATTTGCTGAGTCTACCTTGTTTAATGCTAGCGAATTATCGCCTGAAATCTAAAAATGGATGATACGATCTCAAATAATAGCTATATATATAATAAAGTCACATAATGTAGACCTACCCCTGGCCCTGACATGGTTTTTGTTTTGTAAAATTTGGCTCAGTGTGTGTGTATGTGTTTTAGGTGCTATTCAGAAGTATTTTAGTGCAGCTGCACAAGTACCAGAGGAGACAATTGGACAAAGTCAACCATCAGGTAGGTTACAACCACTTTGCTGCTGCTGTTTAAACATGCTTAGTTTGCTTGCTCACTATAATGGGATAGTTTATTTCAAGTCATGTTGTACTGTTGTCATTATGATGTTGCTATGAGTAACAAGTTTGATGAAGATGATTAGTGTTGTTGTTGTTGTTGTTGTGTTATCTTGTTGTTATTGCTGCTAATAGTAACATTAATATTGTAGTGACACCGTTTATCACTTCCACAAAGACCGCAGGCTATATACAGAAACATTTTATATTATTATACAGTGATTTAATGATACATTTTCCTTTTCTTTTCTTTATTTTATATCAACTGATCCATATTCAGATTCCCCAGGTACATCACATCAACAGCCTGAAACTACCTCAGTTACTTCGGAACCACAACATACTCATCATCCATCCAGTGCACCACCAGTTCACCCAACAGAAGATGAAGAAATTCCAGGTCCATCAACTCAACAGCCACAAACCGCCTCAGGTATTCCTGCACAAACTACTCATCCCACTCAACCACAACCCACTCATCCTCCATCCAGTGCACCACCAGTAGATCCAGGAGACTGTCCATCTGTACTCACAGATGCTTACAGGATGGAAATTATATCCAGAGGGCCATTTCAAATCAATCAAGATTTCACGTTCCCAAAACTAACAGATGGCAGGAGCTTCCACACCCATTTCATGTACAGGAAGCTAGTAAATGGAGAGAAGATCAAACAAAGCTGGCTTATTTACTCCAGAAAGAATAACACAGTCTCCTGCTTTTGTTGCAAATTATTTTCCAAAAGACATAAAACTAACAAAAGAAGGACTCTCTGATTGGACAAACATTGGCAATTTACTGAAAAGCCATGAGAACAGAACACACCACAAATATGGCAAAGTGGAAAGAGTTGGAGCTTCGGCATAGAACCGGCAGTACCATTGACGCTAAGGATCTCTGCTGGAAGCTCAAAGACAACGTTGGCGAGATGTAATTACAAGACTGATTGCTATTATACAATCAATTCTCGCTCATCTTGGACTGCACTCCAGATATTAGCCACCAAGAACAGATGTCAGTCATCATTTGATCTGTGAAAATGGGACCATCACCAGAGGTTCAAGAGTACTTCCTGGGGTTTCTTGCTGTCTCTGAAACAACAGGTCTTGGTTTGTCTACCTTGATACTGAAGAAGTTGGAGGAATTGAACATTCCATTTGAAGACTGCAGGGGACAGTGTTACGACAATGGCGCAAACATGAAAGGAAAAAATAAAGGTGTTCAAGCAAGGCTCCTGGAGAAAAATCCCAGTACACTGTATGTTCCCTGTGGGGGTTATACATTAAATCTAGTGATGGCTGATGCTGCAAAAGCATCCACAGATGCAATCAGTTACTTTGGCTATGTGCAGAAGCTGTACAATCTCTTCTCAGCAGCACCACAGAGATGGGAAGTTCTGAAGCAGCGGGCAAATATAACCCTGAAGTCATGGAGCCTGTGAGATACCAAAACCCAGATAACCGAGAGGCCCTTATACAGATCAGGCACAAAACCACAGATGCCACTACCAGGTTGGACGCACACACGCTGGCAGAGGAGATCGGGTCCTACCGTTTGCAAATTTGTACAGTGGTCTGGTTTGACATCCTTCACCAAGTGAACACTGTAAGCAAGCTCCTGCAGTCTCCCAAAATGCAACTAGATGTGGCTGTTGACCTCCACGTGAAGGCAAAGGCATCTCTGCTCAATTACAGGACAACAGGCTTTGCTGCTGCACAGTGAAGAGATGGATGTGGAGGCTGTACTGCAGCAGAAAAGACCCAGGTCTACCCGAAAGCATTTTGCCTATGAAGCACCGGATGAGCCCATGTCTGACGCACTGAAGAGGCTTGAAACCACCTTTTTCAATGTGGTTGTGGACTGTGCCATCCAATCTCTTGATGACCGGTTTCAGACACTGGGGGATGTCAAAGACAAATGTGTGCTCCTGAACTTCAGAAAAATGGACCATCCGACATTGTCAAATAAATGTGACAAGCTCTGCAAGAAGAACTGGCCTATGAGATCAGGAACTTACCAACCTTGCCCTCTGACAACATGACTGCCATGGAGCTCCTCTCTTTCATTCAAGAAAAACAGTTGGAGGAACTCTACACAAATCTCTGGACTGCACTTTGGATAACTTGCACTTTTCCTGTCACTGTAGCTTTGACAGAGAGAAGCTTTTCTAAACTCAAACTCCTCAAAACATATCTTAGGTCAACAATGGGGCAGGAACGTCTGAGTGCATTTGCAATGATACGTGTAAATTGAGATATCAGCAGAAGGCTGTGAAACGATGACTTTGCATCAAAAAAATCTAGCAAACAGAAATTCTGAAGATCATGAACACATCCCTCACAGACTATCACATAAGCACAAAGAATTAACTTTACTGAGATGCAGTTTTTAAACAGTTTATTGTTATTTGTTTAAAAGTTTACATTTTAATTATTTTTTATTCTGTTTATATTTATTTGTATTTATTTTGTCATTTACTTTTTTACATTAATATACACTTTGATTTGTTAATATTCTTGAACATGTTCTAACTAGCTGAAAGGATCTGTGTTATTCTCTTTTACGAATATTTGTGCAATTTCATTTTCTAAAAAAAATTATTGTATGTAGTTATTTATTGTTTTCATATTGTGCTTTATTTGTCAATTAAAAGCTTGATGGATAATAAAGTATGCCTAGTCATTCATTTAATTTCATTCAGGGATATTAAAATGACAGTGGATTGCTTACAAAATGTGGGCGTTGCACTTCTGTTATGATGAAAATGTAATGTAATGCAAGGTGCATTATGTAATAACCAACCAAAATGGATGTCTTCATCTGTACAATTACAGTTTTAACAATTAAGCTAAATTAAACTTCCCAAATATTAAATTAGACCCCTATGACCTGTGGTGCCAGCCTTGGCGTTATAGTTCACTCTGATCTTAGTCAAAATAGCCACATAAAAGCTTTTATTTCTAGCAGGGTTGACTACGGCAATGGTCTTTTGACAGGGCTCCCAAAAAGACCATCAAAAAGCTTCAGTTTATTCAAAATGCAGCTGCTAGAGTTCTTACATGGACCAAAAGGTCAGACCACATCACACCGATTCTTAAGTCACTACACTGGCTTCCTGTCAGCCACAGAATTGAATATAAGGAAATGCTGCTTGTTTATAAATCAATACATGGAGTGGGACCAAAATACATTACAGACATGTTTAAGCAGTACACTCCTGCCAGGCCTCTCAGGTCAAGTGTGAGTGAGCTGCTAGTAGCGCCTATAGTGCCAGGGCTAAACTTGGTGAAGCAACCTTTAGTCACTCACTATGCTGCGCATTTCTGGACCAGACTCCCTGTCCATCTGTTTATTACAAAATGCGGCAGATTATTACAAAATGCAGGTGTTATTATATAATGAAGTGAAAATGTATTACATTTTGGCGAGTTATTACATAATGCAGTGTTATTACATAATGTCTTGTTATAGGCAGGTTTCATTGCAGGTTTTACAGACTGACACCCCTCAAGCCGTTGAGTAAAATCATGTCATCACCTCCATAACCTCCTCACCTCCGTATTGAAAAAAAATCACTGCTATCCAATCAATAAATGATTGCCCGTCAGGTTCACAATACATGAAAACATCTCGTATTTCTCTGGAGTATTGAGGGAATCCTATCAAGAATATGTATTCTCTATCCAAGTAATCATATTTCCTGGAGAGAATGAAAAATAAATGAAACATGAGTTAATGCACTCATCTTGCTCTACTCTCACATACTATATTGGCCCTGAACTTGATGTGATTGTTGTTGGTTTTAAATCATTAGTGGACTGTGGGGATTGGGATCTTTACGCTGAGCTGGTCAAACACATAATGTTGAGAATCTTTCACATTTGTCTTGTTTACTGACTGGGTGAAGGGCATGTTTCTCATTACGGAGAGCTCTTTTAATTAAGCACAAGGCTGGCAGGAGTCCTGCTATCTCTGTATTGACTGGGACTTGTCCATTAACGTGATGTCCCAATGGGAATAATTGAAATCAGAGAAAATTTGGCCATTAACAACGTTGATCAGACCTTCATCAAACAAACTGCGAAGAGAGGTGCCTGAGGCCAGGTTAGATGGTAAAACGTGCTCCTGCACTGAATGCCAATGTTTGGCGTTTGGAGTTTTCACATGCCAGATTGTCATTAACAAAAACCTTTCTTAGCATTCAAACACTGTAAATGATGATTCCTCTTCACTATCATTGTTTACTTTAAAGGACTGACATTCTGGAAGAAGAGGAAATTTGTGAAAGATTGGAGCATATTCGTGACTGCTAAACAAACATTAAGACAACTGTCACATAACACTTAATAAGGATGAACAAGAGATAATTTCTTCAAGGCAGTGACTAAGTGAACCAGAACCAAAAACATTGCCAATTGTAGAAACTAGGGCATAAGTTGTGCCAGTTTCGGAGCCTCACTAAGCTTTGATGAAAGTTTTCAAATCACTTTGTTTGTTTTCCTCTTTCTCCCACTCTGAAATTTACTTGTGATGTTAATGCCATCCAATTACAAGAGGAGCATCCCAGAATATATTTTGATTAAATTAAACTCCTAATAAAGACCACTGGCTATTTGGGTCCAAACCTTTCAGACATCCATTTTGTGGTGTTAATCCAATAGTCTTTACAGAAATAAACGGGAGAACTGCTTTTGTTATCCATTCACTACAGCTTCTATAACAGCTCTCTGGGGCTGTGAAATCGTGTGCTTCTTTAGCTCTTTACCCCTCTGTGGAGCCATGTCAATGTAGTTCCTTTTTGCTGAGGACATGGACATAGTGATTTTGGGTGGGGGTGGCCCTTTGGTACGGAAGGAAATAGGATAATCGGCCCCTTGGCTATTATTCCAAACAGGAGTCTCATCACAGCTGGAGTGGGCCGTTGGATACTCTTTCATTCCTCTCCGCTCCTCTACTCCATTTCCTGGCTTGTTTTTTGTTCCCCCAGTGGCACAGTGAGATGGTGAAATAGAAAATGACAGCTTTCAGCCTCTATGGACACGGCGTGAAGGGTGAGATGAAACACCTCCCATTAGCTTGGTGAGGAGATGCGCCAAGACCACCCTCTTAATCCCTTAACATGTGGGTCCAGCAAAGCATATTAAAAAATAACAGGATGAAATTCTGTTCAGAATCAAAGCTTCCTATCACAGGCTAAAGCAACCTCTTGGCAACATCACAAAGAAAAATTACGGCACTAGAAACACAGCAGATCCTATTTTGAATATCTACTAATGCTTTTCAAGTCTTTCAGCTTCATGGAGATTTTTGTCACGGCAATTAGTGGCAACAAATACCTTTGAGGGGATAAAGAGAGAGGAGACTTGTTGTGACAAGTTAAGATGTAGTAGAGTGAGCTGGTCTGAAAGGTCAGCTCAAGATTGTCAATGAAACCAAGAGGCATCTGGAGAAACCTGAGATGCCCAGCATGGAGACTGACTCACTGCAGTCAGACAAGATGAGCAAGCATCAGGTAATCTGTGCAGAGGAGGAGGTGAACCGATCGGACCCCTGGGAGATAAACTGATGATGTGGATGGGAGGATGACAGGCATGGGAAGAGAGCAGGTGACATGTCAAAGCGTTTGACTTTGTCATTGTTCACAGCAAGTGGAGTGTATTCTCGTCCAAACTAGAATGTTTGACTCGTGAAAAGAACATGAGAAAATGGGATTGTGTGGGATTGCAGAAAGACCATACAATCTGCAATAAGCAAGACAGATTGAGATTTCCTACTACTTTTCCTCCTTTCCTACAATATATCAAAATATTGTAGTTTATTCTGAGCAGTAGAGGTGATGTCCCAAGGACATCAGACAAGCTTTGTAGATTCCAAAGTGTCCGTAGACACCTGAATAGTACCCCAATATCCAACGTAACCAGACACACTCCTTACACTCTCCAGCAAAATCAATTAACGAGGTCATCTATAATTTAAAAGTATTGATTTGCAGCAGCAGCTGCGCTAATTGTGAACAGACTCATGTTGCATTTTGTGTGAAAAGTACTCCATGTCATCACAGTCACAGTGCAAGTAAAGGGCTGCTGCACTACAGTGTTTATTCTATACTGAGATGTATGTTTCTGTTTCTCTTACGGTTCTTGAGGCCAGTATATCCTTCCTTGTGTTGAATGGATAATACAATCACATGAACTAATAATATGATCACATGGTTTCTGTAAGTTATCAGAGATGTTTTTTAATGTTTACCTGAATGTTTGAGTGTCTTATATACAATTTACAGTTAGTTGAACTCAGTTGTTTCCCTAATATAAAGAGACTGAAAACTAGACGAAAAGGACAGAAAGTCATAAGTTAGAATAAATAAAAGAACCTTGATCTACAATTGCATATGATGAACACTGCCTGAGGTTTCTTTGCATTCTCTTTAAACTTTCCTTTTAGTACAAACATTGATTTCAATCAACCCTTTCAGAGACCATCAAACTAAAACCCTTGTGTTGGTCCATTTATCCCTTGATGAGCGACTCAGAATGCTCTGAGTGTGATTGACCCATTTGAAGCACAAACATATGTGATTAAGATGTAACCCTTTCTGGACAGACATTCATCTCACCAGCTGATGCTTTTCATCGCATCTGCACCAAGTCTACACTTTTGGTTTAAATTATTTTTTTAAATGTATTATTATTGCAAGAATGCAGTGTTAGAAATGTACAACAGTATTCAGAGTATAACGTTACCTTACTCTTCATTTACCAATACATAACTTCTTTGTTGCTCTGTTGTTGTTTTTTATAATTAATAAATATGTGTAACACATTTTCCATCATAAATTGTCAAAAATGCACCATGACATAGTAGTGCTGGTATATCAGGGAACTTCTTGTTTGCCTAAAGGACAAGTTGGTTTCTACAGTGATCAATAGAAGTGTTAACCGTGTCAGGTCTTCTTATCTTATACTTTGCCTATGTTTGGAAGTTCAGAATTCATTACATTGTTCTCATTCTTTCTATAGTAATATAAATTATTATGCCCCCCTGCCAAATAAATTATAATGCACCCAAAGGTTCCCAAACTATACAGCGTATTGTATTATAGCCACTGTAGGTAGGCTATGTTGTGATGGAATGTAGAGTTGGTTGAAGGGGAAATAAAAGTAAAAATACATTGATGGATATTTTTGAGATTTTTGGAAGGGGAAGAACAATTTATAACCACTGGTTTCAATATTTGAGAATATAACACACATTCACATTTCAATAGCTTGTTTCCCATGTGAATTGGGGGTTGCATTAGAAAAATATTGTCTCAAATATTGAAACTGGTGGTGGTAAATTGGTCTTCCTCTTCCAGTAATCACAAATGTATTCATGTGATTATATGAATGGACTTTTACTTGTTTGCTTTACAAGTTATTGCAGTGGGAAAAACATACAGTATATTCACAGAATATCCAATATCAAGACATTCTAACTGAAGTAGAAACGGCAGGTTGAGGGAAAGTGGGTACAATAAAAAAGTAAATTACAACTGGAATGCACTGAACTACAGAGATTGATGAAATTCTCATTTGATGCTATTTGTTGCTGTAAATAAAAAGGAGTTCATATGTTAAAGAACACAGGGCTGATTGTTAGTGGATTATAACTCTGGGCTGGGAGTCAGCTTTTATGAAATGTTATTATTTTACAATATAACTTGTCATTAACATCGACATCACAATAACATGACTGCCTATTAGCGAGTGGGTTATGAAAGGAGAGACTTCACCTGAGTGTTAGTAGACCAATGTGGGCTACACCTGGATTACCTATTTCATATTGGTAGCCTCAAGGCTGCTAATATTTTCAAAGGACCATCTAATGATTTGAAACACAACACTGATGTGTGAACTTCATACATTATGCTTATCAAGGACATGCACTCCTTTCCAGTCCATATCATTAGTTGTTAATTTTCATTTCCCCAATTCCCCATATTTTTCCATTCAGAATATTTTACAGCCGCAGTGGGTAACAAGGAAGTTTCTAATGAAGAGTTTATTTTTTCACACGAATGAAAATGTACATATTACCATCCTGTTTGCATGTTTCTATGTGAACTGCATAAACATATCTGCGCCCTACAATATTTTGTCTATTTCAGTCATTAATGTTGTACTAGGAAGGAGTAGTGTTTTCCTACTGCCTAATACTGTCATAATCTGCTAAATTTGCAGAGGAATTTTCTGTGAATTACCAAAAAATAAATGACCTGGAAAATAGCGCTACCTCATTGTATTTTTACTGCTACATTAGAGACTGCTGGTTGAGACCAACTTTTTCAATATTTTTTTTCAAAAGCTATGTAAGCAAGAAATATTACGACCGGATCGTAACAATGTGAGGAAGAAGGGCTTTTTGTGTAACAGATTAAGAACAAACAGTACTATTTGAATGGTAAATGGGCTGCATTTATATAGCGCTTTTATCCAAAGCGCTTTACAGTATATGCCTCTCATTCACCCATTCACCCATTCACACCGATGGCAGTGAGCTACCATGCAAGGTGCTGGTCTGACCATCGGGAGCAATTTGGGGTTCAGTGTCTTGCCCAGACACTTCGACACTTGGTTGTAGCCTCCGAGTTTCAAATTTCTAATATATTTCTAATATATGGACTGCTGGGTGATGCACTGTTTGCCTTCAAAGGATGCCAGTTATGTGTAATAATCCCAGTAGGTACTGAAGGGGCTTTTTTTGTGCACGCACAAGTCTAACTGGCTTGTTTAGATGTAACTGTCTAGAAACCACTTCAATTATTTTTCAGCTGAGGTTCAGTTTGACATGAGAGCAGAAACTTTCTCTCTCTCTCTCCACAGTCTGTCTTCATTTTGTGACAGTTTATAAAAGCCCCAATTGATTTGGAACCATGTTCTCACTTAGCAAATCACTCAGCAGTAAGATAGGAGAGTCCCCTCAAGACCTTGATGAAATGTTAACATTGCCTCAATAGTTCCGTTGTATTTAAAGTTGGGGGATTCTCTGCTTACAATAAAAGTATCTACGCTTCATCACACTTTCTATACCAATGACCTATGACCTTCTGTAGTGTTAATGTGAGTGTGCATACTGTATAGACAATGTTTTTTTATGTTTATTGTGTTATGTTTATACATATTTATATTTATATTTTATTTATAAATAAAGCAGGTATTTGAAATTTAGTAATCCATATTTAAGTAAGCAATTGTGACTGCTAGTAACATCTGTAAGTAACTGTAACTGTAACTTATGCCATACATGTTACTAATCCATACTCAGTGATACTCATACAGTCAACATGCGTTGAGATTTTCAGAGGCACAGGTTTGCATAACCCTACAATTTTATTTTTAAAAGTTTATATTCTATTTTATTGCTTTAATTTGTTCTTCTTTATCAAATTTGTATTGTTTTTATTGTTTATTTTATAATCATTTTTTCTGATGATATTCTATATTCCCTGTCCCTGCTGAATCCAATTACAAGCTAATTTCCCCACTGGGATCAATAAGTTTGATCTTGTCTTATCAGCGGTCCATTTGGTATGTGCATGTCTTTATGGGAAAAATACACATTAAGGTCATATATGAACATGTCTCCACTGAACTTTCATTTGATTTTATTATCCATGATCCATGATGAGTACCTAATGTAATCTAAATGTAAATAATAATAATCAGGTGATGCTTTATTTAAAACCCCACAGGAAAATGTTCTTTTCTGTTGCACTCTTCCGGGGAGGTCAGAGGCCTGTTTTCGGTTACAGAACAAGGTCCCTGGAGCTGGTAAGGATTCAGAGTCTTGCTCAAGGACACTTCAGCAGAGGATTGAGGGTTTTCCGGCTTAAATTAAATCTCTCAAAGCAGAAATGTGACATCGAGATGTCAAGGCATCTATTTACTCACGATGGCCTGTTGGGCTTGACACTCACCTTCTGCACTCTGACAAACCTATAATCTCTTTAAGTCTTATTCAATTATCTGCAGAAAACATTACAGTCTATAATGTCATTTGAAATCAGCTTTGGATGGATTATTTTTCAGCTAATCAGTAATATATTATCTGTTGATGAAAAGCAATTACTTATTGACTGAATAACAGTGATATGAATAATAACATATGAATACTTATTAGTATTTATATCACTTTTTATTTATCAATTTTAGTTGGATGTTAATGATATATAGCTCATATACCAAACATGTTTACATGCCAGCTATTGTCCATTGTCTTGTTAAGGTCTTATTCACATTAAGGTCTTGTTTACATGAACCTTTGATACCCTGTGATTGAGTCTGCCTGTTGCCGTGGATAAACCAATTTACAGAATATTACCCCTCCCTCTTTGGCTGAACAATAGTAGCTTAATAATTTAGTTAGTAATTACCAACCAGGGGTAACATGTTTCCATCCCACAGTAACTCGTTTAATACAGGAGTAAGCCAGCCATCTTAACCAAGAGTCTCATGATCATCTTACTCCTTACAGCTCATAATCATGAGTTTACCCGGGTTAGTCCTTCTACTCTGGAGCTGTAGAGAGCATCCTGACAGGAAGCATCACTGCCTGGTTTGGCAGCAGCTCCGCTCAGGACAGGAAGGCTCTGCAGAGAGTAGTGCGTTCGGCTGAGCGCACTATTGGAACTACACTCCCCACCCTGCAGGACTTGTACACCAGGAGGTGCAGAACCAGAGCCTGCAGGATCATGAAGGATCCTCACCACCCCAACAACGGACTGTTTCAGCTGCTGCGGTCAGGCAAGCGCCTCCGTAGTCACGCTGCCAAAACAGAGAGACTGAGACGGAGTTTCTTTCCTCAGGCCATCAGGACTGTGAACTCTGACCTCACCAGGGCCCCCACCAAGACACACACACTGCCCCTCTTATGCACACACACACACACACACACACACACACACACACACACACACTTAGGTAAAGACTACACATAATTTATAATTTATATTATATTATACATACAATTTTCCCTTTTTTTACTATATTTTTTTATAAAGTGCTCTTATTGTAAATATTGTGTTGTTTTTTATATAGAGCTCTTAAAAACTGTGACATTGTAAATATTGTGTTGGTTATTGTAAATAGTGTGAACCTGTTATTTTGCACATTTCTGCTAAGCATTGCCACTTTGCATTTCACTACACACCTCGTGTGTGTATGTGACAATTAAACTTCTTGAATTAAACTTCTTGAATCTTCTAACCCACTTATGACGTTTACATGCATCAACCCAAAACCGGGTTATTCGAGTAGCCAGGTTAAGAGCAGAATTCTCCCTGCATGTAAACGTAGCCACGCAGCCACTCTGAAAACAGGAGATAAAATCTCTCTTCTATTGCAGCTATAAACCTCAGTGAGTAGGCCACAAAAACGTCTGTCGGTCTAACTCCAAAACAGTCCCTTTGAGCTGCTGACTGTGATGGCTGCCTGGCCTTTGACACCCCTCAACCAACCACCCCCTCTCTGCCCCCTACCTTCCAATTCTCTTTAGCTTTGTCCTCTCTCTTGCCCTCATTCTCAGAACTGGCCTGCAAATACTGTTCAACCTGGAGCACAGCATCACTAAGCTTGCAAACCCACGTCCAAAACAATGTCACCCACTGGCATAACAAGACTTTAACAACTGCTGTTGCTGCTTCTAAACATGTTTTTACTACTCTTTCTTGCAAGTAGAATTACACATTTCATTTTAAGTGTATTATAAACATATAGGATGTCCTATTCCAACATAATAATTCTGAAATTGGATTATTTTATGATGAATTGCATTATAATGCTAATGTTACAGTCACCCCAGAAAGGATGCAACTAGAGTGTTTCTACATTGCTTGTTTTTGTTTTGAAGTTTATTATGTGTGGACCATAATTCATAAATTAATGCTGATGCTGATTGTAATTACATACACTTAAGCACTGTGCTGGCAATGTAGATGTGCTTTATGAGCAACACTTCAATTAGGGTCTTAACATAAGTACAATGGTTAGGTTACGTTTGATATTTATAACATTAATGAATACAGCTGATTCCTGTTTTATATATATGTGTGTATTTTTTCATCACAAACATGAGGTGAAACTGTGCCTCCTGCTGATTATGGGCCGCCAGAATTTAGTACAAAAATAGAGGCCACATTTATTTCGGATTCTAAGATGCCAAATTTTAACGATTTATTTGAAAGCTCCATAGACCCATAAAGGAGAGAAAAATACAATGGATGTAAAAAAAAAAATATGAGGCGCTGTGCCCTTGGTATGATAACAATAAAAATAATTGTTAATCTATATCTATGCATTATTCACTAACCCTGAAAACACAACCACTGCAATCCATTATTGGATCTCTCACTGACTGCAGGGTTTTCTATGTATTCATAGTTATGCATGGAATGTTATGGAATCCAAGGAGGCTCTCTCTCCTTGTAAGTGGATTTTCTGTGTGCTCCATTTTTGTGAGGATTGGTTATTGGCAGCATTCACAGTCTCAGCAGTTCCAGCTGTGATAGATGGGCCAGGTGGCACACTCGATCCTCTGGGTGGAAAGAGAATTGCTGCTCCATCATTTTTCATGACCTTACATGCTTGATTGTGTTGCTGCAGATCCCTCCATGCCAGTGCGCTAACAAAGGGTCTTCATTTGCATGAATGCACTTAATGATCACAATTTCCTGTCAAGGTTTGGTAAATTATTCTAGATTTACATTTGCTTCTTTAACAGTTTGCAAAGGCAACTTGACATTCTGTAGACCAATGTTGTGATCTTAGAAATGTCCTGGCAGCTTTATGTTGCATGCTGTATGGCCGAGGATCTGCATAGAATCCTTAATAATATGGTATCACAAACGCTAATGCCTGGTACAAGATGTGATTAAGATAAAAACTCAAGAGGCTACTTGGATGACAAAGTGGTAAGATTTCTGCTCATACCTCTCCTACTGCTGCTGACTGGCTGTCCATCAGAGCCCATGCTGTGAGATCAGATAACTCTGTGGGGAGGAGAGAGTCTGCCAATCAACACACGCCAGAGACAGCATTTTTTTCTGCAGCGGTATGATACTGAACAACACATAACATGAGAAATTATAGAGGGGGCAGTAATAATGCAACCACGCAGCAAAACATACATTACCTCACTGAGGTAATACATACAGGTAATACAAATAAACCAAATACATAATACAATCGTGTTCCAATTCAATACAATTGAAGTATGCCTATGTCTCGCTAAATGAATTATGCAGTGCTCCTCCTTCTCTATCTGGCATTATTCTTTAGCTGTGCTGTTCAGTCACACACCAACCTCTGAACCACCATGGAAATCAACACATCAGTGATTCAGTGATTCCATTTATGTGTACCTGGCAGAGTACATGGCATGTTTGGGTCAGCATGCAGCTGTTGTTGTCCATGTCACAGAGCCAGGTGGGCTCCAGTCCCATTACATTTGTATGTACCAATCAGACCCCCCAGGATTCTGCAGTAAAAAATCTCTGCATTCTGCATTTTTAAATTTTCATCATCATTTTTATCATACAACATCTTATATTTTACTTAAGAAATTACAATTTCTGTCCAGAGGGTTCCAGCTGTCAAGGCATTACATTGCTTGGATGTTAATCAATCAGCTTTTAGTGGGAGCCAAACTCGTGTATAGGGAAATGTCCTGGATTTGTAAAGCAATCATAAGTGTAATAATAATAATAATAATAATAATAATAATAATAATCGTCTATCTTAATCATACTGTGAGTGACTCTAGACCAGGTCTCCTCCTACAAACCACTTTCCATATCCTGCAAAATCTGATTGGCAATTTTCAATTGTTAGTATTGGTGATTTGAAACCAATCCTTGGCACTGGCAGTTTGTTAATTTTAAAAAGGAATGCTAAATGTGTTAATACACTTTTTAAGGGTTAGCTGCAGTTACAATATACAATTGATATTTTTTGGTCAAATATGTGGAAAGTGCTGGATGGAACAAATAACATACTAATATGATGATTATCATTGTGTCCCTTTTAAAACTGTTATGGTGTATTTACATCAAAACACTTCCCCCTCTCTATACTCTCTGTCTTGTCCAGCTGAATCCCCATGCCCTTGACCGGAGTCTCTCTGAAGGCCCTTGCTCTTCCTCTGCACACCCAGCAGGGCTTCGGTTCCTTCCCCTTGGTCCAGATGACAGAGAAACAGGCAGCCAGCACTCTCCTCCAGTCTGCTGCTGTTTACCAGGTTGCCACGCTGCTGGAAATCTCACCCATTATCAATACAGTTTATTACCCTGCAATCTATTAGCAAGTATATATATATATATATATATATACACATACACACACACAAAGATAAAAACCATTCGGATAGGTTAAAATAGAACATTAATAATTCTTGCTAAAAATGACACATTTATTGTTTTCCGAAAAACAGACTAATAAAAATGGCTACTGACTGCCACAAACAACAGAAACAAAATAAGAATAAGCCAGTGGGCAACAACCGACTGCAGTAGAGGTAGACTGAATACCCACGTGGATAGGCCACTCACCCTCCACACACACGGTGCCCAGGATCACACACACAATGCAAGACACATGCAAGACTAAGGGGAGCTTTCACAACACAGGAGAAGCGTAATACCACTACAACTAAATGGTCGTGAAGTGAAAGTGAGGGAAGACCAACCACCAATGGTACGCTCCTAAGCAGGCTGGCACGCACCACTAGGCTACTAAACAAACAAAAGAAAACAATCAGTAGCCAAGTACTGGGTAGACACACTGCTGCAGATTATTCAGGCAGTCAGACCATATAAACAACTCCAAATTAACGACAAACAAACAAAACATACACTTCCTTGGTGTGGGGAGCACAGCACCCAGCCTAAAGCCACCCTAAACACTAAAAAACAAGAACCTCAACAAAGCAGCAGTAGGGTCTGTCAGAGGAGATTTGCAGGGGGTAGTTTGTCACACAGAAGGACCTAGAGAGGAAGAGCAAGCATTATGACATTCTACCCTATGCTCAGTGTTAGACATTTCAATGTAAAGAATAACCTTACCGCATCTACACCCTACAATGGAGGTAAAACGATGCCAGGGTAGAAGAGAAATGCCACTCGAAACCGGATACCAACTACCTTTCCAAAGGGAGGAGTCATGCACAGCCAGAGAGTGTAGCCCTCTCCACAGCTTATACACCCTACGTACTGATTGGGAAAAGCTGGGGATGGGAGTGGCTGTGGGGAAGCCAACCCTATGGCTGTGCCATTTCAGCTGGCTACATTCGTCTTGCAGATATGAAAGGTGACATGGCCCTACAGGTCCAGCTGTTTCTCATGCCAGCACAAATGTACAACATGGGCAAGAAGACAGCTTGTCCAATTCTGCATGAGGCCCAAAACACATTTATTGAGTTGCAACCTGTAAGTATTGATATTCATTTTTTTTTTTTAAATTGTAAGAGACATTTAAAGTGGCGATATGAAACATTTTTGACAATAAAATATTGCATAGGATATGTATACATTATCAGTCTGTGTGTGTCTGTGACCCTGTGTGTGCATGCCTTAATACGTACCCCTGAAAGTGAAATTGTCTTTTCAATGATGTTGGGGACGTTTTGGGGTGGGCGTGTCATATGGGCGTGGTCAGCTTTGATTTAGGTTGTGGCTAACACTACAGGGAAGTCGTAGCAAAAACAATGGAGGAATGCAATAAGAAATGTAAGAACAGCAAGCTAAACATGTGTTCAAAAACATGGTGAGCATCAACATTGCTTTTCTTATTGCAACTTTTTATGTCCCCTCTATGGAACGCAGTGTGTGGGACATGAAATATTCAATATGTCGTTGTGGTGGATGTCTGTGTGTCTGTCTGCCTTCAAAGTAAAATCAAAGGTGCTGCTAGGAATTCTGGGCCCCCTGACAAGATGTCACACTGGGCCCCCCACCCTGACATGTCTAAATTAGTACAGTAGTTCCTCACTTCTCTTGAATTAACTGTTACAGTAAGCTGCATTACACTGCTTTGTTGGCACTTGGAATTCCTTTTTACAATAAATGTTCAGAATTTAGTGCAAACTTTGTCTTTTTCCTCCAAACCTGGTTTATATTGTATAGATAATAAAAGATGTGTAAACCAGACATCATCGCTGAAATTTCTTTGCATGTATTACACACATTTTCACGCAATACAACAATTACCTGTTAAAGAGACACAACTGAGGCAAGTTTAAGTTCAGGTTCACGCCTGTAACCTGTACTGTTTATTACAGTCCAACAATAATGTTCAATAATTTTGAACATAATCAAACAGATGAAATAGCCGCTCAAACATGAATGATTAAATGTATAAACAATTATTTATAAAAAATATATACAATATTACATTAATTAAAATACATTCTTTATAGATAGCAGATTTTCAAACTTAAATCTTTCTTGGAAAGTCTATGGTAGCAACCTATAAATCAACTTCCTCCCTCCCACACTAGAAAACCGTAATGATTGCCAAATAGTGATTGCTCATTAGTAGGTGCTAATTCACATTGACATAATCCACACTTAATCTGTTCTCTGCTCTCTCACAGCAACACAAACACAAGTAGCACAATATAGAGTTGATTGCAGCAAGTATGCAAGCCAATACCTTTTTGGCCTTTCCTTCTCTGTCAACTTTCCTCATTTCCAACGCAGCAATTTTATATAAGCAGATACTCTTAAAATGCTAGTTTAATGAAGTATTATTCAAATGTACCATCTAGTTTGCAGGGAGAATTTCAGAATGTGTTTCCAGTGTGTTGCTGTAGTACAGTACAAAGCATTGCTCATCACTACTGCAGCCTACATCGTGCACTTTACCACAAGGTGACAACATAACAAGCAGGACTGAGCTTCTTGTTAGCAAAATGTATCTATTTTGCGGTATAAATAGAGCCCAGGTTTAAAAATACCGGAATTCCCCTTTAAGACTTGGTTGATGTCAGTGGGCTGTTCCACTCTTCGCCCAGACCACAGTGCATGTCATTCACTAAACCCAGCAAAACTCTGTGGAAAAGTATGCCACTTTTATTTAGCAGATCCGTAGTGCCCTACCTTGTTGAGAAGGGATATGTATAGGTTGTCAAGGTGCCTCTATGGTAGAAGGGCATCTTATATAGGGTAGTCTTAATGTGATGGAATGATTTTGTTTTCAAAGATGAGCACAGTGACCTTTGACACCCTGAAGAGAATCCCAGGTGTTTTTGTGGATATCAAGCTGCCATTACTGGGTGACAGTAACATGAACACCAAGCTGCCTGCTCCAGACTGTAATACTTGTGGGCTGGTGGTGCAGCTTCAGAGCAGCCTCATTAAGCAGCTTGGAAGTAATGACATACAGGTAGAGCTACAATTCTCTTTCAAATCAACTGAGTTTTGGGTGACAGTAACCTGAAGAGCAGAGAGGGAGAGAAACTGGATGTAGAAAATTTGTAGCAAATTTGTATTTTCACTGCCCATTTGCAACTCTTGAGAAACTGATTTTAAAGTTATAACATTATCATTTGTACTCTTACAGATGGAGAAACTGCTGACAACAGATCTCTTTAATGCTATCCAACATGACATTATTGAGGCTGTCCTGACCACCTACAAGTCCATCAGCCCTGACTTCCCCATCCCCTGTGCCGCTACACCCAGGGAGGTAGATGCAATGAGGGAGAGAATGTTCCAGTAGTATGGAAGCTGGATCAGTCCCACAATAACTGCCCAGGAAAGAGGTGGAGAAGAGTTTGAGTCACTAGCAGACAGCAACGACTCTCTGCCTGAGTAACCACTCAGCTACACCATGACTGCTTTTAAAAGAGGTTGAGGTTCCCTGAAACTCACATTTTTGTTGAGACCATATCTGATCCATTTGGTGAAGGAAATAATATTAACCTTTTTTCTGCTTATGGTTATTACGACTTTGGACCCCTCAACCACATGCAGGAAATGATCCACCTGTCCATCCAGCTTCAACAACAGTAGATTCACTTCAACCATCTAAGACTCCAGTAAAGGCTTTGACTACAGAAGGTTTAGCTGGACCAGCCAGGAGCGAATCAAGACAGATGCTAAGATCCAGGTACTGACATTTGCACAGGTTTTGGTTGCTATTCAGGGATGAAAGCCAGCACCACTTCCACCTACTGAACATACTCAACTCTTTCAGAACTGCAGGAGTCACCTAAATACCAGAAACAGAGTTTACAGACTGTGGAGACTCACTAATGTAGTACAAGAGGTCAGACTTAGCAAACAGCTACTCCAGCTGCTTTTCAAATGCTGAAGGAAATTTGTCTTTGGGCATATACACAAATGGATATGTAATGCCTCCTGCAATTATGATGACAGCGTCATTTTTGGGTTAGGCAACATCTTGAGGAATTCAGAAATATATCACATGTTGGCCTAGCATGTTGGATAGAGGTTGGTAGATAAATGTAGATGTTGACTGCATTATCCACTGAACCTACAATGGCTCTCCTACAAGAAGATTTTAAGACATGGCTGGATTGAACCCAGCGGCTGCGTTAACAGTTAGATCCTCTTCTAATCTTCACTGTTATTTTCACAACCACCCAGTGCCAATTTTCATTCATTCAAAGTTCATTATCAGAGACACGATACATCTGTAATATTGTCTACCATGTCCGTTTGAAGTGTTCCCCTCATCCAAGTTGATTTGATTGTTTTTCTTCCTGTCTTATCTTATTTTAATATTTATCTTTTGCTTTCTTTTTTTATTATTATTTTCTTCTGTTTGTAATTGCATAAATGCTATTGGGTATTTCTAACTTTTTTTCTCTCTGTCTGCATTTTCTGTTCAAGCCCTGTCCTCAGCACATTGGCTTTTTGTGCCAACTAAAACAAAATTTGATTGTGATGAAAGCTGATAGAAGAAATGGACATTCAGTAGCTGTCAGACAAAATAATAAAGTAGACAGTGATGCATCACATGGGTACATTTACATGTAATTTTCACATCCAAGTTTTAATCAGTGAGGAATGATGGAAATTACTTCAGTTTTGAGAAAGATACTTTATTGATCCCTGGGGGGGGGGGGGGGGGGTGCTGTGACTAAATTATTAATTACAAAAAATCTGAAAATACAGGTCTTTGTAACAGGGATTTGCTGGAAGGCCATGATAGGAAAAGGTTACAATATAGGGATAGGATAAATTTATCAGAATTATGCTAACTTTTCCATATGCTCGTACTAAGGGGGATTGAAAAATGATTGCAGATAATGCTGTCGGTTTATACCCTAGGCACTAGAAGCACTATTGTGTAAAACACTATATATATTATGAAGGAATGCCAAGGTAGCAGTTGAAAATGTAAAAGTATAATTTCCTGGCATCCTGGTTCTTCTCCTGACAAATCAAATGGCGAATAACATATGCCTGTAAGATATTATGTAAACTACTTCTCACTTTGCCAAGAGCACATCAAAGTGCGTTAACATATTTTTTTGGAAGTCCAGCTGAATTCCATCTGGGGAAAAGATAACAGAGGTACAAGCAATCCATATGCCTAAGCTACTTTAGGCCTAAGAATGTGAATTCACAAAACAAATCTCAGCATGAAGGATAAATACAACTTGCTCCAAAACCCATCTAGGAAAACATTACATTGTGTCCCTCCCTCTCTCTGCACATAAGCATCTACAGTTTCATGTGGGACAAAATCATTAAACCATGACTAATAATACATCTTTTTCATGTGGTGGTAGAATTGCTATCATAGTAATCCCAGACACTTTCCTTTCCGCAGATTTGAATTTCAAAAGCAAGTTCCCTAAAACTCTTGACTGGGATTTGATCCAGAACAGCTGGGGATACAACTACTTTTGCTGTTCTACAAAGTTCTCACTTCAAAGGAGATGGGCCAATATGGGAAGGAACAGTCCTTTGAAGTCCACCAGTACAGGTCAGATGGTCAGGGAAATGCACAAACCATAATGAGTGAAATGGAATTCCAAGCAGAAAGATTTTGCACACCGTCATTTCACCAGGTTACAATATAGCATCTTGCTTGATTTCCCAGTTTACATAAAGTTGATAAAAATATTGTTTCTGGGGATGAAAGGCCCATGTTAATAAGCTAGTTAAAATGATTCACAATTTTTTATTCTGTTGTGTGCACAGCCAACTTGTGGTATCTACAGTGTGTATAGGTTCTAAGTGAGTAAGCTAACCAACCTTCACCATCAAATCAAATCACATTTATTTGTATAGCCCTTAATCACCGTTACAGTCTCAAAGGGCTTCACAGTCAATTACATCAATAGAACTGTTTTTCTATGTAGTTAGCATGTCTGCAGAAAAAAATGATTTTTACATTACCACAGCAACACCGTCCTGTAATTAATAGCCAGAATTCTCTATAGCTTCCAGGTGTTGCATCTCAGAGATGTGATCTTCAAAAACAGGATGTTTATCATCCAATTACCCATGCCCCTCCATCCCTCTCTATATGTCAGCAATATACATGTCGTAGTTCAGACCAAATATTCAGAAATATATGTACTTGCCAATTACAATAAATCTACAGGACTCCTCATTGACACCGGTGCAGAGATATATAAACATCTTGAAAGAGTTTCATAGCATACTCTAATGGTAAATGGTTTGTAGACGTACGTTTATCGCTTCTGCTAGTGAAGTTGCCCAGCCTGCCACTGAAGTAGTTGTACTGAATATAACTGAATATAATGTATATCTAGAGTATGTTCCTATGCTCCCTCCACAACACATCCCTAGTTATTGCTTAAAGGGATGGCAGGAGAGATGACAGCCTTCCTCGTGACAGTGTGGGTGGAGGTGGTTTGGAGTGGTCATGTATTTTCTATTAATCCTCCAGAGAGCCCTCTTTCCCGCGTAATATCTCCTAATCTCATGGCGACGTGAAATTGCAGTAAACAGTTTTTTCAACTGTGGATTGCTTTAGCCATTTAATTTATTATGATTATTTATCAAGTCATCACCTCATACGAGTGCCAAGGGAAGTACTGGGTGCCAGATAAGTCTCATCTCCTTGAACCTTTGTTGCTCTCATCATATCTCTCATAGTGTGTGTGTGTGTGTGTGTGTGTTTCTTTGTTTGTTTGTTTTCATGCACATGCAAAAGCTAATTTGAAGGAAGCATCACTCCATTCTTGTAAATCATGTGTAGAAGTGTAGAAGATGTGGCAGCAGCTGTTTCATCTTGAGCGTCCTGATTATGCTCGCAATAAGCCCAATATGTTTGTGTTTGCATCTGTGTGTTGTTTTCATCAGTGGGTATCTAGTTTGCCTTTTTTGTTAAGGACACTGCCCCGGGCCCACAGCAGTTGTGTTCAATGAAACTGTTCTATTAATCATTACAAGAGCAAACTTGTGTGCTTTAATATTTGATTGATCTCATTGCCTCCTCATTGTCTCGCAGTAACTCCAGTATTTGTGGCCATAAGTGTGTATATCAGGCAATTGAGCCTTAAGATGTTACATCTGGCTTGATTGAATGGTGGGCTATATAGCCTACAAGAACAGCTGCTTCCCCACCTGTCTCCCAGTGCATACTATGCACCACTAAGAATTCAAGCAAATTGGAACCAGTATGACAATACTGTGGTGCTGCACCAAGGACTGACTCCCACAAAGGATACCAAGAGAGGGACGACGCTGACTGCTGCTTAGGAGACAGTTTTGGATTTCTTAAGGTTTGATTTGTCACTTGTTGTGGACAGAGAAGATTTCCCACTAGTGATGATACCTGACACCAGAATTTAATTTGGGCAAAAAGGGCAGATCTACAGTATCTCAATTAGTAGGGATGGGATACTCTTTTCTGTTGCAGCCCCACTTTTTGACAGAAAAGAAAGGTGTATTTTTTACATAAACTTGCTTAGTGCAGTGTTAGATAAGTGTGAAGAAACTATAGTATAATATCATATTTGGCTGGCGACAATGTTTTGTCCAATTAAACCAACATGCTATCTTAAAAAGAAACTCAGACATATTGGCTCAAACCTAAAAGGGGTAGAGGCCACCTTGAAGGACATGATGTTTTCCTACTCTTTGTGCAAGTGAATTGGACTGGAGGTGTCACTATCCTCTGTCTGCTGATGGTTTTGCTGTTCCAGGTCCCTGGCCTGCTCCCCTCCTGAAGGTGGTGGGTGCAATCAGGCAAAGAAGCAGCCGTGTGCGCCTGGTTAATGACCCATCATCTCAGGGACACGGTGTAACCTCCAGAGCAATGGCTTCTGGCCAGAAACAGGGCTTTTAGACATGCCTGCTCCATACAGCTGCATTCACAGACTGCTGTTTTGTGCTTGTGCCACATTTCCATGTAAAATATCTATGTGTTCTGCAAATTGAAAGAGCGGTTAGATTCAGATCAAGATCATGGATACAGTAGACGTAGATAACGCAGAGTAACACATGAGCTAGTTTTTTCTTTTTTTCCCAATTTTCTTTGTTGTCAGAGATAAGCTTCCACGTTGTAATGACTTACTTACAGGTAGGTTCTATAATCTGATATGGTTTTCTTGTGAATCCAATAATATGTTGTTCACAGATGAGATGGACTAGATTTGCCCACTGTTTGAGAAACAAAATGATAGAGCAGGGTGATCTATCATGGCTGGTTTGTGTGCCCCCTGTGTCAGGTGACAGAGATAATAGCAGCCACATCCTCTCAAAGGAGAATGTCCTCATGCACTGAGATAACAAGGGCTGCTCCTCCAGCCACTCTGCCCCATGAAAGCAACCCGATCTGCCCTTCTGTGGTTTAGGAGACAGAGGAGCCCCCTACACAACTTTTAAAGCCTTGCTTTAGAAAACAGGGGAAGATGAGAGCACTGGGCCTCAGAGTAATGGCGTTAGGGCGCCATTAGAGTGCTGGATAACATGTTTCACACCCACATATTGTAAACAATCTTCACTGACTCTGCATCAGCAGCCTGACAATTACAGATAAAGGACATAAAACACCCCTCCTTCAAATCTTCACTGGGCTCCTCTGTGGGCTTGGGAATGCAAAAGACATTCCCAACTGCGAGGGACTTCATGGCTCAAGATTGTCGCTTTAAACGGAAGCAGCAGGAGTCCTCATCACAGAGGCAGAAAAAATTGACTTTTAGAAATCTGTCACTCGTGTTACTAATGCTCCCACATTGTCAGCCAATATAGACTATGAATGACTTGCCATCAAGTTGAACTCACATACAGTTCTCAAAAGCATGAAAAGAAAAGATCAAGTAAGAACATTTGATTGAAAGGAAAGAAAAATATCACTCAGTGCCCATAATCCCTGTGATATTTGAAATGGAGATTTTATGGATATTTTTAGATTTCTGATTACTATGGAACTTTTATGAAGTTTTATTACATGAAGTGTTACAGGCTAGAAAGTGTACTGTTCAGTGGTAGATCTTTAAAGTTCCTATGCAGATTAATGCTAATGTTTTCTGTTTAGGAATTCAGACGGTGGCACTGAGCCACGAAATGGGTGATGAATTCATCAAGGAATAAATGAGGCAGAACTTCACACCAGGAGCTCTGAATTTCATCCTGAGCATTAATTCCAAATCTGTGTGACTGGCTCCGCAAAGACTCCATTTCCAAGTTTTGAAGTCCATATCAAGTTGAAGTATTATTTGAAAACGATCTGCAGTTTCTATGTCTATCTGCCTTTAGTCTGATGCAACCATATTTTATTATGCACATCCATAATAACACATATTGGCAAACAGAGCTGAGGGGCTGCTGCAGTTGGTAACCTAGCATTAAGCTTCCAAGGGCTAGTGTACTTTATAACAGAAGTTAAGAAAAAGATAGAACAACATTTGTGTGACAAAAAGGATGATGCTTAATAATTCCATGACTACAAAGAAGGACCTTCATTTTGCATGACTGGATGAGCAGCTGACTGAATTAGAATATGCTTGCATCTCTCTGTGGCCTGAATTAAAGACGATGCCTGCATCTGTGTGTGGCCTATATACACATACATTTGTCACTCTCTGCTAATACTGGTGAGGAATGACTCTTCAAAATTCACTGGGCATCATTACACAATAGGATCAATTTGATCAAATTGCTCCACAGAAAATTTGCTTTTTACCCAGGAAAACAGTATATTGGCATTGCTTTATATCTGGGATTTTGTACAATCAACCGATTTGCTGGGTAATGCCACCATAATGATCTTTATCCAAAGCCCTTGGGATATAAAAGCAGTAGTTGCTATAGCTATTCTTTTTTTCATAGGCTGTTTGCTACAGCACCACATTTGTATTGCACAAGATTTGCAAGGTGATAGACATATCGAATGGCTGCTACTGTATTACTGCAATGTCAAAGCAAGCAGGCTCTTAAACATCTTATTTATTTGAGGTGGGCATTTTGACAAAGTATGAGATTGATTCCAAAGTGGCAGTCTTATCTGCACCCGCTGTCTGACGGCAACTGATGGGGCTGATGCTGTCATTTTTGTCACACTGGTAGCACATTTGGCATTATAGACAACTATACTGATCGATGGTATCACACTGCGATGTGGGCTCCCAGATCAATCCTATAGCTGATTTGAGCTTGAAGCTTAAAGACACCTGACTCACTAATGGCTCACCAATTGCCTGGCAACTGGGTAAATAGCCTTCATGTTGAATCACTGTCAGAGACATGCCACTCTCCTAGGTCAACATGAATGTGCTACTTTTATGAGATCTACAGTTTGAATGAATATACAGAGGAAACAGCATTTTTCTAGTATTGTTATTATTTTCAACCATGGTCAACCTCCACTTACGTGTGTCTGTAACAAACAGTACGGTCCTGTTCCCCAGAGGGGGCTCTGTAAACGATGCTTCCTCCGTGGCAGGGACTCTGGTTAGATATTCTGCACTCATCTGCTCCCATGGTGTTGTTTCCCAGCCCACAGCGGCTGAGTAATGAACCTTTCTGCCAGAGCTGACCTGTTTCTTCAGCTTGATAGCTGAGTAGCCTAGGGGACTCCAACACATCTTTATAGGACACACAAGGAGTTATGGCATTACCCTACACCTCTCTCTATGGATATTAAAGTGATTGTAAATAGATAGAGGAGTAGCAAGTTAATGTGTGGTCATAGAGTGTTGTATACAAAGAGATCCAAATTGATCAATATGATACAGAATATCATGACTTTGTAAGCTTAACATCTTGCATCAGTCACAAAACCCTCTACAGCCCAGGGATACATGCACCCACACATGCAATACAAAGCTGGATGATAAAGTATGTGATGAACTGATAAAGCACGTTACAGGGTAAGAGCTAAGCTCTACTGACATGTCATGTCCATACAGAAGGCGTGTACCCATACTGAGGGGGGCATGCCTTTAGGCCTTATGCTGTGTGACATTCAAACTTGGAAGTCAGAAATTCCCAACTGGTTAGGAGTAATTACAACCTTGGAAAGCTTGGAAAAACCAGGGGAGAAACATGGACGCCTGCAAGACTTTCTTTGCCCAGCATAAATTAGTGTTTCTCATGCAACAGCATGTAATACTGACAATTGAACTTAAGTATATTTGGAGGATTATAACAGGTTAAAGGTACTGCTGTGTAGTGTTTACAGTAACTGAATCTCAGAAAAGTCTGGGTTGAGAAATCTTACTTGGAATTCTGACTTGAAGGGCCATTACATTGATTTTCCCATGTAGTAATTTCTGATTTTCCTACATCTCATCATTTCAGAAAAATGTTTATAACACATAGAATAGAATTAATGTAGACAGGGTCTTGATTAATTTATATTATATACTGGATCTACAACATGCTCAATTAAGTAGGCTCCTGTTTCTGACAAGGATGAGTGAGTGAAGATTACTCCTTGTGATAACCAAAGAAAGAAGACTGTCGGCTTGTTCTTCACCTGCCATATTTACCAGATCCACTGTGGGCATTTATAGAGGTATTAAGAATTCAAACCTGCATGTTCTTTCCCTGTCAGAATGCATGTTTCAATTACTAATCCAATTTAGCAGCATGAGAGTCATGTATATGTGTTAATCTGGTTGCTGGGACTCTACTTAGCCTTTTGCTCTTCTTATCCCTTTAACCTCAAAAGTCGTGTTCAAACGCTTCAACAGGCTATAACAATCCTTATGCATTATGTATTACTCTCAGTGTATAGCTATGGATTTGGACAGAGTGCCAATTATACAGTGATACGTTGTGCAAAGGTATATCCCCCCCGATATAGACTGCCGTGGCAAGACTGCTATGTTGAGTCTATTCAGTGCTTCTTTGGCATTTGTGAGGATGAAATAATCTGGTTGTTGGCATAGACATGAATATGTCATATGTCAATATGCCAATATCATGTGGCTGTCTTTGTTACCAACAAAACAGTATAGTCTTCTCTTATTTTCTAATAGGAAACTACAATAATATACCATGAAAAGAGATGGCTTTCTGAGACAGTATAATCTTTTTTCTCATAAAGCTCATAAATGACCCCTATGTTTAAAGTTCAGCATTACTTAAGATAAGCTAAAACATAATATACCCTCAAGTAAGAGCAAGTCCATTACCTTTTGCCAAAAGCAAATTTCAATACACAGCATACCTGTTTTAATTCTAAAGGAAAACAGCAGGTGGCTTTTAGAGATTCTGGGATTTCACCTGACAGTAATCTGTTTGAACAGAGTTGGAACTAACATGGTAATGTATCCCAGCCTGCTAGGCCCTGAATATGCAGCGCTATGCTGTGTGCCCCTAACAATACCTCATTTTAAGAAGGGGTTGCTTGGGGTCAGAGGGAGATTCATGCTTTTTGGGAGTCTCAAATGAATGCTAAAACTCAACATTACATATCTACTACATATAAAGAGCTATTCATTGGAGTTTATTATTTTATATCTCAAAAATATAAAAGTACAATTATTTTATCAGTGCATGTCACTATTTTGAAATGGCGGATATCTTATTTTGAAAGAGAGCTTGTGACATTTTGTGCTGCGATAGATAGATCAAAATTGCATGGAATATTCAGGATTCAGATATGAATACAGTCTCCGTCTAATTGTGAATCATACTGTCAAACTGGCTGAGCAGCAAAGCTTGTTCCGCTTGTTAAATTCATGACACAAGTGGCTACCCATCCTCCTGGTCCTTTAAATCAAGCCTGACACTGACAAAATAATCTGTATTGAAGAATAGGACTTGTTTTAATAAACTAGTTCCATACAGCCTCACAGTTTTATGTAATTCTGTATACAAGACGTGATCTTTCGGAACAAAATGGTATATAACGTCAGAAAGTTCATGTCAAATGAAACGATTCTGGGAAAGCTGATCATGGTTTGTAGTGCATGAAGTCACAAAGGTCAGCATCACAATGTGAGCAGAGCATTGGACATGCTTACATGATGCCACAAAGGCCAACATCACTAATTGAATAGAATGGTAATGGGGAAATATTCACAACAGGGTATACAGTACAACTGGAAACAATTGGAAACTGCACATCGCTCTGGTACAAATAAACTGAGGACCGTAACTTCAGGGGAAAAAAATGGATTGCATTTTTTATGGTGAGCAAATTGTGGACAAGGTATGATTCTTTAACTCAAAAGCTGGTTATCCTTAGTAAAGGCTTGTTCATTAAAAAGAAAAAACTATTCTACATATAGTGTACAAGTGAAAAGACCATCAGATGCAGCAGGAAAGTCAGAGGGTCAGAATTTTTTTTTCAAACTAAAAGGCAGCAAATCTGCCAAAAATTGTAGCATGAGAAACCAACTGTACATTCTTAAAAAGGGTTTGTCATTTGTTAACACATCAGTGCATCTTCTTCAGGACAATGTGCAACACAAGATATGTTAATAACAACATGTGTTGTGTCAATACAGCTCTGGAAAAAATGAAGAGACAATCAACATCTCTACATGTATGGCAGCCGTTCCATTCCAGTGTCTGTTGAATTCCAACACAGGCACAACTCATGTCAGTAGTTTATAGAATAAAACAAAAATGTTCATTTTACTCAAACACATACCTATAAATAGTAAAACCAGAGAAACTGATAATTAGGAGTGGTGTCTCTTTTTTCCAGAGCTGTATGTGTTGATAGGAACAGTTGTTTTTAGGGGTTTGTATTTCTGTGTATTGGTCTTCTTTTTACCAAAGCTGCCTTCCCATGCAACTTTGCACCCAGTCCCATGCCAAATAACACCCACTACAATATTACATTACATTCATTTAGCAGACGCTTTTACCCAAAGCGACTTACAAAGGTACTTGACACTATGTGGGGATCAAACCCACAACCCTGAGACTCATGCTCTACTGACTGAGCTGTCCAGGCTGGAAGATATGGAGCCGATTGTCGTGGTTCTACAGCGATCAATATGATCTAAAAACTTGCAGTTGTACACCCAATACTTCTGTCAATATGTGAAGAATATTTGCTTCACTGCAATGTATCGTCAATTATGAAGTCAATCACTCTGTTTATATCAAAAACTGTAAACTGAGCCGACTGGAGTGCACAAACAACAGGGCTTTGGTCTTTAACTGCTACAGTTGTAGTGCTATTTTCTTTTTTTAGTGCCGGAGCGCAGTCAATCAAATATGACTCTTCACGTCTCTGTGCTCTCTTGTGCCATCTACTGACCATGACTACAATGTTCGTTTGAATGGGGTTAAATGAGAATGGCCAGGGCGTTCTGCCCAGCGCCCCAAATGCTATCATAGACCTCAAGCTAAAGTGCAGTCCTTCCAACAACCGCTAGGTGACAATGCATGTCAATG
Source organism: Hoplostethus atlanticus (assembly GCA_034670405.1). Classification (NCBI taxonomy): domain Eukaryota; kingdom Metazoa; phylum Chordata; class Actinopteri; order Trachichthyiformes; family Trachichthyidae; genus Hoplostethus; species Hoplostethus atlanticus. The sequence continues at coordinate 2,322,807 of JAXDDX010000068.1, forward strand.
TAGTGTGTGAGGGACGTACAACTCGGCGCCCCAGAGCAACAGAGACGGTAATGAAGTCCGCAAACCAACCAAAGCCAATTATTCAACATACATGTATTGACTAGAACACATTTATATGAATTATAAATACAATCTATGAAATGTGTTCACATAAATAAAAATATATATATTTATATTTATTTTTTTCTCCATCCAATCAAGTGGGGCGCCGCCCCTAGCGTCCCTATGGACGAGCCGCCACTGGATTCTGGTCATGAGAAGAGTACTCCGTTCAAATAGTCAAAACTATCTTTACCTGTGGAGCTTTTACATGTCTCTCCTGATTTGGTAAGTGTTGGATAAATTCTCCTCTCAGACAGTTTCTCTTGCATCAAGTGTCTAATATAAAAGCATGATCATGGGAAGAGATACATACACGGCAAGTGTTACGCAAGTCTTCAACAATTAAGTGTGCACAACCTTTATAGGGAGAGTGTGGTTAACATACATAAAGAGGTGTAACGTCTCAGGTTCCAGCTTAGTAGGAGAACTAGGAGTAAACTCTTATGATGTCAAAAGGGGCCCAGAAACGAATGATTGAAGAGCATAGTGATAAGGGAGGCATTATGCTCAGGCAGTATTTCTAAACAAGGCTATTCAGCATTCCAACACATGGATAACGTGGAAAATATGGCCCAAGGTTATTTTTTCCAAGATGACCTGTTGGTGAGAAAATGGGTGCGATATGGAGAAGGTTTAGTTGGAGATCCAATCATTCAGATTGTGTTGCCGACTAAATTCAGAGAAGCATTGCTTAAAGTATCACATAACGTGGCAGGACATTTGGAGGTGCGTAAAACCTACGACCGTATGTTGCGTCATTTTTTTCTGGCCACGCCTAAAACGGGATATATCAGCTTACATTAAAACATGTCCACTTACTAGTAAGCTGAATCGGGTAATAAAACCGACGCCGCTATGTCCCATTTCTGCAGCCATTTGAACACTTAATTATTGATTGTGTTGGTCTTTTGCATCGGTCAAAGTCAGGGAGGATTTACTTGACTGTAATGTGCCAGACAACACAATATCCCGCTGCCTATCCGCTCCGCACAATTACGGCTAAATCGGTTATCAAGCATTTAACACAATTTATCTCGGAATTTGGTATACCTAAAGTGGTCCAGAGTGTTCTCAGCAAGTGCTTGCTCAGCTCCATATTAAGCACAACCAGGCCTCTGCATGTCATAGCCAGGGTGCACTTGAGCGTTTTCGCCAGACTTTAAAGTCTTTGTTGCTTGCCTATTGCACGGAGTTGGGGGCGGGGGTGATTGGGAGGAGGGGTTGCCGTAGTTACTCTTGTCTGCTAGAGAAGTGGTACAGGAGAGTACTGCCTTTGGCCCTAATGACTTAGTTTTTGGACATAAGGTGCGTGGTCCATTAGCTGTAGTGTCTGCTGACTGGAAATCACCTGAACCCTCACCAAGCTTATTAAATTAGTTCTCTGGGGGTTGTTGAAAGCCATTTTGGGAACTGTAGGAAATAACTGTCTGAAGTAGACGAGGCAGGTTGAGGGAAAGTGGGTACACCAAAACTAAATTAGAACACTTCATCACAAAATGACTAATGGCATGCATTAAACATCACAACTTCATCATAGCGATTGGACAGTGTAAGAGTAGGGTGGATTTTTATTTTAGCGTCTTGCAACTTGTTCAACTCAGACAGTCTGCCCTAATTTCTTGATTGTTTATAGTGGAGAGAGAGAGTGGGGGATGGCAGGCACATGGTATGTGCCTTAGCTATACTATGCCCCACGCATCTGTAGCAACGATCGAGTTGTGGCAATAGGAGGGATATCATTTTTTATGGTGTTTATATGGAGAGTGCATCTCTCTTAAATGTATTTGAGCAAATCATATCTAAGATAGCTCTAGCACTTGAGAGTGAAAGGACTGACTGTAGTGGTTTCAGCTGGATAGTTTCAATCATGGTAAATGGATTTTCTAAATGCCAAAGAAGCTGCTTTATAGATTTGGGTTCCTGGAGAGGAGTGCAAACTAATTTAGCTGGAATATTGCTGACTGCAAGGACATCTCCATGCATTTTCAAGCCAAATCAAGAGTAAATGTGGATTTCACTGTGCCCTTTTGTGAAACATACCTCCATATCCAATCTCTGACAAATTATTTCCACAGCCATCTTGATGCATCTCAATTGTCCTCAGTGTCACTGTTTAGTTTAATGAGCCGCCTGGGTTGCTGGCAGCCTGTCATGTTTCCTTTGGTTTGAATTCTTCACTCCAGTATTTTTTTTCCTCTCTGTTGGCATTTGTAAAGTTGCGCTGTGGGGAAGCTAGATTTGCATTAGCCCCCACATTACTATATAATTTTATGTTACTCGTAAATAAAAGTATCAACTGAAAGAGGAGCATCAGCACCATACCAACAGCCAAATGTAGTGAATGTTAAACAATATTTACTATCATTATCTCAATGATGAAAGTTTTTATCAGCATCATCAGAAAGTAATTTTAAAGTAATAAAATCAGGAAACCACATGGTCAGCTATAAATCAAGTTTATTTATAAGCCCTTAATCACAATTACAATCTCACAGGGCTTATTTGTTATAACCATGAGGACTCCTCCACTTGTGCTTAATGCATCATGGGCACAAAGGTTATTTTTTTTATAATTTAGTCCTATTATATTGATATTGCTGCTGCCACAACCGTTATATGTCAACACCATCTTCTTATAATTGGAAATAGTTGCTCTATTCTAAATTCTAAAATAAATGTATGCATTGTTGGGCCCAGAGGCATCTAGCAATAAAGGGAAAACAAAATAGAACACATGGATGGTATTTTTGATGGTGTACACAAATATCTCCAAAACATATTTTAATGTGGGTTTACAATCATTAGTGCTCATAGTAAATACTAATATATCTTGTTATGTTTCATTAACGTGTACTTAAACATGATTTTCCACATATACATAACGTACACCTAATGTTTCCTTATTATGAGATTTGATGAAACCTGTAGGTACTAAAAGAATATAGGTAAAAATTGGATTGAAGACTTGTACATGGTGTTTACTTTGTAAATATGGACTATACGCTCCTTGCCTGGTTCTAGCCAGACTCTGGATGGTGTAGCTGACCAGGCTAAGATACTCCCGGACATGACTTTTCATTATTTTAAAATACTATGTCACATCAAAACCTCATTAAAAACTCATTAACTTTTGATGATTTTTAAGTATGTATTTAAATTGGAGAGATCATTTATCAAAAACGAACAAAATGTTTTGTCAAGTTATATTTCTCAAACAAGAATACATAATTAAAAAATACATTTAATTGATAATTACGAATACAACAGAAGTCCTTTTTCTTTTTCATGTATGCTCAGCAGCACCCCGCCTCTGGAACACCCTTCACACTGGAGCATACATGTGTTAATATTTGAATGAAATACATGGTGTGACAACTTCACCAAATAGTGTGTGAACAAGATAATCAGATCTATTTCAATTTCATATGAGCATTTCTCAAAGATCAAAATGTTTTGGTTTGTGTCAGTTCAAAATGGTGTATTCTTGTATAAGAAGGATCACCTGTGCCGTCATTTTAGATGATTTTAAATAAATGTGCTTATATCTTCTTCAGCCAATGAAGCAAAACATGCTTTTTGGTGTTTATCTTTGCATGTGGTAAGAATTATATATATATAGGATATATAGGAATATATTTGGGGTGGTGTAACAAAGTAACATTCAACATTTAATTGCACATGTGTAACTATGGGGCAGAAAGGGAGCTTCTGAGACTCAAAGTAATATGATTTTTACTGTGTCTGATGGTGTTGACAAAATAATGGTAAAAAAGAGAGGTTGCCCCAGAACATTGCTTAAAACATTGTTCTGATTAGATTTCCTAACATAGACATTTTTTTTCCTTGGTCCTGGTTTTTCCAAGTTTTCAAGAACTGGTGGGGAAGCTTTGAATGACAGCTACTCTTTCATGAAGAACAGAAATCTGGCCACTGAATTTCCTCGATCATTCAGCTCTATTGGTAATGAATGGACTTCAATAAGAATGTGTTGTTGACCCTTCTAAAGAATGTGTTGTTCATCAGCTTGTCCAGTTAAACTGAACGTGTTCTCAGCCACCTGGCATGGATAAGTGAGGGTTATAGAATGGCCACCTCCATCTCTCTCTCTTTCTCTTTGTGTCCCTCAATAGAGCATGTGAGTCATCCCATATGCCTTTCACTGCTCTACATCATAAATCCACACTAACAGCATCACTGTGGGTGTCAGAGGTGCTCTTGATATTTGGAGTGCACTGTTTTCAGTTGGTGAGGTCACTTTCATGGTGACCGTACTGCACTTGTCAGTCCAAAGTACTCCCCAGATTCTGTGTTTCATAGGGTGACAGGATTGTAATAAAGACATAGTTCATATGTGTGTGTTTGTATATGACTAAATAACAGCTCTTTGAAAGGTAAAAAAGTATGTTAATATATTAACTGCAGTGTGTTAGTAAAGTGTGTTTTTCTGACTGTCTTCACCTTTTAGTAGCATAAATACTGAGACTGTACAGAGACAAAATTAATGAGGCTTTCGCTAAAACCTCTGGTTGGTTGCTATGGTTGCTATGGTCTTTCATCTTCAGACAAGCAACTAATGGAGGCTGCAAACAATACAACCATGTGCAGCACAGTTAGCAAAATGATTTATTTGACAGTTACTGAATTTAAAAACATACCTGAGTTCAAAAACATCACAGCGTTTTTAAAGTCTCCCGGAGGATCCTTCAGTCCTTCTACTCTGGAGCTGTAGAGAGCATCCTGACAGGAAGCATCACTGCCTGGTTTGGCAACAGCTCCGCTCAGGACAGGAAGGCTCTGCAGAGAGTAGTGCGTTCGGCTGAACGTATTATTGGAACTACACTCCCCACCCTGCAGGACTTGTACACCAGGAGGTGCAGAACCAGAGTCCTGCAGGATCATGAAGGATCCTCACCACCCTAACAACGGACTGTTTCAGCTGCTGCGGTCAGGCAAGCGCCTCCGTAGTCACGCTGCCAAAACAGAGAGACTGAGACGGAGTTTCTTTCCTCAGGTCATCAGGACTGTGAACTCCGACCTCACCAGGGCCCCCACCAAGACACACACTTGGGGTCCCTCTTATGCACACACTCACTCACACACACACACTAAGGTAAAGACTACACATAATTTATATTATACATACATACAATTTCTCCTATTTCTATATTGTTAAGTGCTCTTACTGTAGATATTGTATTTCTTTTATATAGAGCTCTTACTCTGATACTGTAAATATTGTGTTGGTTTTCTTTATTGTAAATAGTGTGAACTTGTTGCCCTTTGCACATTTCTGTTGAGCACTGCCACTTTTTCATTTCACTGCACACCCCGTGTATGTATGTGACGAATAAACCTCTTGAACTTGAACTTTCATCAAGTCGTCAACAGACGAGGTGAAATATTGTGACAATCGTTGTCTGGCGTCGAATAAGAAAATGTGTTAATGTAAAATGTCTGTCAGACAATGGGCTCTGATGAGGCTCTGTGACGTAGTCTTGGAGTTCTGGTAACCAGCGACGAGGAGCTGTGTGAGTGTTGAGCCAGGGCACAGTTCTCTAACCTCTGTTAAAAGAGATCATGTGGGAGCACAGTCAATCTGCAGCATCCTATTATCCTAGCTGTCAGATGAAATTAAAACTGTAAGCGTGGAATGGTTAGGGTCCCTGCATCTCTCTGAATTTATTCAGCACCCTCTGACAGAAACACTTATTATTATTACTTATTATTATCTCATTAGAAAATAACATATATTATGAAATGCATTATAATACATTTTGAATCTGGGATATATTATATGAGATTGACATTCACTATACAATTGCCCCTGAAAGTATTCAACTAAAAGCAAACTAAACAAAATATCTTAAGTGCATTGTGTGAATTATAGCATAATTAAATCTTTTTTGCAGTGGTTATATTGCACTCATACTGTGCAGTGCAAATGATGAGGAAAGTCTCACCTCATTCAAATAATGTTTTACCCTCTTAAAGGATTATGCTGATATCTTCCTAGAGCAGGAAAATTCCAGTGGAGGCAATTTCAGTTTTCTGTTTAGCAAATGTTGTCTTCAGTTTACGTTCTATGTACTGTTGTAATAAGGAATAAAATAAAATAAAAGTCATAAAAACACACATGAATGTGTTGTATGAAATCAAATGGTTGCCTATTATAGAGCGATAGTCATCTTTTAAGAAGGCAGATTACAAAAGTTGTATGACCCCAATATGCTAGGAATGAGTCACTTGATATTTCTAATGCTATTTTGAGTGTAATAATGACCTGAATAGATACAGGATTTGTTGAATTATAATGGTTATATTGTTGCTACCCAGAACATCTTTTCAGTTTTTCACTGGAGGCCATTTTTTTTATGTTTTGTTGATTGTTGCAATACTCAGAATCTAAAAGGAATACTGCATTTTAAAGATATTTTTGACATTTCTTGTTTTCCATTTCCACATCTATTTTGTATGTGACTAATGAAATGTGAGCTTTTCAAACTCCCTGATGCAGACTCCACTCCTCTGATTCAGAAAACATGCATTTATTTCATTTTCTAAATGGCATTGCACTAAATGATTCATATGTTGCATTTATTCTTGGTATTTTTTATTATTCAACTGGTGGAAAGATGGCAGGAGTATGAAGGTCCCCGCTACCAGTTTGGAAATAGTTTCTTCTTCTTCTCTCATCCTTTTAAATGGATAAAAACAATTTCAGAGCATTACATGAACATAGAATGCTTTTCTGTAGAGTGCTTTGAGCGATTTCTGTGTTGAGTATGTATGAGAGCTTTATGGACAAGACTGGTAAAACATCCCTATTCAGACATTGGGGATCTGTGGATCAAAACAAGCATTTTGGTTCACTACTTCCAGCTTTAACATCAACAAAACAAATACAGCTAGAATCACACATGCTCATATAGTAACCGTTCAAGCTATTATTGAGTACTGATCCACGCTCGGTAATTCATTAATACGATCCCTGGTAGTATTTACGCAGCTGCTATGGGAGTCCATCTGCCAGTAAACAGCTGTATCCCTCAGCTGGAAATAACACTACCCTGGATAGGTGGTGAACAGGCTACCTCTATTAAAATGCTACTCTGCTGGAGTTTAAAGCCATAATTCTTTTACAGAAAAGAAACAATTCTCTCCATTCTCTCAAAACATATTCAAATGCTGAGGTGGGGATATGCCCATTTCTCAACAGGCAATTTCCTAACAATTGCTTCTGCCATTTTGATACCTGGGGAAAGGGAAACTTCATTTGAGCATAGCTCAGCTCCACTTGATTAATTGTTATGGGAAGGGGTAGCGATATGGCAATCTCATATTCACAGTGCGGGAACAAGCAAGGCTTATTTTTAGACCAGGCAGCTGCCAAGAGTCACATTTAACTAAGATTCCCGAACTAGGTGGCAGAAGTCTGCTCTCACTGCCTCTTCTGATAAGAATGAAGTTGTTATTTTCATGGTTGAAATCCTGTGTGGGTTGAGGGCATTTTGAAATGTATGCATATTTCAGGGACATTTCCAAATCTAACCGTCCTCAGGAGTCGAATGAAAGTCTAGAAAGGTGATTGGTGGTAGCACTGGTATTCCAATTAATGGCCAATTTAAGACAATATCCAGTAATATAATGGTTTCCAGACAATTAAGTTCAATATGATGAATGTCAGTAGAGAGTAGACTTATTAAGTCATCAGTGGAAATTAGTATTTGCAATTGAAGGAGTGAAAATTCACAAGGGTGATATTAGTATTTTATTTCAAGTAACAAAACATAGTATAACTACTACGCCTCTGTAATACAGACTTTATTTTTAGTGTTAATTGTAAATCCTGTTCATATTTTCCATAGTGATTTTGGACTACACATCAAATGGCAGAAATGTTAACTTTACAGTGTGCAAAACCACGTCAGATTTTGCCTCTATTATGCCATAATCTGGACTATTTTGGATTGTAGCATGGCAGATGTAGTTCTGCAGGATTGGCTTCACCCCCTCCGACCTCAGCTGTCCAGAAACAAAGAATTAGATCTTTGGAAAGTCTCCAAGCAAAAGAGGAGTGTGATAAGCAGCGCAATAAAAGAAGAATAAATATCGGCGCTGCCCAGAGGCGGAGCCCACAAAGGTCCCAGTACAGAGGTGCACCTCCGTTGTAAATTTTATATTTAATATTTCCTTTTTTGTATTAACTTCCTGCGACCCCGCGTCCTCATATGAGGACATTAGATTTTGGCTTTGCGCTGGGATCTTCCTTCTTCGCTCGCTGGTTAGTTTATTTTCCTCCGCCTAGTAATATGCTTAAATTCAGCGCGTTGTCTCATCTGATCTGAGGTCGTGGTCGAACGGGGGTTACAAGGTGTGGCCCCGCCAGTCAGGAAACCCCTGACAATGATAATTACTGCATTACTATTGCATAGATACTCGACTAAACGCTGCCATTAGTGAGTGAAAGCTACACCTATTGCCATTTAGGAATAAAATAATATAGTATATGTTATATTTATGGATTCTACAGTACCTGTGTAGCTGAGCAGTGCTCCATGGCCGGTTGCAGTAGCTTTCATTGACAGTGACAGCGCTCGGCAGGACAAAAGTAGCTCTCCCACTCTAGAGAGTTTTGTCCTGCAATAGCTTTTAAAACTAATTGGGCATATCAAACTTTCAAAATACCTCAAATTTTTTGTTTGTTTTGTTTTTTGTTTACATAGAGGGCCCATTAAGACATTTTTGCTTGGGGCCCCCAAAAACCATTGTGGTAAGTAGTGCGTAAATAGTTGGGGAAGGGCGTGAAGACAGAATGGTGTTTTTTGTGAATGGATGATGAATCACTGTTCGTGCACCATGGTCGAGCCAGGTTGTCACAATGCGTAACACTATATAAACGGTAGATTTTTCATCATGCAATTGTCAAAATCAAACTAAGGGTCCACTCAAGAGTTTTCACCCCCTCTGTGCTGAAACCCTCCCTCTGCCCCTGGCGCTGCCTTTACTTAATGGAAAGATCTCAAGGAGCAGCAAGGCATGACAACTGACATGTGATTTGATCTGTTATCTAAAAACAAATGGTGCAAAGTCTAATGGCTTTTGTTTTCTCATTCTTGTTTAAGTATATGTCCTGATTACAAGGAGATGAAGCACTATTTGGACTGGATGTATACATTTCTATGAATACTGGTTGTTTTGAGTGTCATCATTGCCTTTGTTTTCTTTGCATGTTGAAGTGCATCTCTAATAAAAGCAATTTAACTATTTCAACATTATTTTATTGAGTTTTTTTTTATTACAATCACAGCAAACATCACACACGTCAATGCACAAACAGAAAATAAGTTACAATAGAACACAAGATAAACCTGAGAATTAGCTTGAGACTTTCTCAACAGGTATTAGACTACAGGACAGACACGGCATAGTGACCACCGCAGTGTAAAGAGTGTGTTGTCCATAGGTCATAGCCTTTTGCTACTGTTTTGCTCCAGTCTACTTTGCTGTACTGTCTTCTTTCAAACATAGATTATTAGTGATTGGAGTAACGTTTCCATAGCATTGCAGAGTCAACGGGGACAAAATCATGAGTCCTAGCTATATAGTTTGTGATTCATATATCTTTACTGAATCATGTTCACACTGCTGCATGGCAGTAGTAACATCATTAGCCTTGGGTAGTAGCAAGCTTTCCTCAGAAATTAATTTTCCAGAAACAGTGCCAGAAACATGATCATAAATGTTACACAAATTTAAAAAAATGGCAGTTACCTGGCTTGAAGACATTTCTCCAACTGTTTCTGTAGATTGGTGACGTTTCTGTGAAGAGATGGGGAATGATTCAGGGGGAAAAACACTGCACAGCACCACTTGCGTTCACAGGCACCAGCAAAATGCAAAAGTTAAAGAGTGCAGCTTCAAGACGTTACTCTTAAAGCAACCATTCTTGACCATGTAGACTGGCTCACTGAATTACACCCACAAGTTATTTCATCCATAATCATCTCAATAATTGAATGTTTTCTCAGGTCTATCTGCATTGAGAAATTAATAAAAAGCCATTGGCTTGGTCACAGATCTTTATGATTAATCTTATCTTCTCCTTAGAAACTGGTAATTTAATCATTTGAGTGTGAGACACTGATGCTAATTAACCTTGGTGGAGGTGAAGGAGCTGCTGTTGTTTTAACTGGTGAACTAGTGTCTCTCAACAATGATTAATTGTCTGATGCACCCAGTCTTCCAATAAACAGGGAGAAGGACACCTTGGGGGGTTTGCTGTTACAAGTATGGTAAAGGAGAAAGCAGGTGTGGGCTAGTCGAAAACTGCTGGGATGAGAGGCAGCATTGGAGTTGTACTGTGCGCTCGCCTCCCCATGGGGTTTCTCAACCTTGCAGGCTCAATGGGGTTCCAGCCTTCTCACAGAAATGTCAAGCAGAGGGTATCTCAGGTATTAATTTGAACACGAGCACAGGGTATATCCCAAGGCGCCTTGGTGATGTAATTACATGTTTTGCCATTATTCATATCCAGATACAGCATGCAGCATTGCTCAAAGGAACACAGGGGTACAACGCTGAGAGACCCAATGCAAATTCCGAAAATGTTTCTCGCTCTTGATGTGGCAAACTAAACAGGAGATGATGTGCCAGCTTTGCCTTACAGTTCTCCCATGTTTGAACTGATCCTTTGAAATAGAGGCACATCTACATTATGGTAGTATGGTATTATTGCATTATGGTTTCCGTAAGCAGTGTCTTGGTTTATGGCATCACTTTGAATACTGTATCTTAAAGCGCAACTCCAGCCATTTTCAACCTGGACCCTATTTTCATTTTCCATCATACCAATCGAGTCTGACCAAAATCTCAATTTCTTCACTATAGAGCCAGACACTATAAGAAGTGCTAAAGCAATTGTCAAGGTAACATCAAAACTCTACGAGAAAAGTATGACTTCAGATCATTTTCATTTACATCTTTTTACCAATATGTCTCATGACAGAGTGAGCAATCAATGTTGAAAAAGACAAGCTTTGGGCACTTTTGAGGTTGATTTTTGATTTTTTCATTGTGTATTGGAGAGCTGCACACCCTGGCAGGCAAGGCGTTAAGTAGCCCAATAGTGGGGAGAGGATTTTGGTCAAATCAGTTAGCATCATGGAAATAGATGGGAAAATAGGGTCCAGGAGTTATGCTTTAAGTGATATCTCACAAAGTTAGGGGACTACTGTAAAGCGCTAGAAAAAAATTGTTTGCAGAGGTTTATTATTTGCAGGGAAGCGAGCTCATTATTTTGTACTTATTTCTTTTTTTTTCTTTTATATTTTAATGTCCTTTTTTTCTGTAGCTTTGCACAAAAATATCTGATGTCATAACATCTGAATGCAACACTAGAGAGGAGAAGCATTGCATCTCTTGTTTTTGTTTCTTGAAAAATATAATAATATTCTTATTGCATGCTGTATATTTTTGGTTTCTTGAAGCCTTCGTATCCCTGAAAGCTAGAAATGAGACAGCCTTTACAAGTTCTTCAAATAAACTCTTTTTTTTAATTTAAGACAAAACAACCTCCAACTGTTCATTTCAATAGATACCTTGCCTTTTAAAACCATCAGTTAACAACTAAAAAGAGAGCAGGTAGAATTTGCAGTCTTAGGGTAGGATGTTTGATAATATAGATGTTAAAGCAGGAGACCTGACATGAGATTTTTCTTCTCTGGGTTATTATTAAAATTTGGAGGTTCTGGAACTGATAGTATAGGCTGACTGAGTGCTCAGATGATAGGAGACCCGTTGTTGCTTCAGATAAACGACATTGCATAGTGTGACAGCTTTTAAAGGAAGTATGCTAGTGTTACTGAGTTTATTGATCATTTCCATCATCTCCCCACCACTTCTCAGCCTCTGGGCCATGCAAGGTCCACAGTTTGTTGAGTTATATATAATTCAAAGTTACTTCTGCAGTGCTCCCATTCAATTTCAGCCTCCGTCACATATCCATCCTGACAGACATTCCCATCAATCAATCCCAATGTGCATTATATAATTCATCATCGCAAACTCAATCGTCATTTTTGTTTCAAGCAATAACTTATAGTAAAATATTGGAAACCAGTTCCCAGATAAAGGCGGAAATACACGAGAGGATAATGTGGCCGATTTCGGGACTGAGTATCATCAAGGATTATCTGCTAGTGTGAGGGACTGCAGCTACAACTGTTGCTAGGAATGGAAACACAAGTAGCCAATCCCAGGGGGTTTCACTATCTATCTATCTATCTATCCATGATTCCTTGCAAACATCAAGTACATGGAATAAAGATAACCTGTTTATTTTTATCATGAAATCTTGCAAACAAAATGACACTATGAAAGCAATTCCTCTGCAAAAAGAGAAGTATAAAAAGCATGCAACACAGGGAGAGAAAAAACGTTATTATTAACATTAACATGTCATCATCAACCAGAGACAACACTTAAAGGAGCCTCGCTCCAGTATCAAAACCAATGTGAAACACAAACAGTGAATTTTAATATATAATAATATAATCCAGAGGGGATAAATTCATGAGAATTTGTTCATGTATATAGTTCATAATAGTTCATAATTAGTTACATGCATTTTGCCTGTAGTAATAACATTTAAATAAGGAAAACACCCTGTAGACTGTAGTACAACATACTGTGATATCAATAAAAAGTTTCCCACCCAAAATCTGTGATTGCCCCCCAAATCAAAGCAGTCTAGAACCGGGCCTGATGCACTATCTCACTGATTGAATATGATACGTAAGTAGTCAAGCAGTACCATCTGCAAGCCAGTAGGGGATACCACAACAGGTCCAAATCATCAACAGGACTGTCAGTTGTCCCCTAAAGCTTAGTGCCACAGGCGGTTCAGACATGTGCAATTCAACAGTGGTTTAATCAAAATCCTACAGTCACTTACCTGGCATCGCTACATGTCGATGCTTGCCAGCAATGCTGCCAAGTATGAAGCAGATTTTTCCTAAGATGGTCACATGAGTAGTCAAAGACATACTGGAAAGCAGTTCCTTCTGAATACCATTATTCACAGCTAAGGTGTGAAGAATCACACTTAAAGTAAAATTTTCACAATAACAGATATTTCTTTTAACTTTCTGCTCGATAAAAAAGAGATATGAATTGTAGAAAATTATTTTCTCAAGTGCTGTTAACCATGATGTAGTTTGATAGTGCCCAGATATAGAGGAGTGAAGTGTCTTACCCGTGGCTGATGGGAATTTGCCTTTTGTTGCTGTCAAGATGTGAACAGAAGGTCATTTGCTAATTAACTTGCTATCTCCTGTGTATGTGCAAATGGCAAGTGCAAGCATCAGTGCTGCTTCAGCAAGTGTGGGGAAGAAAAAAAATGTTAGTGAATGCTGGAGTGAAAAATACTGAAGGGCAATCAAAACGTTTTTCTTAGTACATATCCTGCTTGTATCTTTCTGTATGCAGGGTGGAGTGGCTATGGTCACACCATCTGCCACTGACATGGCCATAGCTACCATTGAGATCTCCGAGGTCCAGACCTCTGTGACCTCTGTTTTGCAATGTTAAATTATCTCTGATTTCTAAATACTAGCTGAAATATCTGCCATGATATCGCGCTTGTCAACGTTAGCCGAGCAAGGTCAGGACCTTTCTATGACGTTAGCTAGCTGGCTACCTAGCTCAGTAGCTAGCAGAACTTCAGATGTCTGTTGCCAGGTGTAGCAAATTTAGGCTTTAAATTACCAAGCATCATTTTAGTGATTAATAGCTGGGACATGATGAAAACTTTTATTTATCAAATTCCACTATCACTCAAGACTGCAGCCTAGTTTATGTTCAGGATTGAATGGATGAATACCATTCGCGAAGTTCATATCAACTGGAAAACTAGCTCATCTTCTGTTACATGGCAAATGGCTAGCTCGCTTGCTCCCCCTGCTGCCTGTCTTCGTTGACAACAAAAATACATGCATTTCTGTGTTTTTTTGAACATCAGCACTTTGAGATGCAAATTAAAAGTGTTTTAAAAATGTAATAAACTATTATTGATATTATTATTATATGATAGAGAAACACAAAATAAGCCTATATGTACAAATTCATATGTAATATATAATTCATATTTTGACTATTAAAACGTTATTATACGCTATTAATACTCAGTGTGACGTACAACTGATGTTGATAGAGTATGTCACTATCAATGAAAGCTAACATATAATATCTCAAGAGTCAGTTTGTAAAAATGAACATTGCAAAGTTAGTTTGTGCTAATACTTTTTATTGTGGTTTGTTATTCTTACACTGCACAGCAACTTCATCTTTATGAAAATCATCTTAGTGTTGATGATATATTGCATTTCCATGTAAAATATATGTTAGTATCGATGGAATTAATTGCTCTATAATGCAGGAAATCGGTGTCTAAAAATGAGTCAGTCAAATGCCTAAAATGTAAATGCAATGTTGCAAATTGCCTGTAACATAAACAGCACACGGCCTTCCAAAATGTGTAAATTATTTGGGAACCAACCTGTTTACTGTATAATGCAGAATGAGTAGCAAATGAAATGAGCACTGATTAATGTATTATCCTTAAAGATTAAATTATTTCTGTGTGTAATTTCGAACGTAAAGTCAGAAAAAAAATAAAGTAAAAAAAAAAAAAATTAGAAGAGAAATCATTGATGTTCATGGGCTAGCAAGTCATTGCTAAGGTCAATCAGTGCCATTGATCGGACAGGCTTGTTTCACCCCTTTTGTACGTGATAACAGGATTCATGTGCTCTAAAGGTTCCTCCTTTAGAGTACACAAAAAAGGTTATCCTTTGAACGCGTTAAATGGCTTTTAACCCTGAATAGAAATTAGGTAGGGTAATCACATAGCTTAACGCTAATCTACAGATGAAAGAGTGGAAGAATGTCACATTGGCATACTGCGTCTGCAACTTCGACAAGAAAGTTTCCACAAACAAAGACAAAAAACCTCTAACCTTTGCATTCAGCATGAGATTGACAAACAACACTAAAATCCTGAGGATTTGGTTGGCAACATCAGTGGCTGAAAGTCCTTGGGCAAGTATCAAAGGTCTAGGAGAAGAAACAGAATAGATGGGATTTAGAAAACAAAAGAGAGTCAAGTCCTGGCTAGAAGGTTTGTGGATTTGGAGTTGCTTTGTCATTGTGGTTTGCAGTGGATGGTTAGATTTCACCTACAAATAGAGCTAAAAAGTATTTGTAGCAATGTAGAAGGAACATTTTGCGAACTGCTTCCCACTGAGCTTTTGCAGTTTAAGGTGGGATTTCTGCATGGCTCTATGCATTAAAGTGCATATCTCATACTTGCAACATCATGGGTTCGTAACCAGCTCATGACCTATGTTGCATGTCACCCCCTTGATACTTTCTCCCCATCTCTCCTGGCTTTCTCCTCTGTGTAGATGAATAAATAGCTTCAAAAGGCTTTATGCCTATATACCATAGTGCATGCATGGAAACTAAATGATGTATTCAGACTCCTGGAGCATGGACCATCAGCTTTCCCAGTGAGTGAGACCCTGCAGCGGAAACTCATTATAAACATCCCTCTGTTTATTCCCCAAGGTGAGGAGCTATTATCAAGCATGTGGCATATTGTCACCCTCATCCACACCGGAGTCTAGTTTGTTTCTTCCCCTCTGAGGCTGGCCCCCAGTCATATGCTGAGAGCCAGAATGACAGTCCATCACTCTTTTAATCTCTTCCGACCCAGAGCCAGACAGGAGTTTGAAATGGGTGTCGCTGTTACCAGCTTTATCAAGCATGACACCCTCTACAGCGCCCTAATACAGCACAGATGGTGTGTCGGTAGATGTCCCCGTTTGTCACCAAAATAGAAGACTGACAGGGTCTTTGCCAGTGGAATACGATGTGAGTTTGATACAAAATATAGAATGTTTGAAGCTGATGAATAACTTTGAGCACACACTCCAATGTTGCAAAATACAATGCCCTCCAGAATTATTGGCACTCCTGGTAGAGACAAGTCAAAAAGAATGTTAAAAAAAAAACACTACAACACTAACAACAATAGTAATGAGCTACATTCTGTGCTAAAAAAACCCACTATGAAACATTCTGTTGTTTTAGTCAAATTCAATTGCAAACTTTGTTCCAAAGCTAATTATAGTGCTCCTAACTTTTTTGTTTGGTAAATTTTGCTTGGAGTCTGTAACTGCTTCATGTACAAGCCATCCGTAGTGGATCACACATACTTTTAAGATACGTTGACAAACATCGACAGCAGCTTCTACATCTCAATGGGTTTTCCGGCATGCGTCAGTCTAGGTTATTTACTCTGGTGTAGCGTGGACTACGTGATTGACTTCGGGAGTAAATTTGCTGAATCCCATAACCACCACCTTCTTAGAACGGTTTATTTTAGAAATACAATTTAAACTGTAATTTAGCTCATAATTTGCACTCCAGAGGCTCTGTCTTTACAACAAAAGCCTTATTCACAGGTTGTCACTCACGCTTCTTTTTTTAAGCTTGTCACCCTAGGGACAAGCTTCTAGGAATAGGTGTTGCGGTTTGGAGTGGCCTTTTTCTGATCATTTCACTGGGGTTGATGTTGAACTGCGCATGTGTAACTTGGCCGGCGGAGTCACTATTTTCCATTTCCAATTTGAGATTAAACATGATTAAAATTGGTCATGGAAGTGTTTTTAGAGTGAGCAGATTAATACTTAGTTCCCTGTTTGTTTGTTTTTTACAAGGTATGTGAATTGATTCTGCAACAACAATAGTTTGTTTGATATATGTTTTATATAGCTCAAGGTATTGTAGCAAGGTGCATATTTTTTTTGTTAAACTGGTTGCTGGATGTTATGTTAAAGTCCTGTGTTGAGAGCTTAATTTTTAATTTAAAGGTGCAGTAAGACATTTTTCTTGCCACTAGAGGAAGCACTATGGGCTAACAGAATCAAAACAAAGGCTTGAGGCTTTGAACACCCCACCTCCCCTTGCCCAGGATGAAGAAAGAAACACATGCCCACCAGCTTAGTTGTCAACTAGGACCAAAAGGCATAAAGGCAATTTTTCTGTTGAGACTGCTGAGTGACCTAAAACTTATATATCACTATTAGCAGGGCACCAAAACCTCAGGACTTGTTTTTTACTAGAATTGTAATACTTCTTTATTTATTACTGTTACGTATTATTCATTTGTCTATTAATTTCAATGAATGTTCATAACAATATTTTATTATAGTATAGTCATTTACACTATAGAAAAATTTGAAGGACTAAATATCACATGAAACATGATATATACATTTCAGTAGTTGTGAGTTGCATGAATGATGTATTATATCTGAATAATTCTGACTACTTTACACTATTTCACACAACTGCAGGGATATTAATGGGATCCTAATTTCACATAGTCTATATTGGGCTAAAATAACTCCTTGGATTTTCATCCTTTAGGATGGAATATATCATTCATGTTTGCTGAGGATGAATGATCACAGCTACACATATCATGTCTCTTTAGTATTTGTCTCCATTTTTCAGGATGCATGCATGGTCAACTTTGTCTAGTGGCTTGGAAAGTACTGTTGCTACACTTCTGTGCACATGAACTGATACAGAGAAAAGTTTCAGATATACCAATGAAAACTTCAAAATACTCATCCCTGGTAACATATTGAGGCATTCAATATTTCATTTGGGGAAGGCTTTATTGCAGAACATCTGGAGACTGGTCACCATCTGGTCACCTGGTCACCTGGTCACCAACCACTGCAACACAGTGGGGAAAAGAAAAACACCAAAAGCAAAACAAGATATTAGATAAAACTGTTATGTTTTTACAATATAAACAGTATATTTACTGAGACTACACACAAACGATAAGATACATTGTCAGCCAGGTAGAAGGTATTTCCTCTCTTGTATTCCTGCATGCCAGGCCTATGGAGAGATGATGAAGGAGAGAGGGTCACAAGCAGGTGCTTAAAACGACAGCACCACCTAGACAGTGAGACTCCATAGAGTTGGCAATCAATGAGCTAAGACGGCATGCATTATGCATCAAATGAATTGGTAGGTTTCAGTATAGCTACTGGTGGTCATTTCTAGTCATGGAATTAGCCAGTTATGGGTTATTACAACAATACAAATTCATATGAATTATAATTCTGTAATATTGATGAGTTCAAATTATACTGTGCCATATTTTGTCAACTTCAGTGGTCCGTTGCAGTCTAGGGCAGCAAGCAGAAATGCTGGCATTCATCAGGATGTGGTGCTGAATGCCTCAGGGTCAGCAGTAGATCTATAAAGACTTTAAGAGAAATTATGAAGCACATGTATTCATTTCTCCCTGATGGGTTGTATGGCATTTTCCACAGGCTCTTTGTCAATTGTGGTGGTGGCAGGCTACAATGGGGGTCAAGGGGGAAGACATGTTTTCTTAACAGGAGCTTGTGGGTGTATATGAACACAATGACCTAGGTGAAGATTAAGCATTTGTGTGCATTCTTCAGCCAACACTTGTTGAAGATGACATCCAGACGAGCCTTGTGAGCCACAGTTTTCCTTCACAAGCTCCTTTTTGCAGAGTAGAGCCTTGAGTAGAACTAGATAATTTGCTAATTACAAGAAACTATACCCGATTGGTAAGTTTGTATTACTCAGACTATGAACATTAACAGAGCTTCAAATAATATCACTGGACTCGCTACCCCCGGGGTGGACAGAGACACAGGCAGGAGTAGAGAGTTCACAGGCCCTTTATTTACATCCCAGCATATAAAACTTGACCGCTGCTTTCCTGCAGTCTGAAAACGGTACGGTTTGGAATAGGGAGTTGAGGATGATGTTAGCAGCTGTGGCTGTGGCTCAGGGGGTAGAGCGGGTCGTCCGCTAATCAGAAGATCAGCGGTTCGATCCCAGGCTCCTCCAGTCCGCATGTCGAAGTGTCCTTGGGCAAGACACTGAACCCCAAATTGCTCCCGAAGCGGCGCCTTCGGTGTGTGAATGTGTATGAATGGTTAGATTCCCCTGATGTGCAGGTTGGCACCTTACATGGTAGCGCCCTGCCATCAGTGTGTGAATGGGGTGAATGTGAATGTAGTGTAAAGTGCTTTGAGTGGTCGGAAAAGACTAGAAAAGCGCTATATAAGTACAGTCCATTTACCATTTAGCAATGACTCGGGTTTGGGAGAAGTGAGCATCGGCTGCGAGGTGGTTCCGCAGTCCAAGCAAATCCTCTTTGGTGCCTGACAGTTTTCGCAACTGAAGAGCAATCTCCACTGCTCTCCACGTCGGAAAAGCAAGCCCAGTTTTGTCTCTAGTTTTGCTGCTGTATCCTTGGTTTAGTGTCCACTGGACTCGGATTCAGCTGAGAATTTTCTGGGTTACAGTAGCTCCTCATCTTGTTTTCCCTCCATAGTTTGTTCCGAGGTAACACCAACGGCACTCTCTCACCTCTTATTGAGTGATACTCGCTCAACTGGTCTTACAGTCTTACTAATGTGTGTAAACTTTGCAGTTGCAGTGGCTATCTGTGCGCAAAGCAGTTTGGCGTAATTTATTAAGTTGGGCCAATACTAATGAAATATTTTGGCAAACAGGCTTACTATGTTATTATACTGAAAGACATTTAACCTAGCAGAACGTAGCAATAAAGCTGAGTGGATCTATTTTTCTTGACAACACATGGGGTGAATGATGTGGTCATCCTGATTATTCCAGCAATATAGTAACTTAAACTACAGCAACAGTTCACACCTGGCTAGGCACCACGCGACTGAACAGCAGCTGTAGCCTACTTGTTTTCTGTTTACCTCTACTTCATCTCTGTAATTTGATATTGTCTACTAATTTTTGTTTTGTCTACTAAAATTTTGTTTGCTTGAAATGAAGCTGTCATACCTTTGTTTTGCTTTAACCATAACAAGAAGAAAAAAAACAAATGTATATAATAACATAAGTGCAGCTAATGAAAAACAATATTGCATTTTTCACACATAGGCTCCCATGTGGCAAGATTGTAACTGGCACTAGTTTTCACTTGTTAATCTCTACCACGGGTACCAATAAATCTGGAGGGCACTGTAGGTGAGAAACTAGGACACTGCCACAAAGAACACCTTGACTTGTCAAAGTTGAAATTAGCTCACAGGAAACAATGAGACACACCATGTCCTAATCAGATACCTTGAAATTAAACTGACATAATGTTGCTTTTTCTTGCACAGTTCTTGTGAGGTCTTGCATTCTTTGTCTGCTTCTGCTGCTTTCATCTTTGAAGCAGCTCAAGGAGTAATAGACAATAAAACCTAATTAGCCATTATCCATATGGGCTTCATAGCACATATGATCATTTTTAATGTGACTTTTCTTTTGATCTGACTAATTCAAATGTGTTATTAATGCCCAGAACAAGTTATTTCACAGATTACTGGAGATAAAGGAGCACCATTTTATTCTCTCATTAATCAAAAGAAAAGTTGCCTGTATGGGACTTTGTTCCCTTTCATCTAGGAGGAGAGCAGAGAAATCTCTGCCACTGTAACCGGCATAGCCCCAGCTTGTTTGTTTAAAGTGCTGCGTTACTTACTCATTTGAAAGGCAATGCTGGCGGGCTGCTGCCTGATGTAAAACACACCTCCATTGTTTTCATTATTATAATAAGCCTCTCTCAAGTGTGGGCATTACTATTAATGAGCACAAATACCCAGAAGGATAGTTTCACTCTGTCCTTGGGTTGTTGAAACGCTCAACTGCCTTAATTATGAACATATTTGGACTGAAAGATTATTCAATTTTGCTCTTGTTCTAATCTCAAAGGAAAGACATTGTGTCAAATGCTGTTCGGAGGGTTTTCTTAGTACGCTGCATGAATCGATAACATAATTTCATAATTTAAGAATTGTTCACCACGTAGCGGTTCACTTGCCAAGCAAAATATACTCTAACAGGTTACAGGAGTGTAGCTATAAAATGCTAAATGTATATAATCTATTAAAGAAAATAGATTAGAAGATACATATGCATTAAACATCTTTGTGATTATACTTGTTGGGCTACTGAGAAATATGTCTTCATCAAATCAGGCATGTTAATTGTTTAATTATGGACACAGGCACCATGCACATCTGGTAATATTGACTGACAGTTTTAACCTTTTAAATGTTAATATACTGTATATTATAGATTCTGGAGGAAAGGTAATCCCAAGTAGCCAATCGTCAAACACACACACACACACACAAATACACACACACACATACCTGACAGCACTTGTGTACAGCTCTATTACAACTGTTTCCAATACTGTGCCATCTCAATGTGCTGTGAGATATGAAGCCATGGTTGGGTTTCACCAAGAGATTTGTGAGCCAGTAATTGAGAGCTGAGGTCAGGGTGTCACCTGCAAGTTAAACAGCTCCCTGGGTCCCACACCTCACTAATGAAAGGTTTCACTCTCAATGCCATCACCCCTGTCCTCTATCAGCCAAACACTCTATTTTCAGAGAGAGCAGAACGGTATTAATGGCCATTGTGATTGCTCTGCTATGTAAGCTGGGTCGTGTGCAGTGTATGGCTTGGATTTTTTTTCTGTAAAAAAAATCATGTATTTGTTCCAAATGGATAATTGTGTTGGCTCCTTGTGCCGATCACGCTGAGGCATTTATTTTGTCCTTCACATTACAGTAGTTAGATCGGCTCCTCATACTCCACTGAGTTCAGTCAAGTCTCTGCTGACTGAGGAACAGAAGCAAGTAATTTCCATTTAAATGATATCATTCCATGGAGTTTAGTTAGGGTCCCACATAGAGTGCCTACCCTTTCCACAAGGTCAACTCAAAGATGTTGCTCAGTGTGAAATGTAAGTATGGTAATTGATTTCCCCTTGAGTATGGACCCTGTGATTGTTAGAAGATTTATTGCAATGTGTTTGTGTTTCAACGGAGCCCTCTTCAGTGTCTTCCGCCTATGAAATGCAATTGCTTTCATCCACAAGGGATGTTAACATGGCAGCTCAGATGCACTCTAACACTGGCATGCACAGACACTGAATTAAACAGCCACCCAGACACTCTAACACACACATACACACACACACACACACTCACATAAATTGAGCATATTAAGGTATTTTGCAGACAGAGTTCCACTGAGGTTTACTGGTCCCAGTAGCTTCCTGTATAGACAACATACAGCAGTGAGCATTATGTGAATGTGTACGTTTTAAAAATTCTCTATGGAATGATGGCGGATGTTTTTTTGTAGTCTGGCACACAAAATGCAGATTGGGGTTTTAGTTCTACAAATATTACCCAGAGGCAGAGCTGCTCTGGAGGCACAAATATTCTTGTTGGTTTAGCTATATGTCAAGGGGCGGAGCCACAGAACTCCCTTTTTTTTCTGGCCATGAAACGTTAGACTGAAGTCAAGTGAAAAGGGAAAGAGGTAAAAGAGGAGGTAGCTAGTATTATGAAGCCTAGTGCTCTTGCTAAGTGTCCATCTAGTCATACTAGGTCAGCTTGTTAGCTTATCTGACCTTCAAAGTTCAAACTCGCCATAGAGACAGTGCGTTATGTGTCATACACTGAAAGCCACACCCACAATGCCAAATCAAAAAGTCAGACAGTATATCACCATCACCATTCGCATGTCAAAGGATTATTTTAACAGTTTGTCCCCCAGATTAAATTAGATAGTCTGAACAATGACAACACTCCAAACAAGTTAGTAGATAGAATTAACTAGGTGCACCGGTGTAACTGTGCAACCTAATGTTAGATTCTTGGTGAGCAAGCTAGCTAGTTGAAGTGAAGTTGCTAGTTAACAGCAGCTAACAGAACACTGTTAGCTACATTACATCCTAAAGAAATTAAAACAAAAAAAAACAGCTCCTGCAATTTATCATCTCTGACAAAGCCACATCTTTTATAGCTAGTTAGTTACTTACCGGTGACAAAACGGCTACTACAAACGTGTAGTGATGGGCAGTATTATTACCTTCCTCAATGAGTAGTGCAAAAAATTACTATTTCAGTAATAATATTACACTTACCAATCAGATAAATAAATCATTACAACGTTACTTTTGTTATCACCGCTTCATATCATATTTAAGTAATAAAACAATCTCAATGCCTCAATACATTTTTGTCATAACTAATAGGTGTTGCGCCACACATTGGGATTAAAGATGGATACGTTTACATTCAGCGGCTGGAAGTAACAAATTACTTCTCACAAGGAGTAGTAAGTAAAGTAATATTATTACTTTTGAAATCAGTCAAGGTGAGTCAAGGTGTGCCTCGATCCCAGAGTTTCCCAGTCCCTGCTTGTCTCCCTGCCCCTCCCATCTTATTTTCTTGATCCACTTTTGTCTCCCCAGTGGCTCAGTTTTTCTGCACGGAAGCACGTAAAACTTGAGACCTGGATTCTTGGACTTGTTAGTTGTGCAGGGCACCACACAACAACAATAATAAAAAGCAGGGAGAGAGAATTGTTTGCTTATGCAAAGTCTATGGAGAGAGACAGATTGTTTTCCCCCACCGTGGGGGCGTGGCCTATTTGTCTCTACAGATCAATCCTTTGTCAATGTCCCTGAATACGTCACCGCTTGAAATGGCAGCAAAAAGACCAGCGGGAGTAATGTTAAGACTGGCAAACACTTGGATTAAGGAGCCAAAACAATATAAAAATGCTCTGTTGCTCTGTTGGCTAGATACAGTATGTCTTGTACATGACCACAAATCATAGAATTATATTCATCTAATGACTTGTGCGCCTTGAGTATTTCCATAGTGTATACACTGGGTGTCTCAATAAGTCTGGCAATTTAGTTGGATCACTCCCACTGATAGGAGGGAAGGGAGAAGGGATCTGGCAGGTTAGTTCCATCAGAAAAGATGAATTTATGTGGGTAAGATGTTTTATCTTGAGCAGACAAACATAATAATATTATTATAATATTCTGACTTTAAGCCATTTTTTTTTTCTCGCTAGTTAGCTAGCTAATCGCTAAATTCTGTACAACTCCATAGCACTTCAGTGTTTTTTTGCCACCAGTTGTCCAGTCGCACCAGTTCGCACCAGGATTGGTCTATACTAAGCCTACGCACACTGGGCGTAGCTATCTATGTAAGCTAGTTAGCTAGCCTGCCGAATGAATTTGAATTTGTTTTGTTCTTTCTTTGTCATTCAAGTTTGCCAGTTAGCTAACTTGCATTTGTGTAGCTCTGCCTCTGAGAAATGTTTGTGTAACTAAAACCCCTGGATCCTAGGCTCAGTAAAACTTATTAGTACAAAAGGTTTATTTTGGACCCAAATCAATAGTTAGAAAGCAGGGGCTATAGAATATGCTTGCATTTTTGACCAGAGATCTGGGACTGAGTGAGTGTCATAACTGAGTTTATCTTACCTACCTCTGTTGTTAATATGCAGACAATAGACAATCTATTTTTCCCCTGAATAGTTAATATAATTTTCATGACAATTTCCCAACATCTGTTCCTGTTACATTGGAATACATCCCTACCCACACTGTGTGTGCCATCTGCAGGGCTGTCAGTCCTGGAGTCGTTCCACATTTGGAAAAGAAAATAGTAGCAATTAAAAGGCTACTTGGTTTGTAGTTCACCCACAATTCATGACACAGCCAGTCTATATGGATCCATAGGGAGCAAAGAACAGGCAGTGAAATGGAGAAATGAATCTGAAGGCATAGATTAACCCACTCTTCATGCAGCCATGCTTTCCTGACACACAGCACACTCGCCTTTGACAAACTGTCAAAGTACAATATTTTTGACTGCATCGTAAATTGTAAACTCTTTTTTTTTTACAGTGCACTTTACAGAGATTGGTCAGGTTTATACCCTCCGCCAATGCCTTATGAATGAGAGCCACGTTCAATAATGTATACATCTCATTTAGGGATCGCTCTAGTCCAAAGTGGTTTCACACCCGGCCCTGTTTTATGATTTAGCCCAAGCTAAAGGCTGCTGAGGCTGACCCTTGGGAAAATCACGTGTATTCATCAATGTGAAGTTCAGGCCGTGTGTGTTGTTCATCATTCCAGTTGGTAATTTGATTTAGAATAGAAAGGCTTTCACATAAAGGTCTGTAGGAGGCGCAGAGGAATTACACTTGTACGGTGAGCAAACAAAAGGGGCGTCATAATTCTACATTATGTCTGTCAGCTATTTAGTTTCGAAATAAGTTGACGTTTCAGATTGGCCATAAATATATACTGTAGACTCTGGAGTATAATTTTTTATTTTATTTTTTAAAGCTAGACCCACACACATCCTCTGTACTTTTTTTTATATGCATAACCATCACATTAAGTGACATTTGGCCATTGATTTGCCTCTTGCACCTCCAGTTACTTACAC
The DNA here is from genome assembly GCA_034670405.1 of Hoplostethus atlanticus. Lineage (NCBI taxonomy): Eukaryota > Metazoa > Chordata > Actinopteri > Trachichthyiformes > Trachichthyidae > Hoplostethus > Hoplostethus atlanticus. Next base: position 2,348,336 of record JAXDDX010000068.1, read on the forward strand.
ATCAATTGACATTAATGCACTTGACATATAGTAGAGAAAAAAGGTGTGAGAAATGTGTAATTTAAGGGTCCTGCATGCCTCAGTATGCCTCAATATGGATTTCTAGTTCTGAGTGAGACACAGTTCTGAACTAAATTGCTTCATATAACGAGTCCTCACTATTCCAAGACTTGACCCCTGCGTGTCTAGAACTTCTTTTTGTGTATGTGTGTGCATGTGCATGTATGTATGTGCTTGTGGAGCTTGCGTGTGATGGTGTATTCCACAAACACGTGTTCTTGAAGCATCGGTTTCAAAAGTAATTTCACGGCTTCACCTGTTTACATACACTTATTCAATTATTCAATGATATGAGTTACATGATTACATTACATTATGTTAATGTTTGAATGTTGTTTGAAACAGCCAGGGGAATGTACTGTCTTACTAACCAACCAGCTGTGGATGGGCTATCTTGGGTGTTCTTCCTTCATGTCAAAACAGCACAGGTTTATTTTTGGAAATGTACCTTCTGCTGAGACTCAATTCTATATCATCCACAACTGGAGGGCATGACTTTGAATGAAACCCAAACAGTAGTAGATGTGAATGCTGCGTTATTAGTTTCCCCATCACCATTGTGCTGGATTCCACACAATAGATTTAAACTTATTCTGTGATACGGATCAACGATCTGAGTAGGGTAACTAATTGAAAATACTAAGAAGCAAGGAAAGCAATTTGCAGTTCAAAATGAATACTTATCATAACAATACCATTATCCATTGAGTTATGCCGTGATTTGGGTGAAGCAGTCTATTCAGTCTGAAAATAAAAGAGGAAAAAATGTAGATTTTGAAAAATACCTTAAAATATATCAAATGTCATGAGGCAATATTTGATGTATTATAATTGGCAATTACAGACTTCTAACTTGTCTGTACACAGAAAAATACAATGTTTTTCTTTTCTGTTCCTATTTCCAGGACAATAGCATCTAAAGTTATACTTGACTTCCCCACTTCAAGAGACCTCCACAGAGAGCAGCTTGGCAAAAACAACAGTCACTATAATTAATTGATTACTATTAATCATTCATGGTACTGTAATGTAAAGAATCACAGCATGTCCAAGGAAATGTGGATAAATAATTAAAATGTAGTGCATTCAATACCCAACGGTAAATACAGTAATGAGGCTTTGTCTTCTACAAGATTTCCATCCAGGAGACAGTGGGAACATGGGACCATGTAGGAATGGGGTGTCCCAGTGATGGCATCCCTGTGTACTATATTCAAGTGAGGGAATGAGCTTATGCCAGGAATGCCAGGAACCCCTGACGATTCAGTGTTTAGCCCTCTCTTTGTATGTCGCTTTGGATAAAAGCGTCTGCTAAATGACTGTAATGTAATGTAATGTAATGTCTTTGACAGTATCAGGTGTGACACATACAGTTCATTTTCTTTGATCTAAACCATAGTGGAAGAGTTTACTTTGTTGCATTTTTGTGTTTGGTTTGTTTTGGTTCACATTGACAAATTAAATGCAAACTATGTCTTGTAAAAGGCCACGTGGACTCATAAATCGCTTGTTTATTGGAGTTTTGGTAATCTGTCACCTCGCCAGGTTAGAGATTTTGGCAGCGGGTAGAGTCAAAACAAATCTAATTTCAGTCCCTGTAACTTTGTTAACTATTGTTCTGGTGTTCATGCCAGTTAAAGGAAAACTCCACCCTTGGATACACTGTTAAATACCATCAATCTGTGATGTGAAGAGTCTTTCTGTTGTTTCACAAATCCGCTTTCCAACACTTAAAATGGAGAGACTTGTACTGTTCCTCCTAGCATGTCTAAAATGTGTGCATGTCACCTCACTGGTGTAGAGTAGATATTTCTATTTCCAACACTATTATACTATATTAACACCTTTGTCTGCCAAATCCACTACCACTCTCTAATTTGACAAATCCTCCTCTTTGAAATTGTCCCCCATCCACACATAGAACCAGTATTTTGCTTACATTTTGAAACTGATACCAGAATCCAATGATGGAAGGCATACATGTTGCAACCCTGTAACAATACAACAGTAGAATCGTATTAGGAGCCATAGACCCGTTCACATAACAAATATTGATATTCTACTGGCCTACACACAGAGTTAACAAACCATGGTCTGACCAAATACGAAGGCCTTTCTCTTGACAACTGCTTAAAGGTGTTTTTTACACAAGTGCACTGATGATGGCTTTATGCTGACACTTTAATGCTTTGTTCTTCATCCCATGCAATAAATAACTACAACACAATAGCGGTGCTTCATCCTTACTGAGTTCAAGAACCCTTTTATCTGTATGGTCTTTTTTACCGTTACGATATACATTTTTCTATTTCCTATTTTCCTAACAAGAATGATTTACAGTGTGATGCCAGGCATACGGCGTTAAAGGAAATATCCACCCTAAAACACTTTAACACTGCTAAAAAAACAGCTATTTGTGATGTTCTTTGCATTTCTAGGACCATTTTGTTGTTTAATTATGTATTTTCCTAATTCCTGTGTATAACTGGCCAAACACAGATGATGCGACATCACATAGATATTTCTATGTGTACAAATTAGATTTCTATGAGTAATTCTTTCAGCTTAATTTTTCAAAATTTTCAGCTATCTGAAACCTCAACGGTATAAACGTCAGGTTTTGTTGTCAACAAGACCAAGGGGTCCTTTCTAGACTGACTATTTTTATTGACTATTATATTGACGGTTGTATTTTATTGACTGTATGATTATTGACTAACATTCAATAACTGCAGTGCAACTCATTTAGAGACAAACCTTTTCATTCATATCCCTTTGATGATTGATGATTATTGACTAATGTTCAATAATCATACAGGGAGAAATCCATCGTAGAATAAGAAGAGACACCAATTTTTCCACTGACAGTGGCCTCAATAGGCCATAATGCAATGCAACAGCTTACATCTTTCCAGATTGAAAGTCATTCTGGGAAACGTAGGAAATTACTAACTGAGGTACAATTAGATGAGGCGGGTTGAGGGAAAGTGGATACACCCAAAAGTAAATTACAACACTTCATCACAAAATAACTCCTGGAATGCACTGAACATCACAAATTGATGATATCTTATAATGTAAGAGTATCCAAGAGGGGATTTTAATGGTGTTACTCGTCTATTGTTCATCTTACCGCAGTCTGGAAGAGGAGCGCTTATGGATATGCATATGCACTCAAAAGCTAACCCATACGGTAAGTTGACCAGGGGTGCCTCTGTCAAGCAGCCTATGTCAGGATATCCATGTAAAAGAGAGAGCTGCAACAGTTTCTGCAGAGTCATGAAGCTTTCAAGTAAACAAGATCTCTCTCTCTGGTTCAGCGACATCCAGGCGAGTGAGTCACTGGTGCAGACAGTTTGGGCATGCCATTTCCTGCCAACCAAGGGTTTTATCACTGTGTGTGTTGAAATCAACCTTCAGAAAGACACTTGAGAATGAGTCCTTCTTCTGCAGTGCAACTCATTTAGAGACAAACCTTTTCATTCATATACCTCTGACATCTGTCATGCAAACTGTTGTCAATGTACTAAAACCCATAGCAATGCTGAAAGAAGCACCTTTAGTATTAATTCAATCAGCGATGCAGTGGGTAGAAGGTATGACCTTCAGTCGGTCATCATCAGGTAAATGATCACCGATAAAAACAAAAATCAATCATACTTAATTCATACATTAATTTATACCTTTTATAACAATCCATTATAACTTAAATCAGTTTGACAATACATACTATGAGGCACGCTATGAATTTAGGTCCTAAAGATTTATGTCACCGTAAAAAGGTGGTAAACTCTATTTCTGCAAATAAAAAGGTGGGTAAACTGGGTTTAGGTTTGTTTACCCTCCGTCACATCTCTGAATGCAATGCAGTGGCTACAGAGTCCAGAGAAGCCTGCAGTTATATTTCCTTAAGAATAAGAATAGCAAAATCTTTCCGCTTTATGCTTATCTAACTGAGCATACTCGAAGACTTAAATATCAAAACCATTAAGCAAGCCTTTTGGCCATTAAATCAATTTAACGTCTTTGCTCCCTTGAGAATCTGATCAAATTAAATAAGACACTTAAAATGGTCAGCATCTATCGCTTCAAAGGCACGCGATGAGAAATAGACGTCAGCATGATGTGACACAGAACACATGTAGGAGACAAGTTTAGGGAGAGGATATATGAGCTGTGGTGGAGAATGAGCAAATAGAGGCTGTGTACTGTACCTATAACCAGAGGCAAATGGCGCCACTCCATCACCACTGCCATGTGTCACGGCTGCTCAAATGTCAATCTTTATGGCACTCCATGATAGAAAATGACATCATGAAAATTCCATCTCCATAATAAAGAGTCTATATTACATACAATTAATAATGCATGGGATCTTGCTTGCCAGCTCACTTAGAAAATATGCCTCGACTAAGACTATTTTAAATGCTTTATGTAAACAGGAGAGCTGAATTTCTGTTATGTCATCCTTACCCTTTAGCTCTCCCCATCTGGATAGACAGAATAAGCTCATGGGAGATGACCAACATATTTATATAAATGTGCATATTATTTGCTTGACTGTACCATACAACTGCAAAGCTGCTGGCAAGTATATTGTTGAACACACACTAGATTTAACGTATGAAAGTCAGATTTGCACTGATGGTCTGTTCGCAACAGACATCTATTCACATCTCTCCTTCTTCAGCTAAGCATTACATCTATCTAGACAAGCAGAGGATAATTTAATTTAAGAGGGCAAATACGGCAAGTCAATGAACTAATCTGGTCTTTCTCCAGTCCATTAAGGAATTGCCCATCCATGCCAACGGTAGCCCTCCCTAAAGACTTGTAAGAGCAGCATCAGTTTTGTTAGATGTTGTAATGTGTTCAATTTAGTGTATATTATGTCCAAGACAAATGAAATAGATTTTTATGTCAGTGCCATGTTTGGATCAGAATGTATTGACCCTATTGACATACAGTTCAAACTGTTAATCCCTTGATTTATTTCATATTGATGAGCACAATATTGGACTGGCATTCTGGTAATTGTAGATAATACATTTGTTTTAATTGCTAATGCTATGCAGTTGTCAAGTTGCTTATAAAATCAATTTCTTCAGTGGGCTTGCCAGAACCTGCTGCCATGTTCCACTGTGCTAGAGCATATGCATTTTTCTGTTTTGGATACCTTCCAAAATGTAAGAAACTTGAATTAGAAGAGACAGAGACAGAATGTTTCATCTAACCTCGGGGAAGGAAGAGATACAGTACGGCCGTGGATGTGACTTTCAAGGTTCTGTTCTCAGAGGTGCTTTGAACATTTTTCAGACTGCTTTTGTGCATTCATTTTGATTTATTTATCTTTTTTGTTACATACAGTAGGTAACCATAGTAGCAGTCCCAATTTGTGCTTGCTGCATTACTACTTTGCTCTACTCCTGATGGGTATATTTCATGGGTATTTGAGTTTTTTGTTACAATTACTGATCTTGTTCTTTATTGTGCACTTCCCGAAGTCATTAATTTTACTTTGAAGTATATTTTAACTTAAGTTTTGTATGTTTTTATGAAACGCTCAAATTTACTGGTTGTTGCTAGCTAGTTGGATAGCCTTGCTAGTTGGATAGCTAGTCGCAAACGAAACATCAATAGCAACATTATTGAATAATGGGGATGGACAATTTAGTTTTTTTTCATCACAGATTGAATATTGACATGAATTTCAGGATCTTGTTTTGATTCTGCTCGTGAAGGGAATGTGTTCCTATTTATACTAGTTCCAGGGCATAGTGAGCAACACAATGGAGTGTCGGTCTGAACACAGGGGCAGTGAAGCTTCATTCCAGTCATTTATTATAGGCTCAGGTTTACACATTTGGGGCTGGACTGGTTTGTCTGTGAAAGAATAAAATAAAATGCAGAAAACTGTACAGCAATATAGGAAAATACGTTAAAAAAAAAAATCATTAACATAAATACTGGCCTAAATTACACCATTACACAATCAACAGAAATAATCTACCATATCATTAAACATCAACTTAGAATATGTATATAAATACATTTGTAAATATGCTTAAATAAACATACAGAAAACCAGGTATTAACTTAATGAGGTAGGCGGCGGCATTACGTTCGTCACATAATGGATTGCGGTTGACAAAACTAATGGGTAAACAAGGTGAACACAGGCCGCAATCGCAATCTAACATAAATCTAACAAACACACCAGTACAAAGGAAAAATTCAATTACACCGGGAAAACAGTACAGCGGGAAACAACGTAATGCTGTTCGGTCCACTCACTCTCCAGGTGTGCCGGCTTTCCCTTAATTACGGGGGAGCGGTGTAACTACCGTGGAGCTCCACCTGTGGGATTTCTAACATACTGCATAACAAGACATGCGATATCTTTTGACGTTGACCACTGTCCTCTTGTCCTTTTTGCATTGCACGGAAAGAATCATGTAGCAATGTCTGCAACTCAGTAACTTTTACTCTGAGTACATTTTAAATGAGCTACGTTTATTTAAGTATACTTTACACCAGTCATTTTACTTCAACTTAAGTAAAATTTCAGCAAACAGTACTTCTATTTCAGTGGGATATTTTGGTACTCTTTCCACCCCTAGTTATTTGTCACTTTGCTATGGGAAGCACAATGTTGGAAAGGATATATCTTAATATAGTCATTGGCACCTCTGTGGCCTTAGAGCTCATAGGCGCTCAGTCACTTTGTTTGAAATCCTCATCGCAAACTTTGTTTTTTCTGGGGACAGAGCAGCACTGGAATGTTGAGAGATATTGGAGAGTCCGATGGAAATGGGCCAGATAGCAGCCCCCTATTCCCAGACCTGCACTTCAACCCCAGAGATGATGACTGGGGCCAGTGAGCTTGTGGATGTCAGCCAGAGAGGTCAGGCCAGTCCCAGTGTATCCATCATAGCTGCCAGGAGGGTCAGTCCGTCACATCCCCATGGTGAGCAGGGTCTCTGGATCAGCAGGGACGCTCCACTGCCCCTGCAACCCCTGGAAATCCTCACAGGCAACAGTGGGATCTGACACTGTTTGAATGAACAGAACCCACTGAATATAATCAGCCAGCAGATAATGAATGTGATTATAAGTCAAGTGAATAAGACTCCCGGTGAATAGAGGTGTAATTGAAGGCCACTGATTGAGTAGAAATATCAGGCTTTCAAAGTAAGAGGTTTGAGAGGTTTGTTGATATCAAATCATGAATTATGCTTTGGACTATCAGGTTTTTATCTAGATTAAATTAGCTCTTTTGTCTTTTTCTTCTGTAGTGAATTAACAAAGGAAAGGGAGCTGATCTATTCCATCAAATAATTTCCTCACAACTCAAGGGTAAAAGGTTAATATCCCTCTCCAGTCTAAAAATGGTCATTTAAATTTAGAGGAGTGCCATTAAAATTTATATGTATTATAAATTTAGTGGGACTTACTGGAACTCCTTTGTCAGTTTTGTTTTCTGTGGTACATCAATTGTCTCTCACAAGCATGAGAAACAACAAATTCCGATGCGTTGAAGTAGGGTCTACAACAACCCCGAGGCTTCATCCAGATTGCAGATTTATATGGGTGTACTTTGGTTTTAATGTTCTAGTGACTACACATTTAAGAGGTGTTAAAACGATGGAGCCATTACCATAGGCCTGCCCTCAATATTTTACAATACAGCCATGGCAGTCATATTGACAAAGTACACATAAACCAAGAATTAGTATGTCTGAAACTTCCCTCATTGCTACGTTGTAGCAGAGAGATTTAAGGTGTACCTCCATAAACTAAACTAACCCAATTATTTTCTCAGAGAAAATTTTTAAATTGCTTTTATGCAGTATGTGCATATCTACACAAATTGATAATGAGAATACCATTGAAATAACTGATCCATTCCCACACCTATATCGCAATGGTTTATGGGATGCTTCCAAAACCACTGTGACAGTCGGCACAAATTTGTGTGCATCGGCGGTACCTATTTGTCGCCAAATGCATTGGCTGGCAACAAATACTATTTTGTATACTAATAAAGTTGCCAAGGGGGTCTGAAAAGTCGCTAAATGTAGCGACAAAGACGGCAAGTTGGCAACTCTATATGTTGATGACAATGACGCGGCTCCGAGGAATAGAAGGCGCTGGAGCTAGGAACGCCCACAAACCGGATTATATCAGACTACACGTCTGCACCAGCACGTACACAAATACTGTGCACGCACTCAAATACTGTACACTTAATAACATGTCCCCACGCACCCATATACACACAGCTGTAAAGAAAAAAGCATCACATGTATTGTGTCCACACAGTGACATTTCAATGACAGCATGTTGCCTCAGCACACACACTGTCCTACCTTCTCTAAGTTTTAATAACTCAGACCTACTTTTTCACCTCCTTTCTTCCCTCCTTCATTTGCAGAACAAGTACAGTATGAGCACTTGATGACAGCAATGGGATGGAGGGATTACCCTAAATTGTTGTGGCCATTGCCTCCAAGCAAAACACAGTTATGTTACATAGACCTTGTCTGTGCCCACCTCAGCACAACACAGGAACAAATGGACCATTAAGCTAATGGAACCAAGCAGACGAAGCACATGTTCAGCTTCCATCTTCCCAACAACTCACAGGGAGCCAATTACAGGAACTCCCCCCACCCCCCCTCGCCTTCACCATGCAAAACAATACCTCATTCCAAGCAGCAGAGTAGCAGGCCTGAAAGACCAACGTAGGCAACCTAACTAACCTGCTCACTAGCAGTTTAATACTTTACTTTAGCTCATTACAACATAAAATGAGTTATTCTACATCAATCTAGATTTACAATATTGTGCAACACTAGCTAGTTCTTGCTTAATATTTGTGCATGTGGAACAGATTCTACCCTTAGGGACCATTTGGTGAAACTGGGTTTTTACTCTCATAGGATTCACTAGGACATCATCAGGACAGGTGTATAGTAGAGCCAGAACATCTGGACCACTTCCTGTATCTAGGGAACATTCCAGATGTTGCAACACCTGAGCAACGATGGATACAGTAACATCTAGCAACCCTCAGACTGACTTTGGATTTTCTCAATTTGACTTTGAGAGTGGAAAACGTCAGTGGAAATAATACGAAAGTCAAATGCACTTTTTTGACATATAATACAAATACTGGAGTATTTCTTGATTAAAGGTGTGATCACACCTACAGTTCATTTTCTTTGGTCTGAACTAATAGTGGACAAGTTTTTTACTTTTTCTTTGTTGACTGTATTTATTTTGACTGTGTATAATGCAAAGTAATTACTTTGCACTTTTGTATTTGATTGTTTGATTAGGTCCCCTCTGCCCAATTAGGAGCACACCGAGGCTTGTAAACAAATGTCACATAGACTTAATAGCAGCTTGTTTATTGGACAGAGTTTTGATAACTTGTCATCCCACGAGATTAGTAATTGTAACTTGCATGATGGACTTCTCTGCACTCTTTGCCGCAATGTATTTTCTCTGTGGTGTTCATATCAATTAAGAACACACACAGAAATAGCTGAAAATGAGCATCGGTCAAGACTATTTTCATTTTACAAGCATGAATAACTGTTGGCTGGCAGATATCAACATCTGTCTCCTTATACCCATAACACCTTGCGTTTTGGGGTTGTTTCCTGTAGCTGGTTTGGATTATGTTCTCACTCTTATTTAGTGCCATCTGAGTTGGAATGGCATTCTCACCAACACATTGAACTAATGTAGTAAAGACTCTAGAGTTTTAATAAACCGCTCCAAACATTCTTGGTGTGAATGCACCCTTAGACACTGAAGTGGAGAAAGAAGTAACTGTGCCAAGAGAATGCTGTGTGGAAAATTCTCCTCAAAGTATTTGAGTTCAGCTTTGGCTGGTGGAATTTCTTCTCCACTGTGCTTTCTGAGTCACTCTTTTGGACTCATTATAGATGTTCCTCAGCTTCCCAGAAAGAACACGATAATGACAGTGAACCATGTAATCTCAAACTGTAAAAACAGCCAACATTTATAGTTGTCTGAGCAACTTTGACAATGAAACAGTCACCTCATCTCAGCGTTAGAGTGCTGATACAATCAGCCAATCAGTGTATGCTGAAATGATGGTACCAAACACGCAGTTTGGTTCTTTTCATTACATTAATGACAATCAGTCCCCCCTGACTCTACAGAAGTGAGTCTAAATGAGGGAGTTGATGACATTCCATGTCCAGAATAGTAACAACACTTGGTATGATGTAATCACTGGGCAGTGTGGAGAACAGGATATGGGCTAATGGTTTTCATAGGCAGCTTGATCAAAACAGAATACAAAGCTTCCTTTATTTGTCACTCATCACTAAACACCTTGCTAATTTGATCTGCCTCTCCTGTCTGAACAATCCCACATTAGAAGTGATTAAACACTGTTTTCTATTGATGTTTCTTATTTTACGATCTCACCGACATAAGCCCTCTTTTAATTAAAGTAGGGAGAGATTGCATCTCTGTTTGATTAGCAAGCATGTTTCTTCATTCAGCCGTTATCCGTCATTGCAACCTGTTGGGTGATATGGGGTGCCCCTGTTTGTGACCAAACACAAAAGCTCCTATTTCTGAGCTGTAATGAGTGACAGGCTTTCTGTCCACAGAAGTTATCTGATTATACTGAATGACAAGGTAAGGAGTGACAGACAGACTGTCAGCAACATGTGGAGAAGATTAAGAGCGAAAAGTCCACACATACACATACTGCAGGGGTCTTTGAGTCCGTGGTATATGTACAAATGTGTTTATGTTGTGTATAAAGATGATAAGAATAAGTTATATGTATAAACAAATTCACATTTAACATTGTATAGAAGTTTTGCCTCCTTGTATAACCTTTTTCTGGTTTGCGCAAAGGAGATATTGGGTTCCTACTAAACAAATGTAGCGAGGTCAGTCCTTCAAGACGCGTTGTAACTGATTTTAACCACTGTACCAACAAAATCAGATATGGAAAATAAAATAACATATATCAACAGTTGTTATATAGAATACCAAACAATAACAAAATATTAATAATAATACTGAGTGGCACGGCACCCATGCTCACTGTATATTTGAGTCTTGGACAATTGTACACATCTCTGACAAAATTACTGTCTAGCACAAACTGTTACAAACACATGCACCCAGTTTGGAGTATAGAAACATAAGGTTCATTTTCGTTTTCATAATGGACTGGCTGGATAGAAATCAATTATCATTTGGATAGCCGGAGCTTGTGGAAAACAATGTTAGTTATGAAAGGAATCCTCAGGATTTCATTTTAGCCAATTAAATAACAGCTTTGAGCTAAATAAAATCAAGTTGGTTTTGATTGGCTAGAACAGAACAGATAACAGTGATAATGGTAACCGGATGCAGTAATTCCTGTACAGTTTATTTTCCTCAAATAAGAGTACCTTTGAAATGGTAAACTACTGATTGGGGGGGGGGGCATTGAAGTTTGCTTACTCTATGACAAAACCAAACTTCTGTGCTACAGTTTTTGCACTCATGGTAGTAACTCAAATGCCTATTGTTGCTGTCCCACAGATTGTATATTATGCATCTTTTTTTATCACCCTTCTGAGAACCCTGTGCAAATTTACAACAAGATGGGACTTGCGAGGAATGGACTATCTTGCTCTGTAGAGTCTGTTTCCTATCCCTCCCTTAGGATCCTATTACTGTGAAGTAGCACTGTTTATAGGAGACAGGCAGAATACGTAGGTAGCTGGAGTTACTGGTACTGCATCTTGGAGAAGACCTCAGAGAAGTATTGTTTGCCGGGTCTCAAAAGATTCAGACCAACTTTTCAGCTTTAATTTTTTTTTTTAACTCAGGAGCACCTTGCTTTATTTTTTATTTTTATTTTTTAACTCTGCCACTGACTGCCACATACCTGCCATGTATTGTCAGACTGATTGCAGTATTGTATAAAGAACAAGTTCAAGTAATGAATAAGACAACACCAGAGAGAGGCATCCAATAATAGCCTCAAATAGCATCTAAAAAATAGTTTTGTATCTAATTCTTACCATTTTCCCTTGTTTTTTTAATAATTTCAAAACCTTTAAAATTTAGCATTCCAAAAGAACAGCACTGGATCTAAAGGACTGAACCAGTTAAACTGTTGTAAATGAGAATTGATACCGTATTACCGCCTAACAGGTGATGAGCATTGTTTCCATGACAACGAACAGCTATGGCTGCTTGAGTCAGTTACTTTACCTGAGTCTCTCCTCATTACAGCTTGTGTCTAACACTGGCTTCCTGCACCATTAGACAGCAGAGCTCTGCACACCCCTTCTTTCTCTCAACATGCAACACTACACTCCATAGCTGTCCACATACCCATCTTCTGACAGGTTTTAGGTCTAAAAGTGTCTGTCTGCAACGATTTTCTTTACAGTATTATTATCTCAACTCAATATTGAAAATTAATTTGCAATTCTAATTTCCCCACCAAACTCAGTGGGAAGATTAGCTGAGTGAATGAGCACTGATGAATGACTCGTTATCATTATGAAGCAAGGTGGCAATAGGATGAAGGTTATGGGCTGCTTTGTTTGCTCATTACCTGGTCATTGAGGCAGCCTTTTATTTCACAGAGTATCTGAGCACTGGAAACTAAAATATGGCAGAAATGAGGCATCCAACCATTGGGGTTTGCAAAGATTGTTAACAATGCATACTGTAGCTGTGAGTATTTATTTAATGCTATGAAAAAGTTATAATTGTATTTAACGTTAACACTTTACTTAACTACGAGGATTTATGGAGGGATAGCGTGTTTTATGCCAAGCCGTTTTAACATTTATTAGCTAGGTTTGACTATCCGGAATTAACATTACAGATATTAACGTAATTTTGACTAGTCGGAATTACATTGTGACTAGTCAGAATTTTTATTCAAGATATCTATAACATCATTCTGACTAGTCAAAACAACAGTTAGAGATATCTGACTACTCCAAATAATAGTTGCAGATATCTCAAACGTCATTATGACTAGTCCGAATTGTAGTGCATGACATTGCTCATGCGAGGCTTCCCATTGGATATTGGTCCAGCAAAGCATTTGAACAGTGTTAGCAGAAGCAATGGCGGTTGCTGTTGTAAATCCTCTGTATTTCTCGCTGACAGCTCCTGTCATGCACGGGCTGCAGCGTTAAAAACCCTGTCAAAAACTAGAACTTCGGCCTCAGGCTGCTCTGACATGGCGGTAAAACGGCTTGCCATACGGTTGCAGTGCCATAGTATGTTTGAATAGCACGCTGCTCCCGCCTCCCACTTGCCGTAGCTTCTGACATAACTACAGATTTTGACTATGAAATGAAAGTTAAAGATATCCCCATTTTGAGATATCTCTAATCAAAGTTAATTTCAAGATATCTATAACTTGATAATAAATATCCAAAATTAAATTATGACTATTCCTAATTCCAGTTTTAGATATCTACAACGTCAGTCTGACTAGTTAAAACTTAATTTAAGGACAATGTAGATATCTTGAATTGAGGGGAATTAAAGATATCTTGAACTGGAATTATGACTAGTCAGAATTAAAGTGTAGATATCTGAAACTGGAATTACAATTCATAATTCGGTTGCAGATATCCGCAATTCACACTGCGGATATCTGCAACTGAATTGATATCTGTAATGAGAAACCCATACACATGAATGGCAAAAGTAGTTTGAATCTTATGAGTCAAAATGTAATTACAGATATCTAAAATTTGAGTTTTGACTAGTCAAAATCTAATTCCAGATATCTTGAATTAGAGCTTTGACTAGGCAAAATGACAGATATCAGATATCCGTAATGAATATCCAGTCTAGCTAATAAATATGAACATGGCTTGCCATACGTTTTGTTTCAAAACAAAATAAAAACGAGCTAGGCGCTCAGATTATTATTTTTTTCTCCCAAACATACCAGGGCACTGTACATGTCAACATTTCACTTTAAATGGCAGATGGGTTAAAAGCAATTGCATCACTGTCAGTCTGAAATGGAAACATAATAGCCAAATGTCTCACAAAACACAAATGGCATCATTTATAACCAGAATGTATCATGTGGCATTTCAATATGTGAAGAGAGGGTCATCATTAAAGCGTATTCAATTGTCAATGGTCTGGATAGACATTGCACCATGCAACACATCTGGTTAAAGTGACTTGGTGGTGAAGATGTTATATAAATGAGGATGTCAGAGATAAGACCTGAGATCTAAACTCATATGCACATGAGCAAATATAGCTACTTTAATGTCAAAAACTGCCCTTATAAAAGTCATTTGAGGTTCCATAAATATCACAATTTCCATTTTGTAAAGGTAATGTGCTCTATCTGATCTCATCTCTGTGGTCTCTGTTAATGATGCTACAAACTTAGCCTGTCCTCTGATCTCCTCTTGTATTTGATCACTCTCTTTCCTGTGCCTCACTAATCACATCATCACTAAATATTTTCATTGATTTTCTGGACAATAAGGCGATGTGAAGGTAATTTATCATAGCGGTGACTTGCTAATGCTATCAGCTCTTGGCACCAGGTTTTAATCATTCTCTTATGGTAAAAGCTAGTGGGACATAAACCCTTCTTGCTGAGTATGAAATGTTATTAAACAGTTTCAAAAGCTGGTAGATTGTGAGGCTTGCTAACTTTGGAGGAACTCCTCTCAGGTTTCAAACACTGAGCACCGCATGTACATACAGTAAGATGAACACAGTGTATCTACATTAGATTTGAAACTCCAATAACCTGCAGTGATCTTCCTAAAAAAGAACAGCCATACAAATGAGCTCATATCATATACCATGCCATACAGAATCTGAGTTTAACTCTGGAAATTAGGATTACCTGGACACAAAATGTAAAAACATTTTACCAAGCAATATGGAAGCAATCTTAAAATCCCCGTCTGTAACTGCAGCATGGCCACACTACTGCCACACTACTGGCTGTGTCTGCTTAGGGATTTATTGGATTGAAGACAAATTTTATCACTCTGAAATTTATTGCCTGAGCTTGCCTTGTGACTGACAATATGTGACAAATTGAGACTGCAAAAGCTTGTTTACATGTGTGGCATCTGTGAATACTGAAGTACAACTGACTCATATTTGAGTTATGGTCAGTTAAGAAAGTTCGAAACAATGTTCTGAACAATAAGTCATACCCATGAATGTAACAGAATTTACATGGTCAAATACATCTACTGTATGTATGTATGTATCTATGGGTGTAGACTTACATCAGTATATATAATATATATATATATATATAGACTTATATAACACTTACATCAACCTTCCAATTTGATAAATCCCTTGGTTAGTGGATCACATTTAAAAAGGCTGAATTCAGGGATATTCTGCTTTAATTTTGGAACCTAATGGTTGCCATTTATTCAGTATTAATTACAGTGTACCATGGTGGTACATGATAGTTAGCATTAATATTTGCATATATCCCAAGGCTCAATTCTAAAGCCAGGAATTCTGCTTCCCTAAATTGAGACTTAAGCTCCGCCAAAGGCACCGTTTCTGAAATTTGGTTCTAAATCATTAATTGACAATTTGCAACTTCTTTTTACCACAGTTTTTTTTTTGCTTGATTTTACTTTTACTTTAAATAAAAGATAATGCTGCTGTACCTGGCTCACCCACCCACATACGCATATGGTCCAAGGTTACTGTAGCTTCTTCTAAAAGCCACAATTTAATTCACACACTAGTTACGGGTGAAATCCATCACTTGTGGATTTTGCTCCTATTCAGTCTGCTGAGGGGGATTATTTTACAATGCAATACTTTTCAGTGAACTTCAAACTGAACCTAAATCTCCATAGCCTGCATAAAAAGCATGAAAAGAATGTTCTTGAAATTAACTTTCAGAGAAGTTTGTATACAGTAAGGAAAATGAAGAGCTAGAGAGTGGGGTAGTGTGATTCAATGTCAAATAAGGGAGTCTGAACACAGTTAAATAGTACCAGTTATTTTTCCATCAATGAATGTAATCAACATTTCAATATTGCATTAATATTCAACAGACAGATTTACAGTAATCACAAATTTAGATCCACTAAATGCTCCCTTCTACTAAATCAGCCCAACAGTGTGAAATGTTAAAAAAAGAGCCTTGGAAGCAAATCATTGGTTTGCATGGCAGAAAAGGATTAACAGCTGACTCCTGCCAATTGAAGTTGGCTCATTTGTGCATCCTTGCCTCATTCCCCTGCTACACACATGAATCTTAGTTTGACTGGGATTGTGACCAGACTGTGGAATCTTAAATTTTAACTGGTTGAGATAACCACACATCAGTTTTTGAGATGGATTGTTTTCTATTCTCTGCATTCTGCATTGATTTAAAGGTGCACTGGGCAACCTTGCACCTTGGTGCCTTCAACTGGCAGTGAAATTTAACTGTTTGAATTATTCGACTCCAGTACCCAGGAATCATGTAACATAACCTCAGTAAACTGCACACAGCACACTTATGTTTACCAACCTGGCCAGTCTGTGATGGCCAGATTGGTGAATCCAGCTTTCTCTGGACAGAGCGCTCACTCACTGCTGCTTAGGAGAGAGTTGGGATTTTGCTGCTGAGTTTCAATTCACCACTTCTATGGGCAGAGAAGAATTTGTTCCAGGGTTAAAACCTGACACCAGAAATGCAATTGGGCAAATAGGGTGCATCTTTGATGGTGCCTCAAGTAAAGGTGGTGGGCACCTGTTGTAGCACCACTTGCCTAGTGCAGCTTTAACCTCTTGAATACCTCATACATGCGCCAAATCAATGCTCACACTTTGACCCTACTGGTTGAAGCACTTAGCACACTTAGCACATTAGATGGGGCAAAGCAGGGGTGGAGGTTGGTTGAATGGTAAATAAATATAACAAAGCATCATAACCGAGGCAATCTTGCCTAGTCCCCCTGGTAATCATGTTCTTTGTGCTGCTGCTGCCGAGCAGCCCCCCATTGATGGTCAGGTGTGATTGTTCACATTCATCATGTCCCGCCAACCTGAGTAGAGTGGTGGGTTACAGAATCCCTGAGCCTGACAATGGGTGGAAAAACAGCAAAGCACAGTGATTGAACTTCAAGGGAAGCAGGTGTCAAACTGCTATCGGCTGGGAATGAAACACTGGCCATTCACTCTCCCTATCAATTTAAACTGGTAAGTGACCTTCAAATAACCAGGAACAAATATCACTCCTGAAGATTAACAAGGGAAAGCTGTTACTTGTAAGGCTCAAGCAGCATTGTTTCTTTTAACACAGGCAGAATTCTTTCACGCCAAAAACAACCCAACCAGGCATTTTGTGTCTTCAGTTACGCAGATTCACGATTCGCAGAGTATTTCTGAATAAATAAGGGTCCATGGTTATGAGTGGCTGTGTCTTTATCTCTGGTTAGATATGCTGCCACAAGTCAGTGGAATTCAGCACACCCAGCGTTCCGAGGTTGGGCAGAAGATTGCTAGTTTGTTTTCTTGATAAATCACTCTTGTCACAGCCTGTCGTTCACTCTGCAACACCTCCTAGTAAAAACCTAACCAATGCTCAGTCACACCTCTCTGTCCTGCAGCAACAGCTGGCATACAAGGCATGGGAAGATGGATCATGCTCACTAGCCACTCCGAATAAATTCCATCACTGCTGTGCCATTGCAGTCTGTTGGTGAATGCTTATGGATGTGTGGTGAAGGGATCAGAATGGACTCAGATCAGTCAAGGTGTTATCACTGGCAGTGATACTGTAACCCTATGCCAAATAGCCATGAAGGTCAGCTATGGGCTTTACATTTGATCTACAGTACACCATTTGCTTCTGTATAGAGGGCTTTCAGGTGATATTGGAGGTCCTCAGCTCTTGGGCAACAATGGGTGAGAATAGCTGAGTGCATTTTTAAACTTACAACTCAGCTGTCTCACCAGTATGGAGTACACTTAATTTGTGTGCTGTTTTGACTGAGAAAGATCATTTCTCCACTGACACATTGGATCTGATTTGCCCAGTAGCTAACCGTTATGTGACTAGTAGCTACTAGTGATTTGTCGATGCATGTTGACATTAACATGATGTTAACATCAATTCAACATAGTTTTTGTTATAGAGCTCTCCGACTTTCGTATTGGTAAAAGTCAATGGAGCAGGACGGGACCCTTTGGAGAAGTAATCAGGGCTGTATCAGGGCTATGGCAAGGGGTGAGAGCACACACCAGAGTCTGCTGATCACAGTACCCTGCTGCAATCTATGCACTGCAGAAACCATGCACTTTACTTAGCAACTGTGCATTCAACAAAGATCACCTTGGTCGAAACACCCTAAACACTGTTCAAGAAATAGCGAGTTTCGTCACAGTCTCCCCAAAGCGTTTGCAGTGCTTATTGAACAGAAACAGCAGAAGACACCTGCAAATGTTTTCTGATACCCGCTGGTCTCAGCATGATGTGTGTCTTACCGCTGATTGACAATTACGACGATTTATTAGAGACCATGGTGGAGCTGCAGACAGAGGGAGACACTAAGAGCAGTGCCACAGCATCCGCGCTCACCCGAGCAATGGAGTCATTTGAATTCATTGTCTTCTTAGTTATTACTTTATTATCTAATGCCACTGAGTGATGGTTTACAAAACCCAAATTGTGATCTACTGAAAGCCTTTAAAATGGGAGGAGATCTTGTGACAGTGCTTGGGAGTAAAAGGGATGATTCAATATACAGTAAAATGTGTTGAAGTGACTTCCATCATTGCCTTGCATCGCAAAAGCACAAATCCCACAGTTAAACAAACCTGTTGCATGCCCAGAAGAATTCTGGCAAAGAAACATTTTCTTGCCATTCATTGACCACATGACCACAGAAGTGAGCAACAGAGTATGTCTTGCACTGCCACGTCTAAAAGGCCAGTACCTTCTACCTGATAAATTACCACTGTTAACAGAAAGGCAGCAGATTAAGAAGGAATATGGTACTCTCATGTACTCTCATGCCTAATGTTGAGGCTGCAGATGTGAAGCTTGAGCTATGGAGGCAACACAATAGGCTTACACCTGCTGTTAGTGATATCTGCCAGGTTTTGGGATTAACTGCGGACTTCTACCCAAACATACACACTGTCATGGAGATTCAGCTAACAATGCCTGTATCCACTGCCTCTGCCGAACGCTTCTTCAGCTGTTTATGTCGTTTGAAGATATTCCTCAGGAATACGATGGAGGAGGCTGTTCTGCAAGAATTTGACGCAACAGGGAGATGCAGAATAAACTTCAAATACATGATTTAATTTTGTAGGCCCACTGTCTCTGAATTGTGATCCCTAATTGTTTGGCATAGTGGTTTATTTATAGGCAACATGCTTTTTGTCACATACATAGTTCAAAAACTGTATATATGGGTGATGTCTCCGTAATGTAGAAACGCTCTCTCTCTCCCTGACACTCACCAAATGTGTGCCCGTCCGTCCATGTGTGTTATGTGTGCGTGCGCTACATTTGGCGGGTGAATGATGGTTGTTTGCACCGGGACGTTCTTGTGTGTACGAGATAGAATCCAGCAGGCACCACTGTCAGGAGGAGTACGTCTTTCCAACATTTTGAGGTTTATGTGATGAAATTTGTATGCTTTTAGATTTAGATAAACATTTTAGGAAAACATTTAGGTTTTAGGTAAAAAAAAACCTGACTAAATACTAATTTAAACAGATTTTCTGTTTGGCTACCTAACTACCAAGGCTTTCATAGATAATAGCTAAGTCTCACTTTGCAGACAAGAAATCATACTTTAAGCGATTATAAGAGTTGTATTAACAACTACTCATTATCACATATCACACGTTGTATGTAAGGGGCCTGTGAACAGCTGGCAGTGAAAAAGGTCAACATGAAAATACAGTAATAGTATCACTTTGTAAGTATTCATAAGACCTTCTGACATGTTATAAGAATTAAAAATGAACCAGTGAAAAGGCAATATTTTAGAAACGTGGGGACACATTTGTGCAGCATACTTACTAATGAAAGTCTCTCAAACCAATATACTTAAGAAGATAGAAGAAGAAGAAGAAGATTACTTTATTTGCAACTCGGGGTGCACACACGCACCAACACACACAACACATGCAAGGGGGGAAGTGGCCGCCGAACACAACACACACACACATGCAGGGTAGGGTGTCCGAGTTGAATGAGGTCTCTGCATTTCCCCATCCCCACCGACCTTCCTCCAGGGACAGCCAGGGAGCAGTGGGCAGCCTCCAATACAGTGCCCGGGGACCAATTCCAGGTGTACGTCCTCATCTTGGTCAGGGACAGGACAGGATGTTGCATGTTTTTAGATGGGGTTCTTTTTACAGGAGGAGACCCATGTGAGCACGGGGAGAACATGCAAACTCCACGTTTGCACGTTTGCAATCTCATAAGTTAAAAAAGTGTGTAGTCGTTCCATGCGTCACATCTTTTCCCCTTCATTCATTTGTATTTTTGCCATCCATTTTGAATGATGATTTTGTTTCTCCAACAGAAAAACAGGATGATGTGGATCAGCATCAACACGATTTCTAGGTCCAGCTTTTCCCCCAATATGGGGGAAGTGTGGTCCTTTACCAAACATGACTACCAAGCTTCAGTAACCTGAGAATATGAATGGGCTTACAGGCTGATATTAACATCCTAGGCTTATTGTTGACTGTTAACATTAATATTGCTGAACGATTTGATGTTGTTGAAACTCCTGGAAAGGAGAGGGGAGAGAGAATCGAGCTAGTGGGCTGATTCTCTTTGTATCCAACACCGTCTGCGGCTAATTAAGGCAGATTGCAGCCGGTTCCTTTTAGCCTGTGTGTGTGTGTGTGTGTGTGTGTGTGTCTGTCTGTGGGCAGAGTGAGCGAGGCCAGCGGTGGCGGCCGACTTGTCTCAGAGGATGCAGCTGGGGGGTAGACCTGTAAGAGTTGACCAGACAGAGTTGGAGCTGAAAAGCGTCGTGAGACTGGCGGCTTTGGTGCTCGGCGGCTGACCTGCCGGGACGGACAGAAGGTGGGAGAAGATCAAGCTGAAAGCGATGGTCGAGACCGGTGAGCTTTGTATGCTGTGATGTAAATAAAGCCGCCTGCCGGCTCGTGAACTCCCCACACCTTGCCTGTGTCTCTGTTATGATAGCGACACCATCTACCCTTCCATATGTCCCGTCTTCTCACTCATTAGCATGTGAAATGGTGCAATCTCATTTGGAGCAGGTGACAAAACAATTGTGCATTTAGGAATTTGATTCTAGCGCCCCGTACCCACCAGACACGCAAGCGCACGCACACGCGCACTCACCTGGACATGAAATACATTGTATATGCACAATATCTGCATCATATCACCACATATTAATGTTTTTCCACCTACTAATACTTTTACTATTGTTATTAATTATTTTAATACATAGTATATTTTAATATTTTAATATATTAATGAAGTTAAATCAATCAATACATTTTGCATATAACCAGTTATTCCCGTTTGTATAATGTTTTTCTTTATAGTATACAAATATATACATATTTGTTCAATTAATTAAGACTATGCTTACTTCTGTTTTTATAATGCGCTCAGAAAAAGCAATAAGCATCTGTGCCCTTGTGCGTCTGGTGGGTACAGGGGTTAGGACGGCATAAAAACGATGCCTCAACAAAATATATCTCATATATATATATATTTTTTTTTTTAAAGTGATGCGGGGCATCAGTTGAACATTTGCATGGCCTCATGGTTAAATGAGAAAACAACATTGCTAAAAATAAAAACTTCTCTCAGTGGAAAACCTGTTAGCATAAGTCAGGAATTATCTATCTACCTACCTATCTATTACAGGGACTATCCAGTTAGCCAGAGATGCTTTACAAGGAAATACCTAGACACTCACAGCACTGATCACTTACCTTTGTGATTGAACAAGGTTGAACTATGAAATAAAATCATTCTCCCTGTCCCAGTTTAGCCTTGGTTACTAATGGAGGTAAGTGCCAGGAGGTGCCCATGTGATAAATGGGATATATGACCTGAGCAAATGAAAAGAAAAAGCAATTTTGCCAGATGACACTCTATGACAGCCATGATTTAAGTAATATTTTCCATTCCCTTGTGCTATTACACGGCTTTACAATTAGGGGATAAAGCAATGTCATCAGTAGCAGGTGACCAATGCCCCCCATGTAATTGTGTTTCGTTCATGACTGTAAATCAGATGAACAGGTATAGAGCACTTTGATCCACATTGTCACACTTTTTATTCTGCACCTAATTCTCAGCTGCATAACAGCAAACACATTGCACCATATTCAATATTCCCCACAGTGATTACCTCTCAGTAATGTTATGTTATGTCACTTGCGATATGATATGGTTGCTTATACTGTTGGCACCAATAGGCTCTTCTTCAGCCCTTCAGGATAATGATGATGCATGGGTGTTTTTGCAGTAGGATCCCCTGAAGTCTTCACCCTGTGCTGCTCCATCTCTGTCCATCTTGTTGTTCAGTTTATTTAACAGCGCCTCTGAGAGATTATATGCCAGAGTGCTGGATTTCTACTGCTGACAAACAAGTAAGGGAACATGTCTTCACTCATGGAAAGAAATCACTAAAATCAAACTTGAATTATGCTTACACAGCAAAATGTCCAGTGTTAAAAAGTATTGATTTTTCAAATTGATTGCAGGATTGTTTGTCCACTTATAGAGCTGATATGACTGTAGAGAACTTTCTTCTTAACCTGGTTAGTCAAGGAACCTGGGTTTTGGGTGACACAAGTAAACATCATAACTGGGTTATAAACACAGTAAATTCATACTCTGATTATGAGAAACCTGATTAAGATGTCCTGGTTTACTTCCATATTAAACAGGTTTCTGTGGCATGGAAACATGTTACTCCTTTCACTTTTTTTTGTCAAACTCACAGCATTATGGGTGCATTTTCAGCAAAAAACATTGCACAGATTATTAATCATCAATTATTTCCCGTATTGCTCAATCAAAGAGGGAAGTGAAATATTATTTTAACTGGTTTATTACAGGGAGACTCTATCACAGGGTATCAAAGGTTTGTGTGAACAGCTTAACTTGAATAAGACCATAAAAATAAGACCAAAAATAAGGTCACTCCATATAGCCATAAGGGGTTAATAAGGGGTTCCCTTTTGAAATATGTTGGGTCACATCAAGGAATATGTGATACACATTATATTTTCCACAAATATACATGAACAAATATATCTCTAATAAATAAATGACTTGAAGATATTTATTATATCTTTAGCTCTGTAGTATCTTCAATGTTTTCAGCGCCCTCAGAAGAGATGTTGGCCATGGATAGCCTTTGTACAACAAACAAAATTCATGATGCACCCCCACATGCAGTTTGATACACTCCAAAGCCCTTTCTTTGTCTGAGCTTCAGGGCTTGGACCATGATTGACTGCTGACGACAGACCCAACTAAAGTCTCACCGTGTTAGCACTGAGAGTATAGAAAAAAAGAATGTGATGTCCCTCCTTTGGCTCAAGGACTAGTACAAGAAGATGCCTGGACCAAATTGCCCTGCAATGCCGAGGCTGACATCCGTGATCTTGCAACCAACAACACCTCCCTGCAGCCTTGTCTACCCCACCTTTGATGTTTTCAGTTCTTGATCATTGTGTCATTCAATACCTTTCTTCTACATTGACCCACCGGTCTAATTGGTTTTTGCTTCTTTATCCACTTTTTCCACAATAGCTCGTTCTTTCTTTTGATTCTGCTATCAGTGATGTGCTGATTACGGTTTATGTTTCCCAGATGAACAAACTAGGCATCAACTCAACTTGTTCTCTGATCCAACATAAATGAAAGCTGTATCTCCGTTGGACAGAGGTCACTTGAACAAGTCAGTATTGAGAATTATCCCCCAGTACCATCTTCTAGAAATTGCAGAGATTGCTATTATATAACAGATAGATTATAACTCCAGTCTGATAAGTCAGTCCCTCAAGGCTTAGAACTCACTTTGTAAATTCTGTCCAATAAGTTCCCTAGAGCTTTGTGCACAAATTAAAGTTGGGAGTCCAGTCCTAACCTCTAAGTTCAGCCCTCCACTATTTTATAACAACAAAAACAAAAATCACAGTGGTCTCCAATCAGTCTCTTGATCTTTCAAGTTGCAAATGAGATCACCTACGGTCATGAATTCATATAATTGGCACCAATGCTCCATTAATACACAAAACATCTATTGGTGAGTGGCAAATATTTTCACAGCTTGCTCCAGTAAGATCTGAAATGTTTCACAGATGGCAGGGTGCTTTCTGCTGTCGTGTCACTTGGTGAGTCAGTTGTCTGTTTATCATCTGTTTGACCTGGATCTCATATGGCTTCAATTGTCTTCAATTAAATAAGACAAACATCATTATCATTAGTCATGTGCAAATTGAGATTTTTTTTGTAGATCTAGTCAGCCATATAGCAGCTTATAAACTGTACATGCAGCTTACATATAGCAACCTACATTATGCACAAGTGTCAAGAAGGAGTTTACAACCACTTCACAGTTTTGGAGTGGAGTTTTGAGGAGTCTAATCTTAACCCAAATAGATGGTGTGTGTATTGTTCTTTCCTGATGTACAAAATGTTACCTCATAAAACCTTTGCAAAGTCCATTTTCACATCCCTCTTTGCCGCAAGTGGATTTACAGTGGTGTCTCGAGACCACTATACACCAATTTCAACAATGGAAATGCCTTTGTTGTATTCCAATCATTTCACAACAACATGTTTTTGTCTCATGTTGGTCATTAGTTGTGAAAATGTATTTATTTTTTCAATTATATTTGTCAACTAAATTACCAGTGGACTATTGTGGACCTAGTCTATATTAAAGGGCCACTCCATCCTGGTATAATCTTGGCATTACTGTTGGGAGGAGGCGTCCCCGCTGCCTCTCCTCTTCTCCTCATTCCTTTGTGCCATGTGGTAATCCTGCATCTTTAAAAATGGCGGATGGAGAAGAGCCAAAAGTGGGTCTTCCTTGAATCTTTAAAGGTTAAATATTTTATCTTAGTGAACAGCCACAGGATGTTCCTAACCACTATAGCTGTGTATTGTATTACTTTTTTTCAGTGCAGTAATGTGTCATGTAACTTTGATGTACTGAAAATTGGAGTGTTAGAAATATGAATGATACTTACTGATCCGCATCTGATCAGTATTTTGCATGAATAGCGTAACGCATCTATAGGCTGGTGGTTTATTTAATTCACCACACGCATGATGGCAAAAAAGAGCGATATAACTCTTATTCTCCTGAAAATATTTTCCGAGGGTTATCATTTTCTTCAGTTGCCTGGTTATGTTCTGTGGAAATGAGAACCTGTTCTCTCACTCTCTCACACATACACACAAACACATCAGCATTATCTTTCAACTGAGAACTCATTTTTAGTGAAGGACTAGGTGGAATCTATGCCTGGAATCAATCCATTGCGTACTGTGTACTTTAAACACAGTACCAAAAGCTGATTACAGAATCCGCTATACTTTTTCTCCACTTTCCTGTTTTTCACTCCTCAAGGCCTTTATAAATCTTACTTATCTCACGACTGTACATGGCATGGCATCTGTTTTTCCAACCCCTTGTTTACAGTGTGATGTGTGGAACAACAGAGGCCAATGTGCACCAGACTTCTTAATGATATATTTACAGCAGCTCAACAGCAGCCTGCTGAGCCCCAGCAATGTTTGTCCACTGGGGAAAAATAGATTAGGTTGACTCAGGGGTCATCAACTCCTCCTGGGCAGCACACAGCTTGCCATCCTCCCCAGTGCCGGTCTAGTGCCCTGCAATCGCAGCACAATACCAAAAACCACTAGGTGAATGGTTATTTCTCAGACCATATTCGCCAGAGGATTGTGGCCTGTATATATTTATTTTCTGGTCAATAGTGATTTTGTGTTCCAGCAAGAGATTAAAGGTTAAAGTCCAAGTGACTGTCCACTGTTACCGACCGCTGCCATGGGTGCCATGGGTGCCATGGGTGCCATGGGTTAACGTTTCCCTTACACTCCAATGCCATCTCTCACCTGGCCAACTGTTGTGGTGTCTCATCCAAACCAAAGCTGGACAAAGAAAAGGTCAGCCAGTGTGCTGCAGGCATCATTATTCACCAGTACAAAGAGGAGAGGATGTGAGGGACCAAGCAGGCAGACACAAGGAGTCACAGGTAGAGTCACAGTAGAGCAAAAAAAGGGCTGTATTGACCCAAAATTCAACAAAAAGACCATCAGTACAAAGACTAGCAGAAAATAAATGTGCTCAAATAAATAGACACAAAGGATAAAGAAATAAAGAAAGACGTCAACTAAACAGAACAGAACACAAAATACTAGTACAGTAGAAACAGAAAAGAACTGACCTAAGACACAGGGGGCTAGCCACAATCACATGCAGACACAGGGGGGTAGACATTACAATTACAAAGAGTCACGTTTTCAATGAACAATATGACAGACCGACTTGCGGGAAATCTTCTCCACACAGGAAAGGACAAATTGAGTAATGTGTCACTTTTATTGGCCACTATCTGCGACCAAGGAATTGCAACAACAACACAGCTTACGGTGGCCTGTAATTGATACAAATAAGAAAGTCACATTTTCATAATAGAGAGGAGTGAGCTAGCTAAATAGAGCAGAGATCTGACACAAACGTCTAGTGAAGAGGTAATATAGCATGATACAAAATACTGTAATAATGCTTTGTTATTTGCTTTTTAGCTTTCATAGCTTTCAAAGCTACAGGGTTGCTCAGCAACCCTATCAAACCCCAACATATTGTGGTAATTTTGTCCTATGTGATAGTAAAAATCTTATTGTAACCCTAAAGAACAAAATACCAAAGTGTCTCCTAAGCATGTGCTCCGTACAGAGAAAATTGGATTCACCAACAATGGTTGAACTTCGTCACGACTTCCATCCCCACCAACCACTAAGAAGAAACACATTTAGGGTTGAGGATTACACATGTTATTGACATCACATTACATGAATTCTGGGTAATAAAGGCCTTCAGAGTGTTAACTAAAAGATGTGCACTCAAATCAGAAAACATAGTGTCCTAATGTAAATAAAATAGTGTGTGTTGTATGAAACAAAAACTGTTATGTCCTTATTTGAGTCATGTATGTGCATTATGACTGAATATGCGCTAAAGAAAACAAAACTGCTGATGGTGTTGTGTTGGCCAGCGGTATGGCCGTCACACAACTTTTGGTACCCTGTTTTTCCCTACTATGCTTATTAGCACAATTTGTAACTAGTGATCAAAACTTTCAGTGAACATCCATACACACTCCGCAGAACATTAAAAAAAATAACGTTAGGCCTGGTTTCTTTTTATTGAGTAGTTGGGAATTATAAGCACACTCCGGCATCACATCATTGCTCACAAGGATATATTGAGCTTCATGCATCTTCATAAATTGGGATTCTTGGGATTCATGAAACATGAATACAGATTGGAATTTGTGCATATTCCAGCTCATGTTTAATAAATGATTTAACTAAGGAACAAGGACATGCTGCACCTTCATTAACATAGCATGCCACTGGCCCATGTTTGGGAGACCAACAGTTTAAAAATGGCTCCCATTGATATAGCTTGTTGCTTTGCATTAATTGGTGGAGCAAAAAATTTTAAGAGCAGTGAAACATATCAGTTGCATAACTGCACACTTTGCACACTGCTGTAAAAGTTTGGAATTGATTATTTATGAATGAAGAGAAGAATTTTCACTGAAATTAAATTATGTAACATAGTACCAAATTTATTTACCAAAGTGTTATTCGTAAGACAAAACAGCTCAAATCAATCATTCATTATAAAAATAGAAGTTGGACTCTGTAAATACTGAGGAAAGAACAGTTTCACATCAAAAGGTTTTGAAACAATATTTGTATCTCTAAAATAATCTTTATTCAAGGACAGTTCCACATCCTTGTGTTATTTCGCTGCCATCATGGCCATCTAATATGTTTTAAATCACAGGAGTGAATGATTTCCTAGCTTAGTCCAATTCCCAATATAAGGAAATACAGAAGTCCTTACATTCTTTATCGCTTGGGCACATTCATTTGTCTTGGAATAAAAATGACATTGTGCCCCGGTCATTTATTTTCTCCCCGGATTTGCTGGCTGCACAGAAGAACTTTCAGTACAAGGTCACCATTTAAATGACTCAATAATTTTGCTGTGGGAATATTTTATGATCCAAGGCCACATGGATGCCTAAGAGGCATTTACATCAATATTCATATGGTAGTTATAGGGATTCAATCTATTTCCTCTCGTCTACAGGGCTCAAAGCTATTCAAAGTGCAGACTAACTAGGACTACATATCTGAGATACACACATGTTCCAGAAAGGAGAATGGCTGTCAAATGATAAGGAATGGGACTCACCAAAGAAAAAAAACAATTGAAATGACACCCTTATCCAACAAAGCTAGAATTAATTGATAAACTATTTATTTTATGATAATTCCCATAGTAGAGGCACAATGTACTCTTTTTTACAAAAAGGGTCCATCAATGCTCTTATGGTCCATTTTCTTCAAAATTACTGGTGCATCCTCTGCTAATATTTCAAGCAGGAAACTACCACTATCTGGTAACCATCATCTGTACTCTATGGAGCTTAACTGATGAACTTAATTGATCTCCAAGGGGTAACAGAGCACAGAGATCCAGAACACTTCCAATTAAAAAAACACACACACATAAATACACAGAATCTATACACTGAGGCCATTAAATATATGACTATCTACCGCAGCTCAGTCATCACTTATTTATCCTATACATACTAGTTACCATCATTATATTAAATGTCCTTATTAAAGAGCCTAACAGCTGCTGGCAGAAGGGACCTCTTGAATCGTTCCGAGGAACATCTGGGCAATACCAACCAGCCACTGAAAGTACTCTTAAAGTCATAGTCTCAAACAGGGAGTGCCTTCTATGACTAATCAGATGACATTCCCCAACCAACACTAACTGGATGCCAAATGTTTAAGTTAAAGATAGGACTGTTATTTTAGCAACTTCAGGTCAGTAGATTAGAATGTTAGTGATAACGTTGTTTCCCTCCCCCCGTTTCTTGGATAGTTCACAGTAAAGACAGGCAGGAAAGATCAGGGAAAGATAGAGGGGGATGGCATGCAGCAAAGGTCCCAGGCTGTATTTGAACCCAGGATGCTGTAGTTACGTGCTATGCTCCTTAGCTAACTGTTTGCAAAAGCTCCATGACTTCAGTGTCTCTCAGTATCCTGCAACCGGGGGCAAACTGCTAGTTTGAAATCTCATTGAAATCTGAGCTTAGCTAGAGAACACAGCTTGTTCTGAGGGCCCCTTATCTTTGTGAACAAACCTCTTACAAGCTAGAACATTGTGTTGTTGTTTTTATCTAGACTGAGCCCTGTTGACTTAGTGTAATCCTCTAAAGACACCAAGGTGTCTAATCTCTCAAATTTAAAAAAAACAAGGTAAAAAAGTTGCAAAGTGAAAAACACAATGCTGAAAAACTGAAAAAAAATGTGTTTTGCTGCTGCAAGCTGTTGGTTTCATGATATGAGTAGTATGAATAGTAGTAGTAGTATTAGTATTAGTATTAGAATTAGTGGTGATAGTAGTGGTGATAGTAGTAGCAGTAGCATTCTTTACAAGTTGGAGGTTTTTATTGTGCCCAGTAGGTAAGCCTGAACAGAGTACGTTGCAATAATCAATTCTTGATGATACAAAGGCATGTACTAAAACCTTTGTTAAATACGTTGCAGTATTTTGTACTCTGTTTTGATACTGTTGATACTGATACTCTGTTTTGTAATTTGAAACAGGATACATTTTTGATACATCTGCCCTGTCAACCCTTCCTTTTACCATTTCTTTTAAAAGACTTCTATTCGGACTTTTATATAGTGCCTCTGGCAGTGGACGTTTTATTTAGTGGGAAGTTAATTGTAAAGCCTTCTGTTCAGCATCCCAAGCCTGCTCCACCTACAGGTCCATGAGTGACAAGAATGCTTGGGAAAGTGTCAGCAATCGAATTCACACCAATGGTGTTGTGTCTGAAACTTGACACTCCTCTCTCCGTCCTCTGGCCTTTGCTCTGTCTCACAGATTGGAAGTGAAGACAGAAAATAGAGCTTTTCCCATCACAACTCTGTTTTCCCTTCCCACAAATAAGCCACAGTAGCAGGACAAAACAATGCCCATCCAGGGCAACTGGACAAAATTCTGGCTGCTTATAGATTAGTGTCCCTGAGACTTTTTTACCACAGCACTTCAAGAGCCAAATACAGCCGGGATAACTGGAAGTGAGACTCACTCTTCTATAGCTGGATGCTATGAAACGTCATCATAGAGTGGTGAACGTTATGTTGTACAAATCACCTCTGTTATTTATTGAACAGCATTTACCTTTTTGCAATAATTTGCAATAATTGCCATTTTAATTTCACATTATCTTTCTCCTGGGTTCTTTGTCTATTAGCTTGCACAGACAGTTCAGTTGCTGTTATAGCTAAATAAGATAAAGTGGCCTAAAGTTACTGTTTTTCCAGATGAGGAAGCCAGATATCTGCAATAACATTCATACTAACTGATCATTAATTAGGTCTATATATATATATATATATATATATGGAGCCTGCAAGGGGCTGCAGGAAAATACAATCAATATATTTAATTTATTATATAAGGGAATGAGATGGTATTGCGTTCACACTAGGTAGACCTCTTTTTGATTCATTCGAGTGCACAAGATACATATTATTCCCTCATAGTTGTATCCTCTTTTTCATATTTTGTGTGCACAATTTCATTCATGCAATTCATTCATTTAATTCATGCAAACAAATTAATTAACACATCCTGACGAGTTAATGAAATGTGCATGTTTTTTTAATGTGTATGCTTGATTTGATTAGTTTAATTATTCATTCTTGAATAGAGATATATTTAGTTGAATATAGCTTTTGATCAGGTGTAATGGATGGATTTGATGAGTTACCAAGGCATTTCCTACTGCCAACGCTTGCCATGCAGGGGGTTATTATTAGTAAGATACTGGCAACTGAAATTAAGAGCTGATGGACTCAGTATAGTATCAGGCTCTGCACTTGCTTTAACTATTAACATATTATGTGTGCACATTGTATATCTATTCATAGACTTTTTAATACCATACATTTTATCATGCACACACAAAGTTACCACAATTTCTACCATACAGGGCATCCAGGTTCCATGTATATCTATTCGCCACAGATGTAGCTATGTAGACTATGTAGCTGCTTTAACAGTACTTTCCGTGCAGCTTTACTTAATAATAATATATATAGATGGGTAATATATAGATACTACTGCAACAATCCATCAAAATGTAATCCATTCAATTATTATGACTTTATTAATTATTATTATAAGTATTATGAATTATTATGATTATGAACAGAAGTATTAGGAATATAAAATATGTTATATATACTATGTGGTATCTTTGGCAGTAAATATCATAGTATCTCAAAGTCAGCAGGTGGAGGATGTTGAGTTTGTGTGGAATTAAGGTTAATTGTCAAATAAGCCTTACAAAAATGGCTGTGCCCTCTAATCCAGTAGTCTATCTACTCTATCCAGACCAGGGGTGTCATCTGTAATGAGGAATCAAAGTATCTGTGTTTTTAAGATTGGTCTATGTGCTGTACCCCTGAGGCAAAACAAGGAGTCATGAACTATGACCGTGTCAGTTCATTTCAACCCTTATCACAATCAAATCTAGAAATCTCTTGATCTGCTCGATGAATCTCTCTCTCTCTCTCTCTCTCTCTCTCTCTCTCTCTCCCCCCCCCCCCCACCTCAGGGAGTTCTGTGGGTTTTCATCTTATCAGTCCATACCATACCATGTTTTGGCAGTTCACATATTTTGGCAGAGATTCCTGAATAGTAACCCGCTCAATACGTCAATACGTGGGTAGTAGCTATATTTCTGTGCTGACTCCATTAAAGTGGCAATCTGTGAAATCCTGTTTTTTTATTTTGTTGAAATCATTGGTGCTAAGCGGTCATCGATGTGATGTTTTTTTTTACTGAGACCACTTGTCAATCAAACAGTGTGGCCAGTGATGAGTTTCTGTAGGTGGCACTTTGTATGTTCACCTATGGTGGCTATCGCTGCTCATGCTCACTACCCAGTTCTTCTTCTTTTTATTCCAAACAAACCAGAAATGTAAAATGCATCACTTACTGTGAAAGACCATCATCAAGCATTGTTAAAAATAACTGATATTATTTGTCAAACATCTAAAACAATTTTCTCAGTTGTAAATCAGTTCTAAATAATGTATTCTTGAATAGAATAGTTTTTGATAAATGATGAAAACAAAGTTCTTGGTAGTGGACTCAGACTTTTGGACCCTACTGTAAATCCAATGCATTTTCTTTTATACATTAAATGATGAACTTGAGATAACATGTTGTGTTTTTCCAAAAAGGATATATAATTCTTGGACCTGAATTCTTCAATTAATGTTTGTTGTCTTGGTGATTCACTGCAGCAATAACCCAAGCAGCTGGAAAGGACACGTTGTACTGTTATAGTGTGATAAGTGTGACAGGTGGACTGTCAAGGTATTGTTATCAGTCAGACCATATTGGTACAGAAAACTGGGACCAATGTGATAGCATGGGCTTCACTATTGTTTAATACCCTTAAAAGAAAGAGATTAGAAAATGAAAACATTACATTTAATACAATCAATATCATGCTCAATGTTCAATGATTGTTGGTTGGAAACAATAGCAGAGTAATGGCAAAGTATCAGAAAAAAAACTATCATACTTATTCTTGCATAATAGTTTTCTTACTCCTAACACTTTCAAAGCATAGATTCCATCCTCAAAAATAAACCTAAATGTCTTTTCATGGCAATCATTCTGTAGGAGTATAGGTGTCACTTTTTTCGATTGACGGCTATATAACAGCTATATAATTCTGGATCTAAACTATTAGTCTTCAGAATGGCCATGCATACGGGTTAGATGGCCCAGCTGCTTGAGCGGAGGGATAGGGGCTAAACAGTTTTAGCCATGAAGCCAAGCAGCGTTAGCCCCTGCAGCAAAGTGGGAGGGATATAAATGATTCATGAACAGCTGCCATTGTTTTGACTCCATTGTGTAATGGCGGGGTCAAGCAGCTTTCTGTGAACGTCAACAATTATGATGTTCTCATCTTCCTGACCCCAGCTCAGAGGAGGGAGGTCACCATGACCTGGACTCCGTACTTGACAGCAACCCCACCCTGGTACGTGTTCATCAGCAGCTGGTTGGTAGCATTTTCCAATATGTAACACTTAACTCTCGATTGCTTTGTAAGTTTAAATGTGCTAATATGCACAGATGTAGTGGAGGATAAACACACCTAAACTTAGTTACCCAGTTTTTTATTGCCAGAATAGAGTTTACCACCTTTTTAGTCTGACATACAGTGGGGTCCAAAAGAGTCCACTACCAAAGACTCTTTTGTTTCAAAAACGAATAAATAAAGATTACCTACTTTTTCACTAATGTAAGTCAAATAAAACGTTTGTTAGTATTTACTGAAAGTAAAAAATTCTCAATAATTGGTATGTCCACTGTCTCCCATAATCACAGCTTGCAGTCTGTCTGACATCGATTCTACAAGTTTTTGCAGAATGTCAGAATCATTATTCCAGCACTTTTAAAGCATCATAGAGTCTCTTCTGATGTTATAGTATGTTTCACCTTTTCCCTTTCCAAATGTTCTTAAAGGTTTTCAGTGGGATTGGTGACTGCGGAGGGAAAGCTCTTCCTTGGACTTCAAATAGGCCTGGCATAGCTTTGATGCATGTTTAGGGTTGTTGTCCTGCTGAAAAATTAATCCTCTTCCACACAACTTTAAGCCAGAAAGGATGGCATGCCTCTGCAGAATAAAGTGCTACTTCTCTTTGGTCAATGTGTAGTTGATTGTTCAAGTCACCAACTCTGGAATAGGGGAAACATCACCACACCTGAATGTTTCTACCACCATGTTTGACTGTAGGTTTTATGCACTGTTGCATTAACCTCTCATGCAGCTGTCTCCTCACATATGCTCTCCTATTGCAACCGCAAAGTTTTGATTCATCTGTAAACAAGACTTTCTTCCACTTTTCAACAGTGAAATGTTGGTATTGTTTGGCCCATGCTAAATGTTTATACTTGTTTTGTCGTCAAAGAAGTGGTACTCTTTCATTAAGGCCGCAGTTTGCCAATCGTCTATAACGCATAGATACATTTTGATTTGTATCAGTTCTAACTAATCTATTAATTAAGTTAGTCCACCATATTAGTTGAGCTGCCACTTCATAAACAAGCTAAACTATTGGGATCAAGGACAGCACCGATACTCAAGAACAGAGTGGCAAGCACTGTCCATGGTCCTGAACAGCAAAGGTTCACAAAGCTTCCACTGTCCAAAGTGTTGAATTATAACTGAGGCTACGTTCTTCCCATGGAGCTGAGAGAAGACATTTGTCTTGGCAGTGTGGTTTGATATGCTGAGTGCCTGTATTTTAGGGTCTAGGGTCAGAATATCTCAAAAAGTGATTTTGTTTTAGTCTCGAGTTGTCTGCATCCCTGAATCAGCATGCTAGTTGTTGGCTGAAGCCCAAAAGAGCAGCTGCTTTTCTTTTTTTTTTTACCTTTTCCTTCCTTTTGCCCTCATAACTGCTATATAATTTAGACCTTAAATAATTAATTAATGTAATTAAATCACAGCCAACCAGGTGAGGGATGAGCAACTGCCCCGAGTTCAGGTATCTTGCAGTCTTATTCATGACTGAGGGTAGAATCATGACTGACCACCAGTTAGGTGCAGCGGTTGCAGTAATGCGAGTGTTGTATCAGTCTGTGGTGGTGAACCTTCGCCCCAACCCTCACGTCTGGCCACGAGACCATACGAGACCACGAGACATCCCTTTGGATGTGTACCTGGCATGACCAACAAACGAGACCCCAGGACATGCTGGAGGGACTACATCTCCAAGTTGGCCTGGGAGCACCTTGGGATCTCTCAGGAGAAACTGGATGAAGATGCTGGGGAAACGGACATCTGGGCTGCTATGCTTGCCCTGTTGCCACCACAACCCTGACCCAGATAAGCAGCTAGAAAATGGATGGATGGATGGATGGATGGAACTAACAGCCATACAAATTAAATTAAGAAACGTCCCCCACTCTAGAGCTTGCCTTGATTTGCCAGGCTACTGTGACATTTCTTCCTTGGGATCATGGCATCTGTGTTTATTTCCGAGCTGAGGGTTGAATAGGTGTAGGTTGGCTTCTTAAACTTTATTTTTAATTTTGTCTCCATTTCCAGATGCAGGGCGAAGAGCTGTGCCAGTAGGTCCAATGTGCACTTGCTTATATTGCCAATAGCAACACAATCAGTATCTTCACCAGCTCTGTAATCCAGCCCCTGATGCAATAAGGCTGAGCCAGTTTCTACCACACTAATGCAAATACCCACTAAACAGACTAAACTGTTCTTTTGTCACACACCAGTCCACGTGAGTTCATGTGAGTTAAATTTGCACTCTATATACCTTTGTTTTTTTTTCAAATGTAAAAATGTAAAAAGGCATCCAAGTCAACTTGCTGCGTGTTGACATTTTGCTGTTCTGAAAATAAAGCATCAGAAAAAAAAAATCTTTTGACATTTGAGTCAGGTATTCCAAGTCCTACAAGGCTAATACTTGTTGCTAAGTGGTCAATTTCACTGATGAATCCCGAGACTAATGGAGTTTCATCCATAATTAAAAGACATCTTGGCAATAAATGTGGTCCTAAGACTAGAGAAAATTAGGAGAGTGGAAAGGTGATTGAGCTTAGATAACACTTTTATTACACTGAAAATTGTAGCTGCAGGTACTCTGCAGTCAGTCTTACAATCTATCACATTCCTTATTACCAAGAAGCTCCAAATTTAAATAATGCTTTGATATTAAAGCGATAAAATGTGCATATTACCTAAACCCTAACATTTTTGCTTTCAGTGTCTTTCTAGATGTCAAGAATGTCAGCTATATTAGCATTTATCAATCTATCAGCTCCAATCTGATCCAATCCAAACTCTACTGTTCAATGCATTCCAGGAGTTATTTTGTGATTAAATGTTTCAATTTACTTTTTTGGTTTATCCACTTTCCCTCAACCTGCCTCATTTACGTCAGTTAATGATTCCCTACATTTCCCAGAATGCCTTTCAACAACCCTAAGAGAGTAGTTGTAAACTTGTTGAACTTCAATTAAAGGTGGGCATATGGCCATATAAATATAGCTAGCTAGCCAACTAGTTCATGGACACTGGAGCATCTATGACCGCGGCTGTGCCCCTCACTCAAAATGCAACATGTCTTGTGGCTGCATTGCATTCTGGACTATTGAGGATACTGTCGGTGGAGAAATTGGTATCTCTGTCTGTTCTACAATGGACTTCTGTCTGTATGATTTCTGAACGTTGTTGCAAAATGATGACTCTAGAAAGAAGCCCTTGCCATTTGATTCTGAGGGACTGATACCAAAACCTGACATTTACCGTTGATGTTACAGATTGCTGAAACATTTTCTGCCATGAAACTCCATTCTAGCTGCGCTGGAAATATTTAAACGTGATGTCATGTTGTCTACATCTACATTTCGTATGCCAGTTACACGTGGTGTGGCAGACTGGGCTATCTGCCACACGCAGAGAAACTGTGGGAAAGGACTTCATTCCCCAGCAGTCAACAGCCAGTCGGCCATCTTGCCCCAGCTGAGGGGCATTACAAATCAGTCAGGTGGGAGCTGATTGCCTGACCAAAAAGGATGGATTCCACAGTCCCAGGGAGAGACCGCTCAAGGTTCTCCTGAGAGAAGTTGTTATTTGAGTTAACAAATAAGTTTTGTTTGAATCCTGCCTATAGGGTGATCTGTGCCAGGGAACTACCCTCAGACTGGGCTTGTGACACTTTTCCCCAGGGGTGCCACAATGGGAAATACCCCCACCAAACAACAAAATTGGCCCAGAAATGCAAAGTACATACCCAATAGCTGTTTGTTTTAACAGCGTTAAAGTGTTTTCGGGTGGATTTTTCCTTTTTTAAGCAAGGTATTGATTACTAAAAGTGAGTCTGAGCAACTACATGATTTATTTTCTTCTTGTCAGTTGCCAGTGCCATATTACTCAGTTTTCATGCTTTTGTTTATACTATGCAGATGAAGACTACTTTTTGAGAATAAACATGACAAATTCAGGAGGCAGAGAGGAGTTAAAGTGGAGGTAAAAATTGTTGCTTTAGGCGCTCTGCAGTCAGTCTCTAAATCTGCCACATCCCTTATCACTACAACACCTTACTGTCTGGAATACAACTAGGATTATGACAGTTCTACATAGAAATTGAAAAATGTCACCAAGCCTTTGGTATTAAACCAGCATATTATTCACAACAAGGTAACTTTGTACTCAGTTTGACAATATGTATGGGTGTCATAACATTCAAAGACTCTTTGTTTGCTGACTTTGGAAATGTTCAATGCTTATTTAACATATTTTTTCCATAATCATTTCAAATACAGAACACCACCCAAAGAGAGATTAAATTCTTACATTTTAAACAAGGTCAATTTTCCTTCTTCCTTTAGCTTCCTAAACGATATTCTGGGTGTTAAAATCCTCTTAGAGGAAATGCCCAGATAAAAAAGTACATTTTAGAAATGACATGAGTAACATACATTTTTTTTTACGGCATTATGATTATATGACTTGCTTTAGTAAGAAATGTCTCTCTCCCCACAGTCTCAGTTTAGCCATGACACTGGTGGGTTGCCACACAATCCAAACTGATAGAAACATGAAGGAGGGAGGGAAGAGGAAAAGAGGGTGTAATGTCATCCACTTGGAGACTAGCTGGCTCCTGACATAACAACCCCTAATGCTCTCATGGTTATCTCTGGCAATTTCAATCATAGCAGCCTTTCCTTTACACTACCCAATTTCTTTAAGTGCCATACTAGGAACCACAGGAATCTGCAAATGCTAATACTAAAGGAATACATGATGAGAACATACCTTATTTTTGCTTGAGATTTTTGGTGATTTTGTGACCAGTAGTACCTGTGGCGCTGTTGTAATAGAGGTTGAATTAAGGGTTATACATTATCAGTAAGTGTGGTAGGGGCTGGCATCAATCATGGCCAATCAAATCATCTCCTCTCATTCCCTTTAAAAGCTTCCTGCCATGGTGCACTGACCAGTTTTGTGGTCTGAGTAGGCCGAGGTGTGTAGACGAAGTGTAATATTGATACCAAAATTGCACTGCGCCATCCAATTTGGAATAGTTCCACAAATAAAACTGTATGGCTATATTGAGTTAATGATATTTCATTTTTGAAATATATGAATCTACAAGCCATATAATAAAAATCACTAACAACTTTTTACTACTAGGTCAGTCTTCTTACTTTCCTTTCACTCAACATAGAGTATGCTCAAGTGTTAGCATGTAGCACCAGAGCCAATTACCTACCAGGGACACATGATTTTTGTAGCAATGTTCTCACCATTTAATTGAAAATGAAACTCCCAAAAACTTTATCTTTAAGTGGGCCTACAGAGCCATATCCCGTCCTCGCCTTGGCAGGTCTGACCACAGGGCTTTCTGAAAATATAATTTGATTTTTGAAAAAGCAAGGAGTTCCAAGGTAATCATCAAGCAAAAAAGGAAAAAAGAGGGAAATTCAATTGTCAGCCACAATCTTGGGACAATAGTCCCTGTGGAGCAGGTAGAGGGTTGCATCTCTACTTCACTCTTCTCTAATAATGTAGGTGATTTGGGGTCTAAGAACTATTTCACACCAAATCAAAGAGCATCTTCAATGAATGTGTCCACACACCAAACCCAATAGAAGCACTTTCTATTCTCTCTTCTTTGAATAATTAGATGTTTGTTTAAATTGTTGGCATTTTGCCTAATTATGATCACTGACTACAGGTCATAATTTGCCCACCTTAACCACTACACCACTGTTGCCTGAGAAGGGGTGCTAACATCATACCTCACAAAGACCTTCAGTGCTGGTGCAGAACCATCATATTATCATGCATCTATCTATGGACCTTGCTGTTGTTGATATTTCATATCAAGCTTGCAGCCCAGAATAGAAAAAATCCTCATCTTTGCATTTTTTTCTCACCAAGGCTCTACAGTGGCAGCTTCATGATTTATTCCCTTGAAGCTTGGAAATCCCCAGGGGAGTGACATAAATAACCAAAAGCTCTCTTGATCTCTATTGCATTTAATTACATTGACGTTGTTATTTACAGTTTGAAAAGGACATTAATTAAAATAGCCAGGAGGCCTGAAGAAATTAAATCAAGATAACCTGGCTTTGGTGAAGTCTTTGGTGAAGTCTTCATTTTAAATGCAATAACTTGCAGGATCATTGTGTCAATGGGGCACTTTCTTTTTTTTTACCAAAATACAAAGGAAATTTACTCATTCCATACCACACCCTCTTATGTGCCCTCACGTTTGTAATACTGCATGGGCCACTGAGTTAATTGAGGATTGGCCAGTAATTTCTGGCCTATAGATCTTGTCACTCTCCAGTACCTTGCTTTAACAATAGTGCAAAGTGGGGCATACTCACACGGAAAAGTTTTCTCTTGCAGAGGAACTTGAGTTTTAAGGCAACTGTGGTAAATTCTCAATTTGCTTTGTAGTTATGCTGAAGAACATGCAAAAATAGAAGTAGAACATGAAGATGGGCCACTGACAAAGCTACAAATAAAAGCCTAAAGTACAGCCTCAGAGAAAACAGGAAGTGGGATTGATGTCTATTTTCTTTTCAGGCGGTGCTTCCTTCTACCTCCCTGAGGAGCAAAGTGGGTGTTACTCCCCACAAGACTCCACGATTCATGAAAGATATTTTTTTTACGATGAGGTTGAAATTATGTTAGTAGCATGTTGGTAGCACACTAGCACACACGCCCCGATCCACATAACACACACATACACACACACATTAGTTAATCTTTAGTAGGTTAACTATCCTTACATCAGTTATCATTTTACTTATCTGTCTCACACTTCCCAATTCATTTCATTTCTGTTTTTTTCAGTATGTCT
Source organism: Hoplostethus atlanticus (assembly GCA_034670405.1). Taxonomy (NCBI): domain Eukaryota; kingdom Metazoa; phylum Chordata; class Actinopteri; order Trachichthyiformes; family Trachichthyidae; genus Hoplostethus; species Hoplostethus atlanticus. Next base: position 2,388,684 of record JAXDDX010000068.1, read on the forward strand.
TACTGTAGGATTACAATAATTTGCATATACTTTGCCGAGATCTACACAGTACAGATCATGAAAATTATTAATTATGAAACATTGCTTTCCTAAGATTACTGATGAGTGAATAACATAGAATCTTTTTACTAACAAGTGATAATTCAATCAGCAGGACCTCGCTTAGATAGATTATCCAGATTATCCATTATTCCTTGTTTTTCCACTCCGATTTGCACCCTTACTGGACCAGATGAAATACAATGAAAAGGCCACTTTATATTCTATATATGTCTGATATATATATATATATATATATATAAGAGATATATATATATATAGAAGACCCTTTATTGTGCCCACTTGCCCGAAGCCTTCTTGGGATTTGGGTGCCAAAAAAGAACATACAATCATACAATTTAAATGAAACGAAGAAGGATATGGGACAATCAAATGATCAGTCTGAAGGACACCACTACCTTTTCATTTGGCATAAAGGTCACATCTGTGGTCGGCTAATGTGGTTTTCATCATGAGGGACACACTAAAGGGACACCTTCACACTTTATAGGAGCAGCCTTGAGGGACAAGGCCAGCCTAAGTCACCTGGTTTGTGGGCTGCATGGAGGCCTGTGTGGACTGGATGCTGAGAGGGTGCCCTTCATTTTTGGAGTGAGTGCCCTTTTAAAATAATATAACAGACAGAAAGTGAATGGTGACCAACCTTACTGTTGCCTGGCCTCATTGCAACATTCTCTCAGAAACATGGCCTCAAGGGCCTCATTTGGGCATACTGTAGCTAGAGCTTCATCGTTGAAATGTGACCTTCAAATCCCCAATCCAATCAGGGTTTTTTCTCAGTATAGGTATACACATATTTTGAGAGTGGCTTGCAGGCGAAAAGTAATAGTTCAATATTTTTAGTTCAATTAATTTCTGCATCTGTTGTGTTTCACTCTTACTATAAATAAAATATATTGTATACCAATGTTTTCAGTTCAGTTTAATTAAAATGAGATTAGATAAGATACATGAGCGTAGCTATTGTGTTTAAAGATACATTTAATAAACAATAAAAGCTACATTTTCCTTTCAACTTGCACTTTTCGTAAAAAATGACCGTCCACCTTTCTCGTTCGTTTTGGCTGCCATTCTGCTTTGTCACCTAAAGCCAGCTTGATTAACGTCAGTTGGAAAAAATGATTAGCATCAGTTGGTGAACAATGCTAACGCATGCGCACACATACTAAAACACACACACACAAACACACACACACACACACACACACACAAACACACTCTCAACACCAAGGTGATGGTGGGGTTAACAATGACCCACTAACGTTATCTTCTGGCTAGTTCACTAAGTAGTCACATATCAACAACAGCAGCGTTATAAACAATTTGTTTGACTTAACAAACCTCAAAATGATGCACTGAAGAGTCAACCTGACAGTAGCCTGGTCTACCAACCTGTACTTGCTATCATTCAGACAGTGGTCGTGTTGTCAAGAGCTACCCACCGGTTGACCAGAGCTAAGAGATGAGATAAGATAATATAAGATAAGATAAGACTTTATTGATCCCTGTGGGAAATTAGGTAGTTGCAGTAGCAAAGGTTATGGGATTCAGCAGGGAGAAAACGGTTGAAACACACTCATGAAACAGCAACTAGGGGATATAGTATATCTTGTGAGGTATCAATATTGCAATAGTTCAAACGACATTATTAACTGTGGCCAAACTGAACCGAAATGTGAATCAGTGCAATTTTGTGGAACACATCTCATTACTGTTCTCTCAAAAATATGATTATTACAATGATTATTTTACTTAGTTCTAAGTGCCCGAGTCATTACTAACATCATCATCATCCATATCAAAACATATCGTGTGAACACAAAGTGCACCTGAGAATTCCCTTGGCTCATCTATGAAAACGAAAAGAAAAAGTAATGTTCTGCCGCTTTTGTCTTGAGGCCGGCGAAGAGCTTTCAGACGGGACTCCGTTTGTTACTGGCAATCCCAATCTGAAGCGCATCACAGTACACATTATACATTAAAACATACATTTTACCTCTGCTGTTGTCCTGTGTGTGCTTGTAAGTGCTCATTAGTGCTACCATCCAAAAAAGTAAGCGTACAGCTCTGGTTCATAATGAAATAGTTTTGTATGTCGAGGTCATTCTGACATTATTATGTGTGTGTGTATCATTGTGTCAACATGCTGTATGAAATACTGCACCAGTAATGTTGCAAACACTACGGCAATGCTTATTTAGACACACAGTGTCCATATGATGACCCTAAAAGAGCGACCATTAGCATTTCAAAAGTGACACTGACGCTGTTTATGTGTTGCTAATTGGAGAAGTGGTAGCATCAAAGAGGGGAGAGTGTTGAAAGATGCATTTGATCAAACAACTTGTTTGTGTTCTGAAAACGGATGTTGCCCTAAATTTGCTGTCAAGCCAAAACAGCCATTTTACTTTGCTAGGATGGTGATAGCTTTCAGAGAGGTGTTGCGATGTGGTCTCACAGAGGTCAGCTTCTACAAGGTGCAAAGTAACTTCAAATTACTCAATGTGCCCACTATATTTTCTGTCCCAAATGACCATAATATATCTGTGGGGGGTTGATAGGATTGTTGAGTAATACCAATAACTCAACAATTACTTGGCCAGGTAATGCGATTTCTGGCTTTCAAAACTCAATTTCCAGCCTGAATCCTGTTTTGGGACATGCCCCCCTCCTATAGACGTTTGTGTTGGATCTCTGCTCTTTATTGTGAAAATATGACTTGATTATTTGTGTCAATTATAGGCCAGAGACCTGTTGATTCCTCGGTCACCAATAGAGATCAATAAAGGTCATAGATTACTTACACATTTCTTTTCACTTTCTTTCACATCTGGCAGCAAACAAATAGCAGGTATCATTGAATCGCACTTCACTACAGCTGTACATGTCAATACAGCTTAAAAAAAATTCACTTTGGGAGTTCTTTCAGGGAAGTTTTCCTTGCAGGTTAGTTTATTTAAGAGTCCTCATTTCTCCTCTGAAGCACACCCAGAGGTAGACGTTGTTAAACGCAGCGTTGAAGTTGAGCTCTCTCTTCTCTGCTGCTGGATTCACAAAGAGAAAAAGCAACGCAAATTCATAAACAGGGGGTTAGGATATTTAGCATTGACTCACGCAGCGAAGACAGTTTTGATATTTGTTTTAGGTGATCTTTACTCGCTGTGCATTGTAGCATTGCCTGGTGGCCCCAAACTTCAGATACAGCATAAAGAAGTAATGATCAGAGGAGGATCTGTGTCACTCCTCTAAATGGACATTTTCAAACTACATTTGCCATCTGAATTAGTGTCTTTGATGCTCTTTTCCAGTAATGGGGGTTTCAAAAGAATTTACTGGACCATTCAGTCAAGAGATCAGATACATAAGGCTTTAATGTCATCATTAACGGGCTACTGGCTGTATAATGATCCACGTGAAGACAGAGCTGGCTTGTTAGTAAAATGAGCCCTCGGTCTGGGTTGACTCACTCTATATGCAGGTTGTTGCTAGTCCCACAGCCTTGGGGTGACATTAGTGGAAATGCTTAATTTACTGTGCTAATGTTCTTGGTGATGTCATGACATCTTCAGTCTACAGACCATGAACGGTGCTATTAAGATTTGCCATTTAAAGATATGGAATAGGTCAGATATGTATTGGGTCCTTGAACAACTTGGCTGTAAGAATGCAGTACCTGTGATTGCTTTGGGTTCTTTTTTAGAAATATAGTACAAGAAATGAAGAGTTCTTTGAATTTCCAGCTCAGCAGTGCTTAAAACGCACCCCTGCTGTTTACTGCACAGAGTAATTTTCTCCCCCATGTGGCAAAATTCTTTTAGTAAAATTGTAGCGCTTCATTCAATTTTCTCAACTGATGTATCACAGGTCAAGCAATATAAAAGACATTTTTAGATTTTCCTTTCACTCTAGCTTGGCAGTTTCAAGTACAAATATTGACATATACAGTACATTGCATTTCTCTGCAGCGTGTGCCAGGGTTTGCATTAGAGCGAAAGCATCAAACATCTAAATTTCTCTTGGTCTCGACTAAATCTCACTCACATCCCCCCCCAGCGCACATGTGGCGAACATAGGCATTGTCAACAGCTGTGGGAAGAAACATAAGGACACCCCACAGTCAGCTTTTCCTTGGGATATCCACGACCACAGCTGTTTCCCAGCCAGGGACATTGCATAGGAGTGGCTGAGAGCAAACAACAGCAGCGTAGATCCATGGCACTTTAATGAGTACCTTAGGATCAGCCTGCTGGCTCTACACAGCCCAACATGCTCCCCAATGGGCCGCAACTCCACTCACTGGGAACTGAGGAAGTTGGGAATGGAGGGCTCAGAATAAAACTGGATTTAAAATGAACAGGTGACTGAATAAGAGAGATTAATAGATAGAAATGTAATTATTTTTTTAAAACTGCACAAGGCAATTTCACATGTTGGCAGATTCAAATGGCAGCAAAGGGTTAGTGATTTTTTTTTTACTTCAATATGTGATGTCAGTGAACTGCACATAGCATGCTAATGTTTACCAACTCAGATGGACTGCGATGCTTTATTCCAGCCCTGGGCATACACTATATGTCCAAAAGTCAGTGGACACCTGACCATGACACCTATGAGCTTGCTGGACATCCCATTCTAAAACCATGGGCATTAATATGGAGTTGGACCCCCCTCTGCGGCTATAACAGCCACCACTCTTCTGGGAAGGCTTTCCACAAGCTTGTCTGTGGGAATTTGTGCCCATTCAGCCAAAAGAGCATTGGTGAGGTCAGGCAGTGATGTTGGATGAGAAGGCCTGGCTCGCAATAGGGCGTTCTAACTCCTCCCAAAGGTGTTCAATGGGGTTGAGGTCAGGGCTCTGTGCAGGCCAATCGAGTTCCTCCACACCAAACTCGTCTAACCATGTCTTCATGGACCTCGCTTTGTGCACAGGGGCACAGTCATGCTGGAACAGCAAAGGGCCTTCCCCAAATGGTTGCCACAAAGTTGGAAGCACCCAATTAGCTAAAATGTCTTGGTATCCTGCAGCATTAAGATTTCCCTTCACTGGAACTAAGGGCCAAGCCTAAACCCTGAAAAACAGCCCCAGACCATTATCCCATTATCTCCACCAATTAGTAGGAGTGTCCACTGACTTTTGGCCATATAGTGTAGACGATATAGGCGATTACCCCAGCCCCACATTGTGGTTTAGGCTGATAAGACGGTTGTATTATTACATAAAAAAGTTTTGCCTAGTGCAGCTTTATGTTTCTTGGTTGTTTGTAATGTGCTTATTGAACTCCAGAATCAAATAAGTAATCACATAAACACTGTGACAGGTGTGATGATATAGGGAACGGATGAAACAGAGGCTTTACTGGTTTCCGATAATCAGGGCCCATAGGCCAGCACACAAACATAAAACGAGTCTTTTCAGCGTCTCTCTCTGTAACGTGGCCGGTGTCTCTCATGCGTCTCCTCCTGGACCCAGCTTCACTGTGAGGGATTTAAGCACACGTTAATTGCTGTACAATCAGCCAAACCACTCACAGGTGCGTCTACCTCCCCGCTGAGCCCCTGCCCCTTCTCTCTGCCCACAGCTGCTGGCACAACCACAGCCCCCTGCCACAAACACATAGATAGATAGATAGATAGATAGATAGATAGACAGAAAGATAATTTTCAAATTTAATAAAATATAATCTTGAATAGGGTTGTTACATCTAACATGTTGAGTGTCAGGGTTGTACCAATAAATCACTTCATCGACCAATTCATTTTTTATTGGAGTGGCTGGCAGCCTCATTTTGTATTCCTGAACAAAAACATATTAATTTCTTCTTTTTGGTAGTCACCATCTTTGGCCCCACTTCAGCACAAATCCTGTTGACTTTTGTGTCCTCATTTCTCAGTGTCTCACATTGAGAGATGACATCTTACCCTTTGAAGCTACAAATGTATCATAAGTGCTCAAATTAGCCGCAAAATCAATGACTACGATCAATGTTGGGAGAAGAGGAAAGAAGCGCTAATAGGCATGTACAGTACGTGTTAATTGTATGAAGAAAGGTCCATACCACATTCAAAGGGATGCCTCATTTTCAGACCAATGATGGAGATGGAAAGGAAGTGTTGAATAAAATCGTTATCTCAAGATGAAGAGTTCAGAGTCAAGTCGTGATTTACTTGAGCATATTTGCAATAGCTGAGCGCCCAGGAGAGATCCATACACAGCAGTTGGGAGTGAGGTTTCATAGAGACACAAGGCCATTTGTCAAGTCAAAACAACACCTGCATAGATAATAATACAACTAAACATTAGCAGTTCCTTCAGAAACAAAACTAAAATGTAGCAGAACAGTCACACAGTGGAAATCATAGTAAATGGTTGGTTGCCCTCAAGACTTCTAAGAAGGGTGCATACATTAAAATGGTGCATACATTGTCTTTCTACCACAGGAAGGTTCTTTGAGCGTTGAGTGTCCAGTCTCTTTGTGGTCTATACGGGGTTACAGGCCTTGAAAAATGATTTGGAGGCCTTGTTCTCGAAATATTTATTCAAAAGGACGAGTAACAGAGGGATCCATAGCACATACCAACTCCAGTAAAAGGATTATTGGTATAAAAGTAAAAGTTACAATTCAACATTATTAAAGGTATTAGCTCTGCTGAGCCCTTTACTTATAAAATAATAGATGCAGTAATTATCGTTAGTCTTGAGCATAGTCACAAGACATTTCAGGTAAGAAGGCTAAAAAGCCCTCTTCTCAAGCCACTATTATTACAGTGATAGTCTTAACAAGTATGTGCTGTAGCTATACAGGGCCTCTGAATGCAGGGCTAAGGTCAGTCAACAAAGTATTTTTTTGTCCCATGGCTTGGTGTGACAAAGTATTTTCAATGCATGGGAAAAGCAAAGCTATTATTAACTGTGTACTAGTTTTTTACCCAGGACAATTGCCTTGGACATAGTTGGCTGGTATCTTAGACATTGGACTACACTGCATTTTGTAACATGCCTCTGGGTGTTATTCTGGATGGTGACTTTCATTTTGGACAGGACTTTGTTCTCTACATGTTTATTCATCAGCAATTCACATAGCTACAGATAGACATAGCTACATTATCTGTCCACTGCTACAAACTACTGAGTGTGCATCAAGAATTCCTGCTTAATCTTAAGGGAATAATTTTCAGCTTGACTATTTGCATGAAGTTTGAATTGCTGTAGGTACCGGTCTGTTCTTTCGTTTGTCAAACCATGTGTTGCTTCTGCAGGAAACATAAAACACATCGCTTCCGGTGCACCGGAAGACCTGCCAGGTCTTTTCTCGGTACCTACCAGGTCTTTAGAGCAGCAAATGTAAAAGCTTTTATGAACTAGTTTGGTTTGGTTGAATCACTATTTTGTTATATCAATCGCCGATACAGAGTAGCAACATGCAACACTTATTTATCAAAAAAATGTTGCCGATAATTACTGCAAGACTAATCCTACTCAGAGCTCTTCTGTGTTAAATAAGCCTGTTCTTCCTTTGCAAGTTTTCAGTGAGCGGTCTTGGCCATGTTGCTGTTGACCTCTCAACTCTCCGTGGAGATATTGTTGATGTTATCTCTCTTTCTGACCATCTTGTCGTATTGCCATCCTCTTTTTCCCACAATAGCAGAGGACATGTTTGTTGACACTATGTTATTGGATGGAGCTCTCTGTCCCCTGGATATTGGCAGCACCCACAGCCTCAGCACTTCAGTGATGACAGATATGCCAGGTAGCACACTCCATCCTATGGGTATATGACTTTTCTGCCGCTCTATCATTTCATACGACCTTGTCTTGCTTAATGCTGCTGCAAGTCTATTCCAAGTTCAAGTAAAACTCCTAGTACGTGCCCTGTTGTGTATCACAAATAGAGTTACTTGCCAAATGCCATTTCAAATGCCATTTGTTTATAATCTTTCTGCAAGAGTGGCAAAAACACTCATGATGGTGTTAATCTCAGCATGAAGCTGACAGACTGTCTACATGAACTCATCCTGCGAGGTGGGAAGAAGGCAATGTGTCACATCAATTTAAACTAAACGTAGAAGCAAGCTCCTTTAATCAAGCAAAAGTGTCAGTCAGTCTACTTTACCTGTATGCAGTGTGTGTGTATTTATCTGCCCGTTTGCCAAGAAAAACAAGTTACTGCTACAAGTTACAGAGCGTTAAACAAATCATATGGATTTTAACGTCATTATCATTATTTTGTTTGCTGTAGTTACCTTGTATCATAGTTACCTTGACTTCTTAAGAGTCCTGCAGCTCCTCAGAGCTGAACTCTTAAGAAGTCTTAAGATGTCATTGAAATCAGTCCATGTGGAATTACTTACTAGATGTGCACTGTGTTAAAGGAAGACCAGCAGGGAAGGAGTGTGTGAAACACACCCGTCTGTATGGAGCAGCTCACTAGGTGTCCAGTGTCATGGGTGAGGTGTGGTGTACAGACAGCAGGCATAAGGGTACGTTTTGTAGGTGTCCAATGAGTTATCGATCACACACTGCGTTTTCAAAGTCGTTAAAAGTCACTCCTCTCCATGTCTGACGAGGCTGGTGAGTAATTGTGAAAAAGAATCAGTCTCTGTAATTGAACTTCTGCGGTTGGAAACAGATGGCTGCAGACAGGAGAGTGGGAAGGCTCATTCGAGGGCAGAAGAGAAGAATTACTCTCAGAAACAAAGGAGCTTAAGAGGAAAAGCTACACCTATAATGGCATTATCCAATATCCAATTCTACAATACTAATAATGCATAGATTAAATTCCTTCCTTTGCAAAACAGTATACTCTAGGCTGGCTCTTGGTGTCAACAATAAAGACTAATATTAAATGGTAAACAATAACTGAAAAACTGATTAAAAAAATGATAAAAGCTTAAAAAGTGTACAGAGAAACTCAATGGCACTCTTATGTGCCACAGCACTAATTAGCTGTCATTTTGGTAGCTTTTACTCTTTAAGATGAAATGGTTATATTTTTTACTTTCCGTCATTCAACTACAACCTTTTTGGACAAAACAAACAAAAGTAAATCTCTCTCTTCTAACCCAACATGACAAATTTTATTTACAACAGATATGATTATTCAAGTGGAGCGGTTCGAATTTTGTGAACAGCCTAGAAGATTAAACAATGTTTAATTAAATGAACCACTGAACCGCTTCGCAAGAAAAGGAAATGTCTTTCATAAATTTTCCTCTTATTTCCTGACATTACAAAGTTGTCTTTAATAGAAAACTAATTTTACAAGCTACAATTTTAAGACTTCAGAACCAAGTAGGTTTGAGGCATTTGTTAATTTTGCATGCCATAAATATCTGCTGATATCTAAATGCAGCTGGTATAAGTAAGCAGACTAATATACCACTCCATTAGATTCAGAGACAACACCACAGAAAGAATACAAGGTGACAGACAATATATACAATACTTTTGTCATACAAGGCTTCGAAGAAGCACATAGCAGTGTAGCACTGTACCCATCCACAGGAACCTTTTACCACACCACAATAAAACCATTACATTCATATAGAATATTGTTCCACAGTTGTTTCAAATTTTAGGGAAGCTGAAAGCGTATTTAAGGAAAAATCTATCATTGGATAGTCTTACACTGTTAGATATCATAATTTTATGATGGTCAATATTTTATGATGAAGTGTTAAAAAAAGTGTACTTTTTTGGTGCACCCACTTTCCCTAAACCTGTCTCATCTACTTCTACTTCAGTTAGTGATTTCCTTCATTCCCCAGAATGACATTTGACAACCCGCAGATAACGGACGTGAAGCATTCACCTGTGGGTTATACGTGTAAGTGGAGAGCAATAGTGATAGCATAGTAAAGAGTTTTTCCAGCCAAGAAAAAGTAGTTGGCCCACTATTGTCCCACTTCTATGAAACAAAAAAAGAAAACGGCTCTCAGACGTGTGTCGGCTCCCATCGTTAACATTGCTCTTAAAGAGCCGACTTGTTCGCGTACGACACATCACTAGCTCTGCCTCTGAGAAATGTTTATACTACTAAAATACTGTTACTGTTTGCAAATTGCAAACAAAAAACAAATATAAATAGGAGGCAAATAGAGTGATACTACTATATGCATCTATTATGTGACTAGCTTGGGACTTTGGGGTGACTGATGGTCGATGACAAGGTTTGGCCTACAGGCTAGACTAGAGCTTTAATCCTAGTACGCAGTGCTAATTAAAAGTCCCATGACACTGGCTGAGTAACGACATGCCACAACTGTGGAGTCACCTTATCACACCACTGGTAACGCCTGTCTAAACCCACCCACGTTCCTTCCTCTCACTTCGTGTTTTTAAGACAGATTAATGTTTTGTCAGGACATAATGAATGCTTGAATCAGTTGAAGTTGTAGTGGTGCTTTGTTGCATCTGCTCTGCTTGTTGCAGAATGTTTTTCTGTAAAGGAAAACTCTGATGTATTTCACGGTATTTCCCTCTTTGCACCTTGATTTGATGTTACCTATATACCCAAGGTATTACGTTGCTGTTTTAAAAGTATTTGATGTATTTTTAATGAAAGGTTATTTGATACCTCATAACCTCATAAAACCCAGGGAGTTTTGGTTGATAAACAATATCTGAAATAAATATTTATAGCCTTTCATGCTAATGCTGAGTCCATAGATTAAAGTACTACTTACACAGGAACTAAAAGTTTTGTCCTGTAAGCAACAAGGGAGCTATTGGTTGAAAAATCCAGTATGCACACCACTCAGCATGCATTGATTATTTTTTTGAATGTCTACTTCAAATGAATAGTATCCTGTGAGCCATGACATTTAATACAGAGTGTATTTAAGGACATATGCTGTGCACTTGACGAGAGTCTAGAGCAGAGAAATGATAGAGTTGAGCTAAAACCTTAATAGCAACTGGCTTCTCTGTTAATACAGAATTGTTAACTCTATGTCCTCTCTGAACTTGTCCTCCACAGATTGCTTGGTCTGCTGTTTGGCCTGATTTAACTTGACTCCTAGACCAGCCTTAGACGCTCGATGCATAGACTTCCCTGTCCACTTTGAGAGACCTTTCATTTTCTCTATATTAACCTGCTCTGGTTTCACACCACCAGCCACAAGGACCTAAGAACCATTTTATTCTCAGCTGTATTTTTGTCTCACCGTGCTGTCAAATTTTGTCTAAGGTACTGCACTACATCCTGGTGCCTCCATACACCTATTGATCCAGCAGTGAGTGTAATACAATGCCATTTCTTTTGGTTCTTTTATTCTACGTTGTTGCTGCAAAAATACTTTATCTGATTCGTGCCACCTGACCAGGGTTTTTCCTCCAATGGTTCCTTGGTTTCCATTTAACACACTTATGTAAGGGTTACATAGCTGGAAAGTGCTAACCTTGACCCAAGTCCAGTTTTGAGCATAGCCTTCCATAGGCGCTTCCCTTTTATATGTGTGCCAAGGGTGTGCGGGGGGCATTGTGTTTCTATATTTCTATACAATTTTAAATGATTTTCAACATCATCATAGCGATTCAGCGATTATTTGATATTGTTGGAAACAAATCAATTGTCCATTAATATCATCTTTATCTTCCTCATCAACTTGCGTTACCCCCTTTCATGCATGTCAGATAAATACCTATTCCTTTCTTGTTTTTGCCTTTTCTCACCTACATCTAGTGATATTTCTTAGCTTACTGTGACCTTGAGGAATATCACAGCCACAAAACATCAACTATGAGATAAATGCAGCTACAGGAGTCAGTGGTCTAGGGTACATACTGTGTAACCGCGACGTCCTGGGTTCGAATCAGGCCCGGGACCTCTGTCTCATGTCCTCCTCTCTCACCTCTTTCCTGTGTCTCTGTACTGCTGATGCCCAAAAAAATCATCTTATAAACAAACAAACAAACAGTGTACCAGTGGACCAAACCCTGCCTAGAGCAAAACACTGATAATGACGTAGTAGATACAAGTACACCCATCTATGATAGTGGTGTGAACGATACCCTCCACAGCCTAACAAGAGATGGGATGTCCAACTATAAAGTACACTGTGTCATTGTTACCCATGGAGTAGGCATCCACACAAGCCTCATTCTTTTTTCATGTAAATGTTCCTTTCATTCAACTGTATAGGCATTCATGAAAAAAAATGTTAAAAAAAATAAACTTCCAAAATGTGATCAACGGTGGGTTTCTGTTTGGAGTCAAATGTGAAATTAGAAAGAGAAGGAAATGGGTAGAGGAGAGAGGGATTACAGGACACAAAGAGCCATTCTGATCCCTGATCTCAGACATCAGTACATTCAATTTCCTTAAAATCATCACATCGTGTGTCCACAGGAGAGCTAGAAATGCTGTAGCTTTGCATTCGGTGTGAGATGGGCTTTTATTCACAGAGAGGCCATTGAGCTGTCTGGAGGCATCTAGTTGATAGAATGAGTCACAAATGTAATCCAAAGTCTTCTCTCATTAGTCATGTAGTCTGACTTTACACATACGCTGGCCAAACAACAATGGGGCCCCATCACAACATTCACTTCAATGGAGAACTTTGCTGTAACTACAATGCAATCACTTCATCAAGCTCAGCCAGACTCAAGCAAAAGAAGCTTTAGCCATATAATGCTGATGTGAAATAATGTCTGTATTTTATCTGAGCCAGGAAAGGTCATGCTTTCATCCACACAGAGCAACAGAGTCCTGTTGGTCATGATCCCTGCCATGTTGAGTTATAACTCTTCCTCAGCAGACCTGCTAAGGTTTGCCCCATTTATTATGTATCTCTTTTGATAACTGCAACCACTGCTGAAAGGGAAATACATATTTCCACATCCCTCCCAGCTGAAATATTGAGAGGAAGAACGTAGAGATGGTACGCTAATGGTTTGTCATGAATCCGCAGACATACTGTATATTTAGACAATGACCTCTACAGAGTTGAGTTAGCCATTCCCCACTCCTAAGCTCCACTGTGCTTACACGGTTTCTCTATTTCACTAATGGAAAGCAGAAGCAAAGAGGTCCTATTAAGTGGATTGGAAAATTCAATAGTATTGCAAAATCGTAATGAATGGATTTATAGAGTATGATCACAAAGTCATCAAAACCACACTATATTATTATTATTATTACTATCATTATTATTATTATTACTGAATGTAGTAGTAGTAGCAGTAGTAGTAACAGTGGTAGTAGTAGAAGTAATAGATAATGTTCATTTTCTTTGAAATTCTGAGCTCATCCTCACACACAAACACACACACTTTTAAATAATGTTAGGCACCCATGGCAGTACTAGTAGCAAAAGTAGTAGCAGTAGCAGTAGTAGAGTAGTAGTAGTAGTAGTACTATTTAGACAAAGTTTCACTGTATTTGTGTCCTGCTTTTCCAAAGCTGCTTTGCAGGTATGTATGACATTAGACAGCAGCTGGAGAGTTGTCCCATCCAGCTGTAGCAGTGAGAGGACCAGATGTTGACCCCGCCCTCTTCAGCCTCATTTTCAGGATTAATTTGTGTGTTGGTGTGCGTTGTTATTGGACACATTAATTTTACACAAAAAGCAGATTATTAGTGTGTGAGCAACAACTGAAATAACTATATTATAGTCTTGCATCACCACTTTTGACATGGCAGGTGGTTGGTAAATCCCCCCCCCCCCCCCTCTCTCTCTCCCTCTCTCTCTCTCTCTGTACTTTATCATTTCAGAGCCCCACACCTCAGCACTCATCAGGAACAAATGGAACATTAAGCTAATGGAACTAAGCACATGTTCAGCTCTCATCCCACCAGCAACACATGGAAGATGATTACTGATAACGGCATAACAGCCCCCATGCATTATCAAGCCTGTTTTTCTTAGTTTAATATTGTCCTCTTTAGTCTCCAGAGGAGGTCATATATGATCCACTACCAATATTGGCTGCTCTGGCAATCCATAGTTATCACCTGTTTGCAATGGATGACATGTGGGAAATAAGCCTAAATCCAGAGCAGCTGCAACAATATTGGACGCTGACTGCTTCAGAACGTCTGTGGGAGTGTGTGAGCTAAAAATTTAAATTGTTCTATCAAAGTGACATATTGCTTTAAGAGCAAAATGCCTGGACTAACCAGGGGAATAAAATAACTGCCACCAGATGATACATAAACAACATGAGGGCATTAAAGACATGCCAGCAGTTCCTTTTGCTATAAACTGTTCTCAGAGACCGTATCACATCAATTGGTCAATTCAAGGTATACGAGTGGAACAGTAGCAACATTTAAATGTTGAATAAAGCTGATATCATCCTTATTAGCCCCCAGAAAGTGCTACTGTGGGCATGGATGGGCAATTTCTTAATGGACTATGGAAAGATTGGATGAACTCATTGACTGGCAGCATTGGATCTCCCAAGTGAAATTAGCCAGCCTGCCTGTCTGGATAAGAGTGAGGAAATGCTTAGAATGGAGGGGAGGGAAGAGGGCAGGAGACAGGAGAGGGGGGGAGACGGGTGTTGGTGGGGGGTGGGGGAGGGGGTCTCACAGTCATCTTCCTCTTGGTTTTTAATGATTCAAGTGAAACTGACCCTCTTGCAGGCTTCTCCAGTAAGTCATGTTGTGCCCTTGTATTGTACCAATGCATTTACTGCTTAATGTGCTCAGGGGGACCACTAAAATCCATTGTCACCACAGTTATTGTCATGCCAAAACATTAAACTGTACAAAGAATATTACAAAAAAAAAACAATTTTTTGCCCAAATGGATTTTAATTAGATTTTTGATGTGGGTGAAACAGTTTTGATGCTCTGATTACCTAATCTAAGCCTATCTTACATTTGTTTGGGTCTGCTGATGTGCAGTGTGTAGTTCCAGTTCAGCCTGGCATCTGAAGCACACCATATGGCTTATCTGGTGCCCATATTTGCTCAGAAGACAGACGTGCGGCTGAGCAAGGACTAAGAAGCCAGCATTTTCTTGGGATAATTAAACATTTAAAGGATCTCTGAGTATATAAATGCATGTTTTTTCAGAATTAGGCTTTAGGTTTTAACCAGTGCCAATTATTTCTCTATGAAAATGTCAATCAAAACATAAGCAAACTCTTGAGATGGCCATATGTATAGTAGTGACTAATGCTTATGTTCACTCACCATGTGGATGAACTGAATGGTTTTCTAATTGTGTCCTTGATCCATTCTGAAAATATGGAATATAGGACATTGTACAAATATCACAATCATAACTCAAAGACTGAAATTATTAAATTATTTCGGTGTGATCTGAACCTTATTAAGATATTTCAAATGTATATAATATCCATATGCCCTTTTTACAATGGTGGCTGTTGATTTAATGCTTTTAATGTGTGTGTGTAATGTGCTCTTTGATTGAGACACACATTCTCACACACACAGACACACACACACACACACACAAACACAGGCACAGACAGAGTGTACACACCTGGAAAATACCAATTCAGATCAAAACGTTTTTTATGTCTGTAATATTTTTTTCGTGGCGCAGTAATGCTGTGCATGCCGACTTTAAAAATCTACAGTACTCCAGTATAGCTCATCAGAATACAGTAATCCTGCACCGCTGTGATGGATAGTTGCTCTACTTCAACCTTGTGACACAGCACAAAACCTCCACTTTTGTTCAGGCTTTGATGTAGTGGGGGGGGATACTGGGATTGTTATGCTGCTCAGTACCTGGACTCACACAAAGCCTGCTGAGATCAGCACAAACTCCACCTACCTCTCAACACATCAATTTACCCAGAAGCCCCTGCTGCATAAATGGTCACTGTGAGAAAAACATACACAATGGGAAATAGAAGTGGGTTTCTCTCTTGAGAGGGTAATCTGATGATATGAGGAAGGAAAATGACCTCCTCGCCTTGTTAGCTATTTCACCACAGCACCTATTCAACAATAAACCAACAAACAATTTACAACATTTTAGTTTTCTCATATTTTTATATCGAAATCCCCAAAACTGATTAGTGGTTAGTTGTACCGGTAGGTGTACGTTACATTTCCAACCATTAATACCATTAATACAACCTATTTTTGAGCAACCCCCCCCCCCCCCCCCCCCCTACCCCTCCCATCATAGAAAACCTGCAACTTCACAACTGCAGTGACACCGGCGGCAACATGGCAGTGCATTTTTGGGCATTTCCTTTTCCTAAGAAACCAGGGTTTTGTCCCGGTGGCTAAAATAATATAATAATAATATAATAATACAAATAATTTTGAAGAATCAAACTTTGTGACAGATGAAGATTATTTGCCAAACATTTCACACCGCATTGTTTCAGCAACTATATTGAGTACGCAATGGACTTCATTGCTTCACAGCCCACCCCCCTGGTGTTATGTCCATTGAAATGCTGTTTCCTTTTGACTTGAACCTACTGAGCTGACCAAAAAACAGTGGGAATTTATGCCCACAATGAAAGTTTAGAAGTTTGAAAATATACACAGCACAGGCATACTTTATATAAGGAATATTTTGAGATGTGATACTTTGTGGCATTTATGGTGTGCTCAGTTATTGAATCGGTATGATACCGTCTGCTACTACTTCACAAGATAAACATGAAAATACAACTAAGCATTTTTTTGTTTTGCTTTGTTATTGTACACATTTTCACTTCAGATAAGGAATAATATATCAGGTTTATGTAAAATACCAAGACAAAGAATACCTTTGACTATGGCATTTATAGCGAGGTTATAACGGGGTCGTACCCGAATACATAAGAGAGAATTGATACACACACTTTAGCCAGTACGGCCTATAATGGTGTGAAGTCAAAGAGGACATGCTTTATTTCAATATATCAATTGGCATATTGTCTGAGGTCCAGTGCTGTCAAGTTTCAAACTTAAAATATGAACATTAGTTCTCAAATATAGGAACTAATATAGCAGACAGGGTTATTACCTTATTTGGAGTAAAACTACACTTGTGTATGTTCCCCTGCATCAAATACCAGCTGATATAAAGACTTTAAACTCTCATTTAATTCTGAACACTTGTACATCTGATTCATTTTGTAATTTGCATTCATTTGAATATTTGCATATGTAAATTGCTGTCAGAACATGGATATCGCCAGCTCCGGGGGTTCAAGATGGAGGCCTCTCGCTCTGACATCATTACCAACCGTTCAATTCAAAGCCTCCACCCATCAGCGTCTGTTCACGTCAGTTTAGAAGCGCTGGGTGCACATTGCACCGTGGGATAGCCTCGGAGATCTGAATGATGACAGTGATCAAGTTGTCGTCTCAAACTGCTGCCATACAATTTGTATTCATGATATTGTGGCTTTGGATGGTGTAATTGCCAGTGAAATTACTTTACAAAATGTGATATTATTTGCGTCATGTTTTCTTTAAGTAGCGCGTTTGTTAGCTTCGGTATGAAAGCGGCAAGCGCAACAGTGTGTTATAATTACATATTACAGCCTATACCTGTATTCACTGACAATCATGTAAATGTTTTCCTATTCCAAACCATCGAGGCGGACACGACCAAGGCAAAGGGCCCTGACAGCAGAGGAATAGATCTGGCTGTGTTATGTATTATGACAAATCTCCTTCAGAATGAGAGCTTACTGTTCAATGCCTCACAGACTGAGACGAGAGAGATTAGAGTGGCACTTCAAGTCAGAATTTGATTCAAGTTGCGGAGGAGTATTTTCGCCCCAGAATTTGAAATGCTGAACACTACCAAAGAGTACATAAACAAAAAGTCATATCATGACAGAAGCATTATGGGTAAAAGAGTGGTATCTCTAGGGCATGTGGAAGCCTTTAAGAAGGGAAGTTCAGTGTACTTTATCATACTGTACTGTACTTCAGTGGAGTGGTGAAGTAGAGATTCAGGTCCCGATCTCACAAAGCGATGCAGGTAGCAGCTATCGACCACTGTAGATGTCATCTAAGCTTTCATTTCAGCGCTATATTACATATGCTTGCTGGGATTGTTGCACAGGAGTCTTGGAGATGAGTTAGTAGGCTGAGCTAAGCTGCAGGATGTGTTGACTGGATCTATGGAGAGAGTTGGGACAGCAGTGGGGCTGAGTGTGAACGATTCAGACTGTTTTCTTGCTTTGTGGCTTCAGACTGGCTCTCAAGTGGCTTGGGTGGGTGAGGGTGCTAATAAGAAAACTATTGTGTTGAAAGTTTTAAGTATTGAAATAGTTACAACATATCCCTGCAACTCTAGAGGGATCCTCAAACTGTAATTCTTCAAACAGTTTTTCCTCCTGTATGTTTTAGATAAAATACACATCTACCACAGAGCAGGGGAGACTAACAAATAGAAAGAAAACTACCATATTTATATGTGCAGTGCACATGAGAAACCCATGGTGCAGTTAAAGTAGATGTGGCGAAGACATTACAGTGCATTACTCTAGGCCATAAGTGAATTCCTTTGGCTTTTTCTACCTTGCACGTCGGTTCGACAACACTCACATTGTTAAATTGTTAAATATTGATACCTTTTCTTTGGTTGCAGCGATAAAGAAATTCTGTCGCAACAGCAAAATGGATGGATGCAGAGAACCGGACTGCAGTGGAAAATGCAGCTTATAGGATCTTTTCTAATTCACCTCTTAATTTATTTACTTGCCAGAATATAGTAATGCAATGTATTGTAGTTCATCTTCCATAGTAATGTGAAATACCTTAGCAGTAGATTAAGAAATTGCCCAGAATAAGTAGAGATTTTTGCTAGCATTAGAATGTGTCACCATAGATTTGAGGCAGAGGCGGTGTCTGGGATTCTGGCTAGTGAGAGTAATTTTACACTTGTCTAGTCTGAAAATAAGTGGCCACAGGCAAGCATGCAACTATAATTTCCACCTATGATGAGATGCCATACAAACTCTTTTGTGCATGACTATAGAGCGTTCATTTTCACAACACCGTAGAGGCTGACAAAGAGCTGTAATGGGATTGTAAAATACCTGAGCATCACAATTTTTCTCTCATTATCTCTATGTCATTATTATTTTATCCCCCAAAGTGTGTGTGTGTGTGTGTATGTGTGTGTGTGCTTGTTTATGTATGCGTGGTGCATGCCTGTGTGTGTTTGTGCAGACATGGATATCCCTGCAGGCTCTGGGGACCAGGGTACTCGGGGCTCTGCAGTGAGGCTCGTCCAGGGGTTTTTGGCCCCTGCTGTGGCATGGATGAATATTCATCATATTTACCCTGTGGAAGACGTAGGGTGAAATGCGATCCCCAGTCGCCTCAGTGCAGCTCCTTGCCTTCCTCCCCATCCATCACAGAGACTGCAGTCCTCCCCCCAGGGCTGCTAAATGCAGTGAACTGCCCTCTCACTCCAGTGCAGCTGCGTCCAGACAGCTTGGTTGTGAAATCAGCTACAGAAAACCAAGCGCTCAGCCTTGTAGCCTGAGATTTTACATATCACTCCGGCAAAAATTCACCTGCACATTGCTGTATCTCATGATTAGGACCTATTCTTTGTAACGCAGAGACTCAACGCCTGCTGTGTTGGATGAGTGCAAACCTCTCCAGTTAAGAAGGACCCACCTGTTCCCACTTCAGGACCGCTGTGAATCCTAGAGCAGATAGATTTTTAGTTTCTAATCAAAGGCGTCCCAGCAAGCATTTGACAGAAGGTGATGTGCAGGGGGGGGCAGAGTCCAAACCCTTGGGTTTACATGACATACAGATTCAACATCAACCCAAACAAGCACAAAACTTTCACAAAATGATATCACAGCATCGTAAAACAGCTTTTGAAACTGCTTTGAAGTGATATCAGAAAGATATTATCATCCTGATTTCCCGAAACAATGCAGGAAGCAGGTATGGACAGCTATGGGCGTTGTCTCAACTTTCTTTTCGGCACTAGATTTCCATGGGTTTCCGACATTGGTGCAGGTTCTCATATAAACATGTATTTATCAAAATGTTTGCCGGGGTTGGCTGAGTGCAAACCTCTCCAGTTTAGAAGCACCCACCTGCTTCCACTTTGTATACACAATTTTAGATCAGACACATTTTTGAGTTTCTGATCAATGGGGTGTTTCACAATAAGAATACCTACATATCTAAAGTATTAGGCTTCGTGAGCATCTGGGCTTTCGGAAATATACCAATTCACCAGCCCTCTTCATCAGATGGGTAATTAAGAGAGCGGATCATGCCAAATCCGATCACCTGCTTGTCCGCTATTTTTACCCTCTTCAGCTTCGGTGATGAAAAGCCAAATGTTGCTCACAGAAGGCAGCAGCAAATAAGAGCATGACGATGCAGATTAGCTGGAATGCAGTGTTTTCTCAGATTGATCCCATCTGCTGATGTGTTTGTGGCATTGCATCCAAGGTGTGTGATATGATTTTCATGACATCAAGCAACCAACACACTGTTATAATAATCCACCGTATAATAGTGTTGAGGCTCAAATGATCTAGTGCCGCTACATCCCAACCCACACCCTCTCGTTATAATGGTAAGAATGAAATTGATGGGATTTTTAAGGGACCTGTGCATGTGAAGATAATGTATAATATCATGGGGTGTCCTCTGGAATGCAGGTGTCTGGTCGTTGAAAGTTAACTAGCCCAATTTCTCACATTCAAATTGAGATAGCAGAGAGTCCTCATCTCACTTGCTAATGCACAGCAGCAGTGTCAGTGTGGGAGTCCGGTAATATTTAATTTGCAAGATAGGACTTGAAAGTAGCCAGCCATCCAACCAGACTTCAAAAACTTGATGTTTTTGTTCTATTTTCTTTTTTTTTCCCGCTGGCAGCAGATAGCCTGTGGAAAGACAGTAGGATCCCTGACTCAGAGTATATCAACCATTACAGTCATCCCTTGTTCTAATCTTTGGTGTGATGACTCGACTGTTCTAACAGGCTGTCGGGGCAAATGGGAGCTCCCAGTCAGCTGCGGTTAGTGCCTCTGATGTCAAAACACCATAATAGCACTTCCAGCCTGTTGGCTCCCGGAGGGATGCAGTGCCAGGACTGGCTTTTCAATCGTGGCCCACAAAAAACATTTTAACATTCAAGTGGCATTAAGTAATCTATGACCTCTATTTGGAATTGCCACAACATCAACAGGTCTCTGGCACAGCTTGCAATTGGCATAAATAATAAAGTCACATTTGGATTTGTAGGGTCTTGAAATTCCATTTTGTACTATGGAACAGTAAAAATCTTATTTCTTGCACCTTTAACCTTTAGTGCCTCCCTACTGTACCTTTTCTCTTCCTATCTCACATGATACCTCTGGCCACTGTAACAGGGTTGATATGCTGTTGACTTTTCTGCAGGACTCATACCTCACTGAAGCAGCATCACTAAGGTCGAGGGAGGCAAAGGTACAAGCAGCCACCTTCAGAGCTGTTTTATGACAGCGAGGGGCCAGCTTTGGGTTGAGACCATCCCCTGAGCGTTGCTCTCAGTGGGAAAGTTGTTTCACGGGCAGAGCAAATCATCCTCGAATCGATATGTTTTTAAAACCAACTTTACAGTGTACTGGGAGACTCAAACCTGGGATTGCATCTTAGAATTTATGTGACGTATAGCTCCCAACCTTGGTGCTTTCACATGAACCAGGGCTGCCATGCAGTCCCACAGCAGACTCTACCCTAGAGATAAGAATGAGGAATGCCCTCTCAATTCGTGACCCACTGATCACCTCTCTACTGCCTGTGCATCACGCAAGAGACCGGATGGTTCAATACCCGTCAAGTGTCTCACTGACTCTCTGTCTGGCCCCACTACAGCACTGTGACAAGCCAAGGGGAGATGAGACAAATGCAGACTAAGCTGAGGCCACTACACACTTCAAAACATTGCAGCTATAGAGTCCTCTCTGGCACACTTTGAAAAATACAGTAAGTCACGGTGGCAAAAATTTACTGGGTGTTTCTTTATTTTCCGGTGGCTGTTTTGTGCAGCTATATCCCGGCCACATGTTGTATATCACACAATTTCATATATAACTGGACTGATTGAATGACGGTCAATAAAAATGACAAACAGACTGATAGTGAGCAGAGGGGAAGGGTAGAGAGTGGGCTCATTGTCTCAATATAGGCTTCGGGCACTGCCAGTGAAGGACACATCACACACTCGCGCACACACACACACACACACACACACACACACACACACAAAGTCCCCTGTGGACCCGGGTGATACATCAGAGGAGATGAGGCGTGCCATTAAACCTGCAATAAAACCTCCTCCTCCTTATTCAATAAGATAACCCATTCATTCTTCACTTGTGCCCTTCAACGAAGTACCGATATCAGCATGGTTCACAATGAGGGAAATCTGGCAAGGACTTCTTTTGATCAATTTCATTGAGGATAGCTGTGAAGGTTAGAGGGATTACTTAGATTCAGCATTATGCCAAGTCACACTAGGTGTCAATTTATAGAGCAACTCATCAAGACAGGGATCATCGTAGAAACTTCATAATTTTATATGGCAGGCTTTAACCATATCTACTAACCGGTGAGGCTGCAGGTGAAATCTTCATATTTCTTGTGTAAAATGTGCCTCAGTTTGTTTCAGTGTGGGGGGTCAATGGGGCTGTTCATGAGGGGAGGCTGGAACTAAAATTTTAATTGTATGATCTTAATCCTTTTTTATGATGGGGTGATGTACAGGTGGTACAGGTTGTATTAACTGGATTTGTCAGCTTATAGGCCCCCAGTCTATTCCCTTTGAGGACACAGTATTAAAGGTAAAGGGAAGAAATAGATTGATGTGAAACAAGTGGAAGGAATAAGTGGGTAAAGACAATGAATGAAACTAGTAGTGTCAGGGTGGGAGAAAATACACTCTGGTGGTGGTAGAAGGTCCCTTGGGGATAAATCATAAATCTTGCAAGGATGTGATTAACAGGAGAGTAGTGTACCATGAGGTAGGTCGCAGTAAAGGTACATCCGTTTTATTCCTAGAGAATTTTATCAGTAAAAAACACAGGGGACTTTCTGGTGTAGTCATACTGATTTTTTTTACCCTGCATATGGCAGCAAATATTGATCGATTCTACATGTCCATATCAAGTGTTTCCTCAACACAGCTCACACTTCTTTTTGGTAATATTCAAATAACTTGGAACAACACCAATTTTGCTCTCAGTTGATAAGTGGTGGTTACAGGCTGTGAAGGTTGGAATGACAAAGAGCTTCTGTAGCTCCATGGAAACCTACGCCCACCTCAGCTCAGTTCTTGCTTATTGCCTTCATAACAGTATTACTCCAGCAAAGGAGAACGACTGAAGCTAATATGAAAAGGCTAATGCATCCATGATTAAATGACAAATATGCCCCCTGTCTCTGGATAGTACAAAAGCAGATATCTCATATTGCCTCCATATTATAGCAAATACATCTAAGGACCCAAAAGGAAAGGTTATTGTCTGAGACTTTTTTGATGTCGGACTAGCTAATATGAGCCGAGAAGTCTGGGGCTTAGATCATTCATTGAGATGCTGTTTGCTGATATTCAGCAATAAATAAGGGATTTGCAACACAATAATTTCAACAAAATAAAAGACAGACTAAGAGTAAGAAGATCTCTGAAGCTGTGTTCAGTACAAAGCAGCTGGCCAGTGTTGCAGTTTTTCAATAACAACAAAAACTAGACAATGATGGAGAAAGCTCAAGGGCATCATCATCAGAGCTGTTCAGAGTTTTTTGCATCGGCAAACTCTGGGGTCATCCATCATCCATCGAAAAGTGAAACCCTCAGCAGCCTCTCTGTTTCTCAAATGAAATTCTCCACAGTGGCTGCATCTGAGGATGGTTCACCCAGGAGTTATGTGCGAGATAGGAGATCCTGAGGAAGCTGCAATCAGAGAGGTGTCACAGATTCAGCTGATCTGTGAGCCCCAACAGAAAGATTCTTTTGGAAGGGAATTTGTTCCTCTGATTATGATGCCATGTGCTCACGCAACTATGCTTCATATTCCGAACTGTCTATTTCATAGCGTCTCTGCAAATAAGACGAGTCCTGAGTCAAGACAGAAAATCTATAATATAGCTGTACCACAATGCCCTGAGTGACAACACTGTAACCTGCCTGAGATCAAATTTGTTGAGGACACTCAATTATAATATAGCTGGAGCTACTATAGGGATACTATATATATATATATTCATCTCCTGTTGGGACAGACTAGAAAACCTGAAATATTTTATTGGTAAAATATAATTTTCTAAAAGTACGCAGAATGCTAGCAGGGTTTCAAACTACATGCCAGTTGTTAGTTTATCTACCTGGGGAGTTTATTCATCCAAAAATCAATTGTTTGTACTCCAGAATTCAACTTATGTGGCCATGGCTTGAATGGGACCTTGCTCCTGATGTAAAACAATACACCACTGAGAACATTGTAGAAAAAGCTCCTCTGGAAATATGAGGAAATTATCAAACAACAATAAATGCTCAATTATTGATCCAGAGTAATATTTCAGCAGTTTGTTTTGTTTTATCTGCAATTTTTCTCTTTGTCTTCCTGCTCATAAAAAATTCAACAGTCCAATCTTTGTATCCACATTTTCATTATCTGCAGATTTCATCAAGTGAATCCATTAGTGCAGTTTAACATTACACCTGACCAAAAATCCATGCTGGGAAGCTTTATGATCATCAACTTCGCTGGCTTTGAAATCACAGTAAAAGTCACTTCAAAACCAATAAACAAGGTTTTTTTCTTTTTGAGAGATGAGGAATATTTGTTCAAAGTTTGAAGGCATAAGCTTTGAACACTTGAGTTTTGTTTTTCACAAAGTCCTCCTGAATTTGACATCTCTATCATGTAAAGAATAAGCTTAATGCTTCTCGCTCTGAGCCGTGAAATATTCACCACTAAATCATGACTTTTGGATTATCATTCTCAGGGATTATCCTCTGTGAAATCATTGCATCACTTAGGGGTTCAGCGGGAAAAATGTCCCAGCAAACATTTTGACATTAGAATAGATGTTGATGTGACAGCCTACACCAATGTTGAAACCCTGTGTAAATTTAGCGCCAATATGAAAAATGAGGCGATGTCTGTAGTCGTCTGTAGCTGCTACCTGCATCATCTTCATCATCATCATCATCATCATCAAACTGGGACCTTAGTATCTTTCTGATATCAGTTGAAAACAGTTTCCAAAACTGTTTTAATCTGAATTTCTGCTGTGCCATGATATCATATTGTGAAAATCTTGGGCTTCTTTGGGTTGACGTTTGACTTGGCCTCCTCCTCCATGTCACTATTCGTCAAATGCTTATGACAGACCTAGAGACTATTTTCACAACTTTCGTGCACTTTGTGAAACTTTGCTGCTTTGTGTGGCTTTCTTTACTCGGCTGATGGACAGCGGCACTGCAAAGTGATTTGGGCCTGAGAAGATATCCGAGGACAGGTGGGAGAGCAGCTGTTCCCACTGGGTACAGAGATATCACCAAAGCAAGCCAGATGGAGGCTCTCGACACCTTGAAAAACACCCTCTGCTTCAAACCAAGAGGCCAGGCATGACGAACGACTTTATTAATATGTGACTGTTGTGAAGATCAAATTAAATCACACTCATGCGCTATTTATCCGATTCTGTGTCTGGCGTTTGGGGTATCGCTACACTGTACCAAGTCACCCATTTGTTTTTGTCTGCTATGGTGTAGTGTCTTCCTCATTACTGTCACGGATGCACAACATTAGTTCAAACATAACACGACAGTATCAGCTATTCAGTCAGATGAACCATCTTGTCTTCAGACCAGAAAACGCTTGGCTGCTTTAAAGACAAGACCCCAACCCCCCCGGCACGCCCGGATCTTTGGTCTTGTTGGATGCAAGTCATTTTTTATTATGTCTCTTTCAATATTCAATTTACCGCAACCATCGAGACCTTAAAGGAAAGACATACATTTTTCATGATGCACTTGTCAGGTGAAAATGGTGGTGAACTCGGTATGGTAGTCACAGGCCTGAGATACTGTAGGTGTCAAATATGGCCCTGTAATTTAATAGCACTTTAGTGTAGGCCTCATATCTTGGGACGACAGGAACCCAGGGTTATACATCGCCATGTGCCTCCATATAGGTGTTAGATAGATGAATGGCGCAAGTACTTATGCTAATGGTATCTTCTGACTGTCTGTTTAGGAGGGTGTCAGGGAGAGTGGTGATGAAGGCAAGAAGGAGGGTATGTGCTGTACTGTAAATGACTCCTATAGGAATGCTTACCATAACAATCAATAAAATCAAACGGAACGGCTCATTCCAGTCAAAGGTGGGTATTATGGTCTAAATAATAGGATGTAATTGCTACCCACTGGGATTGAAGCAGAGTGTAGGATTTACACTGCTGAGGGAGAAGTGGGACAGAATGACCTTCAGTTTAATGGCAAAATATACATCATGCATTTTCTTTAAAAGTCCCATATACTTCAGTTTCTATGATTTTGTTCCCAAAAATTACTGTGGCTCAGGATGAGAATACATTTCTAAATGATGTTTTGCAAAAATCAATGTAGTTCCGTTAAGTTTATTGAATGAATTTTAAAGACTTAAGTCCTCACAGGCAGAGCAATCACAATACCAGATCCTGATTGGCTGACAACACCAGCGCCTCTAATGGGGGATGGGGGGAAGGGGGGTAGATTTTGGTAATGAGGGAAGGGGGTTTGTTCTGTAGAAAATGATGGATTAAAAAAATTAAACAACTTTAAATCTCACCAAGCCAAATCAATGTCTGCATTAAACATCTATGATCATACATGCATGTAAAAAAGAGAAAATTGTAATATGGCCCCTTTACCATCTATAACCCTAGCCTGCATCATCCTGAATAACAGGAAGAATGCATGAATCTGAGTACCTTTAATCCTGGGAGGGGGGAAATGTATTGTTTTATTGTTGATCATCCAAAAGGCAGAAGGCAGTTTTTGATCCGGAGCACTTTGTAGTAGGGCTTATGTTGTCTGGACAAACAAGAAGTCAAGCACAGCCTCTAATCACATACACGGCGATACTGCGGTGATCGCCTGCTGACTGCCTCAAGGCAATGATTGAGGACTGAAGCAATCAGTAAAGGGAGTATGGGATGGGAAAATGGGGGAAATGGGAAATTGCAAGCCTTCTTTACACAGTCTCTCTGGTTACAAATATGCTAAACTCACAGCCTGTGGCAGAGGTATAGACAAAAAAAAAAGATAAAATATCGTTAGAAAAAGTTTAAAACAGACAGAAAAAAAATTGGATTTGATCAGGGCTCTGGTGTTTCCAGGCAGGGTCGCTGCTTGAGACTGGAAGCTGCGGTCCATTCACTGCCACGGCGCTGAAATGTCGCGGCATAGACCGAAACGGCGCGTCAACCTGCCGCATCATATAATAGTCGGTCGACCTGCAGGGAAGCTGAGGCATGAAACCTGTCAACAGTAACCTTAAGATACAAAAAATGTGTTTAAACTAACGGAATGAATGTGCGTATGTCTGTGTGTGTGTGTGTGTGTGTGTGTGTGTGTGTGTGGGGAGAGGGTGGGGGGGAGCGAGAGAGAGAGCGAGAGAGAGAGCGAGAGAGAGGAGAAGGGAGAGTTGGGAGCCTCTTGCTACTGGTTTGGAGGTGAGTGTGGTCGGTGTGGTCAGGTGGACCAGCACGGCGGTACCTGGAGCGTCACCGGGCGGTTTTTCCTCCTCAATTAAAAAATAAAAATAGAAGGATCTATATAGTAACACCCTGGATCCCGTCAGAGGCGAGCAAGGTGGAAATGTCATCTTTTGCCATTGTCTGGCTCGTGCTCGGCGTCTTAAGGACGGCGCTGTCGGCCAGTCATTGTAAGTAAGAGTTTATCGTTGCGCTTGTATTTTCCTGTTATTCTTAACTAATACCTGCAGGTGACAACGAACTGAGCGGATCGAGGCAATTGCAGACTTGACATTTAAATGATTTGTGTAAACTAACATCTCAACGAAAAACAGATGTGCACGGGATTTGTGCAGTTTAGACACACGCCAGTTGCAGTGATGCGTGCCATGTGACGCACGGGCTGAGATCTTCTTCACGTCCAGATCATTGTGGTCAAAAGAGAGACTGATAGCGGAATGGAATAAAGCCCGATGTCATCACGCGCGTTAGGATTAATAGCAGGCTGCTGTACAGTGCAAAGATGCAAAGAGAAGTTGAAGTGGAGGGTGTTGCTGATGCTGACTGTAAACCCAGAGAGAGATGCTTGGTGCTCAGAGGGATCGGAGTGTTTTGGATTACATCAAGCGAACTGACTGGAAAATTAAATAGATCATTATGTGTGTGTGGGGGGTGGGGTGGCGGGGGGGGGGAGGAGGAGGGGGGGTGTCTTGCTATTTCTTTCAAGAGAAAACTGCCCTTGATGAATATCGTTCTTTCTTTGCCAAACTGAACATTACATTTGCATTATTAGCAGTTAGTAATGGCTTCAGGAATCCCTATTAAAGTCCTTTAGCATTGCAACTTAAAGTGGCAGTGTTTTTACGACCCATCTGATGTGTTTTATAGGCTATTTTGTACAGCCTTTTAGGTAATAGCCCACTGCCATGGTGTATAATTGCAAGAACTACTTTGTCAGCTGGTGCTTTAGTGTCTGTTTAAGCTGTGACTTACACATTCCTTGGCAACACCTAATGTTGTAATTTGGTTGGTGGAAGTCGAATGTCTCCCTTTGGACAGTACGGTAATTGTTTTGCCTGTGATAGCAGTGGTGTTGGACGGCCGCCGGGCCAGGGGAGCAGTGAGAAACACAAAGTGTGTTTGTGCCTCCCAGTCAGAGTCCATACTCACTGCTTAGATCACAGTCTTTCCAAATCAGCCGGGCTCTTACTTCCCAGGCAGCCCAGTGATCTGCTCAGCATTTCACAGCCGTTCAGCCCAATTCATCCCTTCCAGCATATCTGTGAGCAAGGTGTCCACAATCAACTGATCTTTTTCTTTTTATATTTTCTGATTGAAGCTTGTTCATCTCGTCCTCACCTGTGGGTGTGGGAGAGTGGTAGGGTAGGTGCCTGGTATTGTCTGCTGTAATATGAAAATAGTTCCTTTGAGGTCTTCCTTTTTCTTTTTTTCAGGTGTTCAAACTTGCCGTAGCATGGATGTAGTTCCAATATGTTTTGTTCAGCTGCCTGGCAATGTCAACTGAGAGGCCTCAGTTATGTAAAGGAGTCTAGACAGGTAGATGGATATAGCCTAAAGGAGTAGAAATAGAAGAGATTCACTGATACCACTTTTAACCTGCAGACACTGTTACCTACTAAACTTTAAGCTTGGGCCAAGATAAAGTGCAGATTTAAACAATAAAGTCTCCACCCTTAATTTGGGGTTACTGGATTAAATAATTGAGATATAAGCAATTTTTCTCCACTAGCAAAATCCAGTATGTGTGAAATAGGTATTTTTTGTGACACACATATGGCTCTTACTATCAGATTTTACTGTTGGAGAAATTATTTGATACAATAGCCTATTGTAGCCTTATATCACTTCCACATTTGATGCCAGTACCAGTATCAGTGCATCTCTAATGTAATGAGGTGTGCACGTAAAGGTACATAGGACCTACACAGGAATAAGGATGCATTACTGTTGGCATTTTCATTTTATTGTGTACGGTATGGAAGCTATACTGCTGCAGAACTAAAGACATGATCAATCATTCATTTCACTCTACAAGCTACTGCACTCATATCTACCTTTGAGAAACAAAAGGAGGGAGCAGAGATCTATCATGGCTGGTTTATGTGGCCCCTGTGTCAGGTGACAGAGATAATGGCAGCCACATCCTTTCAGGGGAGAATGTCCTCTTGCGCAACTCGCAAAGAGAGAGACAGGAAATGGTCAGCCAGGTTACTTTCAACTAGGGTTAGACAGATCTATATATGTATGATATTGGGGTTTTATATCAGATATCGTCCAGTCAGTGTCGTCCACCTCTGATATGATGGAGGTTTCTTATTTATTCGTTTGATTGTTCAACAGTGTTTTTTGTAAATTGATTCTTCATTAAATTCTTAATTTAAAGGCAGTAATGAATCCCAGAGTTTCCCCTACCAGTGAATAGGTCACCCTGCTTTAAAGAGTTGCCAACCCTAAAATAATTTAATTAGTCTGGGTTTCAGTGGAGACTTTTAGTTTCCTGTGATGGTCTAAATGCTGTTTCAGAGGCTTTTCCCCAAGAATACAATTTTGGAGAAACACTGAATATGTGCAATGTTTTGACATGAAAAAGATTTTAAAGATGCTGAATATCAGCGCAAAATAGTGACTAGCGACTTCAGTCTAACAAATATTTAATTTTCAATAAATTAAAACCACAAAACCAAACCGTTGTTAGAGAACCACTGTTTCTTAGCATGAAAATGGTCAAATTTAAAAATATCCAATATCAATGTTGGCTATCGGCAGCTTAAATACAAGAATTTTGGCATTGGCTTTCAAAAACTCATTCTTGGTTGAACCCTACTTGTAATTGCAATCAGTAATCCCATTCTCTGAAATACTTATTTTTATTTAATATATATGATACTTTTATGTTATTTTTGGATTAGTTTGCCACCAAAGAATCCATAAAATATACAGTTAGATAAAACTCATATTCATTCACTGGCTCTTCAAATTAACAGTTATGGTATTTTCATTATCACTATCAATGCCTTAGCAGCCTTTTCAAGATGTGCAAATTATGTTATTAAATTAAGATCGAGTTTTTCCAGTGGATTACATGACTGATTAGAATTTCCAGCAAGTAATCAGTAATCTGTAATGGAATTGTATGGAAATGTAATTCCATATTGAAGTAACCTTCCTAGGTTTCACCTTTAACCGCAGCTCAGCTGGACAAAAGCAAAGTATTGTCCTATAGATTGCTCATTACACAAGTCGGGCTGCTGTTACATGAAGTAGGTCCTGGTATTGTGTGAAAGCAATCCCAATACCCGCAAATACAAGTTTGTCAAATCAATATTGTAGCCTGGTGGTAGGCCAGGAGTGGATTGAGGCATTACAGAGATTATCTCTGAAAAGGATAAGTGTTAAAGTAGTATGAGCAATGGGATTATTTATTGGAGCCTATTTTAAATGTAGTTCCAGATCGTGTACTAGGACCTGTGACAAGTGGATCTACATAAATCAAAGTCATATATTTACATCTATAATTCTTGGTCGCTCTCGTGGCACTTTTACTTTGACAGCCCAGGAAGGCCGCTTCATTTCATATTCTAAATACATCCGCAACTCCGTGGGGGATTGTGGACTTCTGACCGGAGCATTAGTCTGATAAAGTCTTTACCTCCACTATTTTATGAGGTCAAGCATGTGAGGCGTTAAAATGAAGATGCCCTGCTGAGTGTGGGGCAATGAATATGAAGGTTGCCTTAGGCAGAAAACAGCAGGGGGGTTTCATTGCAAAAGCTCATCCAGATAGCTCTACCTATGACACAGTCTTCCCTAGAGTCCAGCTCTGGCATATTGCTCCAGATCCTGTCAATTCTGAGGGGAAATGGGCCTTGACAACCCACACAATGTCAAAAGGGATTTCAGATGTGCACATACACAGACACAATGCCTACAATGTACACTAAAAAAGGGTTTACGCACACATACACACACAAACACGAATATGCAGGCCCACACAGACACACGCCCACACACACATCAAAAAATCCTGTCAGATATAGCTAGCCAACCTTTGAAGTCCTATAAAATGTAAATGAATGCCTCTTTAGAGGATCGGACATTTAGCAGATTGGACACTTCACCACACGCTGCTGGCAGTAAAAGTGCCACTGACCTTGAGAGGTGAGAGGAAGACAATGGTAGTGGCACATGACCATAATTCTCTTTCCACTATGCTGATATATATTCCAAATGCCCTGGTAGAAATAGTTCAGACCATGAATTGATAGGTTCAGCTAGATAGATAAATGAGTTGAGTTTAAGAGAGATTTTGAGTTGGCCTGTGGAAGCTGTCATTTGGCTCACATGCCTTGCCCAGATCTCCAAGACTGATGAGGCCCATTAAGCTGTGAGGGGCATTGAGGAGGACAAAATGTCACCATCATTTATTTAGAGAGACACAGTGGAGGTATTTATTAATTACAATGGCGCCCCTTATCAGGCGAACATGAAAATCAGCTTTTGACCCCATGCTGAAGAGGACATTGTGATAAAGGCTTATCACTAGCTGGATCACAATCATCTGCATGGCCCCCTCTGCCAGGACCAGAGATAATGCAGATTATGATACGCCCCGATGAGGCATCAAAATGTTTGCATTGGCAAGAAGCTTAGGACAGGGCAGTGATACAGCTGGCAGTGAAAAAAGATCTGGCTTTATGTGAAGACATGAAACATGTTTAGAAGATGGGGCATGCTCTCAAAAACAAGCAGAGAGGCTTCTCTTCTGTTCTAACAGTGTTTTTTATTAGTAAGTATTGAAAACTAAATTTGGTTTAGGGTTCGGTGTGGGTTTTTGATGGCCGATAGTGAGAGTTTTAGCTGAAGTCACAGAGAGCTGAAATTTTCTGCAAATATCTTTAAATTCGAAAATTTTCACGCCAAATAATCACAATGATTCAGTGCTTCCCTCCGAACTGTATTTTTAGCAGGGTGGAAAGGCCTCTGAAACAGCATTTACCATCACGGGACACTATAAACTGTCCATTGAAACCATAATAATTAGCATCGTGACCCTCCACAACTATTCAGTGGTACTGGAAACTGAGGGATCCATTACTGTCTTTAAATGAAGAATTGATTTACAGTAAATGGGTACATAAAATGTGCAATAAAATTGAATTGCTGGTTTTATGTAGCTGTGGTCAGGGACAAACCACCATCATATCAGACATTTAATAAAAGGAAAATATCAGCAAACCAATATATCAATCTAACCCTAATTTGTTTCATATTTTAATAGTTACCTCAACTTTGATTTGGCCCATATTTTCTTAGATGTGGATGCGCACACAGACAACCACAATAGACTGTGTGTCTATTGTGGTTTTCTGTGTGTGCATCGACCAAGATTTTCTCAACCATTGAAGATAGGACAGTGAAGCCATGCAATAAAAATGTATCCATGACCTTGACTGCACGAGGTGTGAATGAGTGTAACTGTTTGAACATGAACCAGGGCAATTCTAAAAATGAACATGCATGCTCAGCAAAACATAGTTTCAAGTCATTTTCTTTTACAAAATAGTTGAATGTGGTAGTTTTGAAATATCATGCATTTTTGATAGTTTCAACAATGATTTCGGTTTTATGAACCTGTATGTCACTGCTTCAGTATCCTCCTACAAATGTATTGATATTATTATTGAACCCCAGAGGTTAGCATAAGACAGAGTGTCAGATTCCAACATGGAATTACTTGCAACAGTGGTTTCATTTCATAATAATGAAAACATAAGTATTGATTGTATATACAGGCCATTGTAGAGGACCCCCTGCTCTGCATTTAATTGGGGTTAGTGCTGCAATTCTTTTAATTCATTCATCTTCGGGGTAGAGCATTAGTGCATCAGGAAGGCAGCAAGCTGGGGAAAAGTGTGACTTTAACGATGCAGAAAAACATTCTCTCTGTCTGCAGCAATATCCCAGAGTGTTTCCCATTTTGAATACTGTTTGTGAAAGTGAAGTGTTCCCAGTTCCATGTTATTATCAAGGTGTGCACTTTTCCATCCCCATATCCATCACACTAACCATTTTATACCACTCTGGTCTGACTTGGGCTCTTTCTGCCTGCTTTTAGCTGTGAGACAGACTGAGATAGACTATTTTCCTTTACTCTTGATAAAATTAGAGATGTAGCTTTCCTGAGGGGCTTGTGTAACCGAAGAACTGCATTGTGGTGTAAAGAGGCAGCATGCCAGATGATTCATTGCTAAAGTTATAAAATCAGCTCTCTGCTATCAAATGTGATACAATAGGTTGATTTTAAGCAAGATCATCTAACATGTTGTGTTTATCTTTCTCTAAAGGGTAATGCCTACTGAATCTACTAATATTACCTGGGGACATCCAGTGATTTGTAATAATTGATCGGAGATTGTGATTTAAATTCTGTGCGAATCTGCCATCTCTGTAATTTGTAAAGTAAATCTTCCTATCGTCTTCCTGATAAGTGGAGGCACTGTGGAGTCTACAGAGGAAGGTCTTGAATGCGTTCTTCAAGTTTTGCTTTTCTAAATCAGCAAATTATAAAATCCTATAATACATACAACTGTATCCGGTGATTTCAGAAAATTCATTCTTCATTATTATGCCTTTCACAAAACAGAGGTTGGGGGTAATTGAGTAATTACATGAGGTTCACACTACTCCTACACGAATAGGGCTATAAGCTGACAGTAGTAGCCTGGTAACAGGCTTTGGTAAAAGCTACATTTATCAACTAGTTCCACTAGTTCATGAAGACATGGGTAGAAATAGGACTATTGTTATGTTTGTGTCTTCCCTCATAGAATTCATGGGGGACCAAGTAAAGGATGTGAGCAAGTTTGGAAGAATGGGGCTGGGGCTCAGTGGAGGTCAGTGGAGAGGATGATATTTTGAATGGACATTGTTCTCTTTTCTTGCGGAGCCCTGAAGCTTGGTTGCTAAACGATAAATGGAGGCAGATGTTGCATTTCAAGTCATTCAGGTACCGATTGTGTGGAATAACCATGGAAGAAGGTCCACGTTGCATATAAATGGTAATAAATATTTTGCTGTTAATGTTCTGTGATGTAAATGATACAACTATCTTGTGAGGCAGTGGAACAGGTCAAATTGGTCTCTCGGTTATGATAGGGGTTGAAAATCAGTCAAATTCAATGCATGAGACCAAATTAACCAGTTGAACCAACATGCCAGCTACTAAATGGATGTAAAGACAAAGAACACGCAAACACATGCATGTACACACACACACACACACACACAAGGTGGGCAATTGCCACCCACCATCCGCAAGTGATTTGGTGCTGTGGCTGGTAAATGTGTTAGGTCCAGCAGTGGTGGATGATCAAACTGTGCAGACCCTTTACAAAGCGTGCTTATTCTTACCGTGACCACTCTCAGACTCTTAGCAACATAGTTTCAAAACAAACATTTTTATGTGAAATCTTGTTACCGAGGAAAACCTTACATAAGGCTCCCCATGACCACTCCCCAACACTGTATTTAGCAATGTAAAATAAATAGTTTTGATATGAAATTAAGTAGGGCAGCCTAACCGCCTACTACGTCAGTTTAGCTTGTCTACCTTGAGGCTGGATGAGACTGTACTGTACTCTCTTGAACTGGAAGCAGAATGTAGCAACATGTTGTTGCAGCTAAGAGGCCAGTAGACACAGATAATAAGAGAAGGTGGTGAGTTGCAACAAGCAAAGGAGACATCAGTGCCAAAAAAGAGCGATATTTCAGTGAGAAACGGTGATCTGACGAGCAAGGCAAGATATTAATAGCATTTAAAGCAGTTCAGTTCTGCTCTCTGTGCTCTCTTGAAATTGTTCATTTTAGATTTAAGCAGCTTCTTTTTGTCATATTGTCAATATTATCTGCTTCAGGCATTCCATCATTGTCAACATACTTGAATAAATACATGAACTATATAGCCTGTTTCATTTTTAGCCTTTAAAATTGATTTTAAAAAGTGGCAAAATATGAGTGGCTGGTAGAATCTAAATTGCACAAAGACAAACACACAACCGCATACTGTATACACCTTTAGGAATATGATCTGAAGCAATTCAGTCATGGAAACGATTCCCCTTTGTTCTCTATGGTATAAATAACTCTATCTGACAAATGTGGCATCAGTGGCAACTTCTGCATTTCCATTACAGGTTAAAAGACTACACACTGATGGTGCATATTTGACTGCACTATAAATGGTGTAGCTGCACTCTCCTTTACTTCATCTACAAAATCCGAACATGGCTATTATTTGCAAATTTGCATTTGTTCAGAATTTGCCCCAGGGGAACATTCAGCAAAACATAATCACTCAATAATATGTTGCATTTATCAGATAATAAGATCATTGCTTGTGAGGATCATTCACGATTGTAGTCACTCCCACTCCCAGTCACTCCCAAACTAAAAGATCTTCCCCACAGCTACAGGAGGAAGCAGTTTCCAGGACTGCTCTTGTGTAAAACCATAAACCTGAATGTTTCCTGGTTTTATTTTACATTACATTACATTACATTACATTACAGTCATTTAGCAGACGCTTTTATCCAAAGTGACTTACAATAAGTGCATTCAACATAGGTAGGTAGAGAACTACTAGTCACCAGAAATCGTAAGTGCATTTCCTTCCTAAACAAGCATCTAAGAGCATAACCAATGCTAAGGTAAAAGTATAATAAGTTAGCTACATACTTTTTATTTAAACAAATGAGACAAATAAGTGAAGCAAAGAAACAAGACAAATAAGTAAAGCATATAAGCATATAAGCAAGTGCTAAAACAAGTAAGTGAAGACAAATAAGCATGTGCTAAGAGGAAGGGTCAGGGTAGTGTTTCTTGAAGAAGTGGATTTTCAGCCTGCGGCAAAAGATGGGCAGCGACTCTGCTGTCCTGACATCAGTGGGGAGTTCATTCCACCACTGTGGGGCCAGGACAGAGAAGAGCCGTGACCGGGTAGATCGGCCGCTGGATTGGTCACTGAATCCTCCTGATGTTGTAGAGGAGGAATCTGCAGGAGTGTGTTAATGATGTGATGTTTGCCAAGTATGACAGTTGGTCGTCCAGGGTCACACCCAGATTCCTCGCAGTCCAAGTTGACGTCACCACAGCATTGTCAATGGTGATGACCAGGTCTTGGTGTGGACAACCCTTCCCCGGAAGGAACACCAGCTCAGTCTTGTCGAGGTTGAGCTTCACGTGGTGCATTTTACTTACTTCAATTGAAGATGTACATGGTCATTGATGTAATGTAACCATATAAACATATCAACCTTACAAAAATAACACATGCTTCTTAATATTGTGATTTTCATGACTTTCGTGCACTTGAACCTTGTTCAATACATGGGTACAATGAATGTGGTCATTGAATGAATTGTAGTGCTTTTGATCCCACTCAAAGGCCTGATGCATTTATTTATACCCATGCAAAAATACAGTATAAGGGTTAGCCTTCATGTCATGACATCAGGGGTGTAAAAAGTACCCAGAAATTATACTTAAGTTAAAGTATGGGTACTGGTTCAAAATCAATTAAAAGTCAAAGTATCTAGCTAAAAATACACTTGAGTCAAGTTTCTACTTTAAGTACAAGTATTAACAAGTAAAAGTAAACTTTTTTTTATTATTACAATGGATAGACAATTCTGAAATTAAAGAATAGAGGACATTTTTTTGCATTCAAATTACTTTAATGCACTCCATCGAATTTGAAAAAACAATTGTGACATCACAAGGGCCAATTGTGATATCACAAAGGCCAATTGTGACATAACAAAAGCCAATTGTGACATCACAAAAGTCAATCGTAACACCACAAAAGCCAATCGTGACATCACTAAAGTCAATTGTAACACCACGGAAGCCAATTGTGACATCACAAATCTCAATTGTGACATCACTAACATGGACAGTGTTGACATCACAGCGTCATCAAACTACAGCCTTGGAAAAAATATATATATATTTTTTTATTTAATAATTTAATATTTGGGTTCAATATCACACATCCTAAGGTTCTTGTCAAAGAGTTGAAAAGCATTTTAAATCAGCACTATGGTTACTGAATATGTCCACTGGAAGCTTGTTAGCATTTTTTTTTATCAATGCTAGTGGAAACGAATGGGTTCAGCTAGCCAGTATTTACCAAACCAGATACGGGCTAGCTGACCCCATTCGGATGCTGAATCATTTCATCCTCATCACTCGTAACGTTAGTGGCCATCTTCTGTAGCTTCTCTGACTGTCATATTCTGATAGCAGGTGTCATCAAAGATCCCTGCTTTCTGGTCTTGCACAAGGACCAATCAGCATGGGTATGGGCTGGTTAATTTTCCATTGATAGGGATCTGATTGGCTTGGTTTTAAATAAAATATGGCCACAGGTTATTAGTTCGGCCAGTGACAAAAATAAAGTTTGTTGGACCTGCAAGATTTGTAACAAGTAATTTGAAGGTCTGAATTTTAAATGTAAGGAGTAAAAAGTATCCTTTTTCTCAAAAATGTAATTGAGTAAGAGTACAAGTATACAAACTTAATAATACTCGTGTAACGTACAAATCCCCCAAAATAGCTCACCCTTAAGTTGAGTTGAGGCACATATTCTGCCTGTTATTATTTCAATTCAAAGCTATCATGGTGTTAGGTTTTTATTCAACTCCACCATTTCTCCGCTGCTTCATACCCATCCAGACCGTTGTTCAATTCATGCACCAATAAGATAAGTAATTTAAAGCCGCATTACATTCCACTCCTCACAAGATTTCTATTCACTTTGAGAATCCATCAAATATCTGGCTGACACATCTTTGTTGATCTGAAGCCATGTGCTTTGTATAATTCATTACTGCAAACTCTGGGGTTGTGTTTTATGTAGTCTTACTTTCTGGCAAAACTTTAGTGACTGTAAGTTTCAATGTAAGTAGAGTTTGACTAAAATGCTCTCTCCAGGAGAAATACAGTTTGTGTTGGAGATGATGACTGCAAACCTTTTCACATATATTATACTGAGTAGCAAAGATGGCAGAGTTTGCGTGAATGTTGCTGACATGTTGTCTCTCAGATTTTTTTTTTTACACTTAGCAACGTAACAGTGAAAAAAAGCTCTGGAAGCCACTTCATTGCAGCAAGTGCAAAACTCTAGTACATTCAAATTGTGCAGAATTAAAACGCCACAGCAGCAGGAACACCTTTCAAGCCCCTGTGCTCTTCTTCAAGCAGTATCTTTGACTTCGTAGTACAGTACATAGTTGACATGCAGCTAGAGTTACAGTTTACAGGAGGACCTATATGACCCTAATGTTCCGGGTGATTAAGTGCAATAAAAAATCTCCTTCCTTTTCTGTGTTCATCTTTTGTAATTGTGTTGTAACATGTAAGGGAAGTAGGGAGGGCCCTCAGAATCCTCCATTGGTTTAACCGCGGCAATTTGATGGTTTATTTCAGTGATTTATAGAGTTGTTGCTGACTGTGTGTGTCCTTCAGATATTCAGCTCACGCGCTGCCTGCAGCCTTTGTGCCCTTCAGTCAGGATTTGGTTCATTAACGAAGACGACATTTTGAGGCTGTCCCGGGAAAACCTTGTAACTCAGCTTCTCAGGAATACAGAAAAACCAGTTGGTTTCCCCACTGCCAAACACTCAATTCTGACATTTTACAAGCTGATTGCAATGGTTTGGAAGAGTCCCAGGGTCATGAAGCATGTAACAAACACTGATATCAAATCGGAGATACTAGGTTTGTCTAACAGACCAGTGCTATGAAACCATTATTTGCCCTCCGGAAAAGGTTTTTTTGAATAGGACTTCACTTGGAAGTGCATTGAAGTTTAAGATCTCACTTACCTGGATTCATCTGCTCATACTTGAGGCTAGGAACAGGACAATGTTTTAAGGGATAGTTTTCTGCAGAATCATATTATTAGTATTATTCCATGCAGTGCAAGAGTATGGGATATTGTACGTGCAATACCCTGTACTCAAGCCCCTATATTTACTCCTATAATAGGTCTAATAAGCACTTGGAATGAATTAGGATATGCCTCAGTCTACCTTCTTCATTTCACTTCAGACCATGTGCCATGATGATAGTTCTGTTGTAAAATGTTGATAATTAAAGCTGCACTAGACAACTTCACACTTTGGTGGCCCTGAGTGGCAGCAAGAGATAACTGTTTAAAAGTTGAAAGGACCTCATTACCCATAAATCATGTAACATGCTGTCAGGAAACTGTGCACCCTTTAGACCAAAATGTATTTGTGGCTGGTGGGGTGAAGGTGGTGAAAACAATTTTTTGGCAGCAGTTTTCACAACCATTGTTGTTGAGTCCAGCTTCCTCTGGACAGATTGCTGGCTTGCAGCTGTTTAGGAGACAGTTTTGTATTTTGCTGCTATGTTTCAATTTGTCAGTTACTGTGTGGAGAGGATTTCACCAGTGTACATACCCTACACCAGAATTTAATATGACATCTCAATTAGTTGGAATGAGACACTCTCTGCAACTTTGTGATTTAGGACGATAAACTGGTTATATTTTTACATAAAAAGCTTTAAAAAGCAGCTTTAAGCAAAGTGGACATGTCACCGTGAACGTCAGAGTGGACGCTTTACTACTCAGTTGACATCAGCAAGCATTCTCTCTTAGACAGGTCAAAGTGCAGATTAGCTTTCATTTAGAAATGGAGAGGCAGTGTTTTGATTTCTGAACTCTTCTTATGTGCCAAGTGCCTAGTCACAAATGCCTAAAACACTCCATTATATCACACAGTGTTAGCTCTAGTAGTGGCAGCGGGTTTAATGTGCTGACTGCAGAGAAACGTAATTATGCGACCACCATCAGAGCTGAGTCACGGCTGCAGTTAAGGCCCGTTTTTTCATAACTTATCTCATCTACACATGGACACTGGTACATCTTTGCTTGTGTAATCTGAGATGAAAAAATTCCCAATGTGAAAATCCAATGGAAAAGAAAGAAAAATATCCTCAAAATGTATAGTATGGAGTATTGCAAAAAGAGAGATGAGAATGGATAGTGTGCAAACAGGCAACATGAAGCCTAGGTCACGCTCACAACGGAAATGAAGAGACGAGCCTCTAGATCAAAATCCCTTCAGAGCACACTGGCACATTTGTTGTGATGTGTGGATGTACACTGGCAGATATTTCACTTCCAGTCCGTATTTAGGTCTCTGGAAAAAAAGGGGGAAAATAGTTTGATCCACCCAACATAAAAGACATCTGCTGGCGAGTGATCTGAGTGCAGTCAAATCAGGTCAGATGAAATCTAGAGGGCAGCATGCAGGCATATGCTATCATTTTTCAACAAGCTTGTCAGTGGCAGATGCATGGATGTTAGCCATTGTAGATGGGAGTTTTATACCAGAATAAGTCGACATGAAGTGGATGGCATCCAAAACAAAATGCCTCTTGCTCTGAGAGGAATGAATTGCACACTGATGGAGAGAGTACAGGGATAATTGTAATCAAGCTGGTGCCAGTTTTCATTATGTTCTCAGATACAGGCTCTAATGCAAATCTCTGCTCATTGGAGCCAACAGAGGAGAGTTGTTGTAACGGAGGGAGGCTCCACCCCAACTCACTGCTCTTATTGTGCCTGGCAGGGCCGGATCAGTGGACGATGAGACCGACAGCCTTATATCACTCCCTCCTGCATGTTGGAAGTGCTCTAGTTGGTGGATTGCTGGATTAGATTTGTGGACTGCTGGATTACGTGTATTTGAGCATGTGTGTGTGCGTGTGTGTTTGTTTGTGTGGTTTTGAGTTGAGACGAGATCAACTGCTGCAATGCAAAGTAGAAGTACACATTGCAGTTTAAAATTAAACCAAATAATTCTTCTGGCGTTACTGATAGTCCACATGATATCATGATTTGTCTACAACAAGTGTCCCAGTTTAAGCTTTTTTCAGGCGGTTGAGTCAGTGAAATCTCATTGCAAGAGATTTAACAAACACCTTTTAGTGAAAGAAAAACATTGCAACATTTTCAAGGTGTTAATCCCGAGTTTCAGCTTCATTCCATGCTTCAGAAACCCGGTAATAAGCTAATTAAAGACTGGGAGCAATTTGTAGAAACAGCTGAAAAAATCAATCTCATTATTTGATGGCTGTAGTTATAGCTCGATAGCATTTATTCGCTCAAAGTAAAATCAGTAGAATACACCATTCATGATTTAATCCCTACTGGGGTGGTTTATGGCTAACCTCGTATGGTATGTAGAGCACATACAGAATCTCAATAACTACCAGTTTTTCCCCCAGAATGTTTTAGGTGGCTGTAGAAAGGCATCTATAACATGTGGCACTAAAACTCCCCTTTGAAACCAATAGAACCAAGCCTATGGGCATCACAGGGTCCCCATCTCACGGTGCAGCGGCCCCTTTGGTTCAGATGGTGACAGATTGATGGTTTTTTTTTTCTTCCTTTACTAGAAAATCCTAACGAGATATGTACCCCTTGGCAATCTAGGAATCTAAGTTTATGCTTAAATTCTGCTCTCAAGGTGAGAGCAGGAAGGTGAGGGGCGGTTAAATGTTGATGTTAGTATAAGGTATCGATGATCCCCTGATTCTGTGTGGGTTACACTGTGTTTTCTAATATCTAGTATTAGATCAGGAATAGTATCAAATTCCAAAAAACGACATTTGTTCCCCTTAAATTCAAAGATGCATCCCCCCAATGAAACTGAACGAATGATTTAAAAAGCAACAATTTCCTATATGGACAAATTAATGTGTGCATGTGTACATTTTCAATCAATTTCAGTCAATACAATGTGTATTAGATGTTTCATCGAGCACAGCAATCAACATTTATGACTGTCAACTTTAAAAATAAGCTTTTAGAAAACAGATTTGAAACTTGTATATATGTAATGTAAATCTATCTATCATATTTCTATCATATCATATTAAAATCAATAATACCTGAGGTTTAAATGTGTGTGCTAGCTGAACGTTAGGTACAATTAAAGCGGGACTTATTGCTTCATTCAGAAAGGCCAGCTAAATGTCAAACTTCATAGCATTTAACACTTTTAGTAGTGTCAGCTCAAAATATCCTCTGGAAAGTGCCTTGCTTTATTGAAAAGCAGTAGAATGCAAAGCTATTGGATTTATGTATGTTTTCTCCAATGCTGTTCTTTATTGAGTACGGCAAATGACCTTGAGACAAAATAAAATTGTCTTTATTACTAGCTGGGCAAGGTATTGAAAATGTTGTTGATTTTGATGATCGATTACAGAGGTACACCTACACAGACACACACACACACACACACAGTTTTGTGAATATGTGTGCATAGTGTATACAGTATGATGGTGTGGTAACATAAGTATTGTGCTACTGAGGGGAGATGGTTAAATCTGGGACCTCTAACAGCAACCAGTAAGAATTACAACAATATCGGCAGAACTTAACTTATCTCTTCCTCTTCCTCATCCTACAAGTCTCTGGCACTAATTGACACAAACAATAAAGTCACATTTTCACAATAGAGAGCTAGCTAATTACAGCAGAGATTCAACAGAAATGTCAACGTGAAGAGGTAATATATCATCATGCAAAATACTGCAATAATAATACTGCTTAGTCATTTGATTTTTGGCTAAGAGAGTAAGGTTTTTTGGCCTTTCGTAATGGAACTGTCTTGTGGTGCCGGGCACTCGCTCGTCCTCCATTGTTCAGCAGACCAAGTAATCATTGAGTCATCGTTGAGCAGCAGCCCTACCCCCACAGATATATTATTGTCATTTTGTGCTATGGGACAGTAAAAACATAACTTATTTCCTCTATAACATTTGCCAAAAAGCCATCCATCCAACTACAGTATAATTGGTTTGTGTTAGCCCGGTTGTCCTCTAGCTTGTTTGCTAACCTTGCTAGGTAGTTCTCACCCCCCTCCCACCAAACCGATATTTTACCTCGGTTTGTAAAATATCTAAAGTTAGCCGAGTTACTTGGAGAACTTGGCTCGTACCGGACGCGGTGCTTTTGACAAGAATACAGTCGCAAGGCTGAATGCATATTTCCATGGATCGCCTACACAGGCTGTTGTATGAATCACCCAGGTTCACACCATCAGTAAAACCA
The DNA here is from genome assembly GCA_034670405.1 of Hoplostethus atlanticus. Classification (NCBI taxonomy): domain Eukaryota; kingdom Metazoa; phylum Chordata; class Actinopteri; order Trachichthyiformes; family Trachichthyidae; genus Hoplostethus; species Hoplostethus atlanticus. The sequence continues at coordinate 2,432,553 of JAXDDX010000068.1, forward strand.
GAGTAACGATCTAGGCTGCAAATAAATAACAGGCTGAATCTTGCATTGTGTCTCTCTCACTCTCTCTCTCTCTCTCTCTCTCTCTCTCTCACTCACACTCACACCCACTCACTTCCGGTTTAAGCCCCTCCCATTCCGAGTACGGATACGGATACGGATAATTTAGTTGATTGAACATTCCTCTCATCCCTACTGTCTATCTATCTATCTATCTATCTATCTATCTATCTATCTATCTATCGTGTCATCATGATAGCTATTTTGACCTTTAGATACTGTATTTGACTGTTTTCATACTACAATAATATGAATTACTAACTTAGTAATGCTAACGAGCATAAAGTGAGACTGGTTAGCTGTGTTACCTTACGTAACCTCAACATGGTATGTAATACAATGTTAATTAGGCTGATGTGTGGGGATGTGGGCAAAAGAAGTGCATATGATCGCTGTAATCGCTACACTAACTACACTGTTGTGCTGGACCCATGCGGAAGGGTAAGGGCTTTTCTCAAGGGTACGTGGCAGAAGTGTAGCATATCTATTGTTGACACCAGCAGCTAGTTCACGGTCCAGAATTTCCAGGTCAGGTTGTCCAAATACTGTTAAGAGCAGACACTGGACCATTTGGGGGCGCAGCATCTTTTTGCTGGCCCTGAAAGCCCTTTAGAAAGCATAGCCGTTTTCAGGGCCATCAGTCTTCAGGATCAAAACAGCAATTTTTCAAAAACTGGTCTATTCCTTTAACCCAAGGTTACAGGTATAAATATTTTCATTTCATTTCAAACTGGAAGTCCTATGGATTATTTGGCTGCTTATATACAAACTCTGGTCATGTGCTCTTGTAATGTATACTTCTGTGATGAAACCAGTTTATTAAAAAAAATATATCTCAATTAATTCCAAGAATTAATGAAACTTTGGTTCACAGCCAGTATTCATCAGGTGGTCCTGCTTTAAAATGCTAATGCTTAATTAACACTTAAATAGTACTGTAGTCTGTGGGAAAAGTGCTTAAAATGTGAGCGTAGCAGATAAAAAGACGGATTGATGTGGTGCAGGGGCGTAGTGCACCCAGATTTGTTGAGGAGGCACAAATTAAAACATTTCTAGAAATGTTGATAAATTCCAGACCCCTCACCATTAGCCTATTTACTCCTAGTCACATTCACTAATCAACACATGCTGATCCTAGCACAGAGAAAGAGAGATAGAGAGAAAGAGCAAGAGAGAAAGCACCAGCGTAAGTGGCAGAGAGGATTTATTTCCTATCTTAATATCTGTCGGTATCTTCCAAAAGGGCAATCTCCTTTCATGTATGAATGAAGAATGCAAATTGCTTCACTGTTTAATATTTGTTCAACATTACTTACAATGTGTCACTCAGACTTCAACAGTAGGTTGGAAAGAAAGATTTTGAAGAGTGTTTTCATTTAAAATAGTTTCCAAACAAATGTTCTAGTTCTCTGCTCTCACTATACAAGCTTCCTGCCACTGGAATGGAAATGAGTTTAGGGTGTAGGATTGAGTTTTAAACACCCTAAAATCCTATTCTGGCAGGGAGCCTATACATCAAGGGAAGATAATTAGATCAATTTTAAATTCAGCGTGTCTGTGAGCACTTAAAAAGTCTGAAAAAGTCTTGAAATATATTATTGAAATTTAAGGTCTTAAAAATGACTTAAATCCAGTTAATACCAGGTCTTATTTTTTTCACCATGCAATGACAGGTTTCCTTGCGCTGCATGTCCACTCTTAGTACAGAGCAGAATTAGTAGTACAATATGCATCCCATCAGCTTTACTAAAAACAATTGGACTTCATTTGATTCATTCAATTAATTTCCCGGTACCCTTTTTCTTTTACTGCCCATTCGTAGTTTCACAACATAGTTTCATTGGTTAATTTCAATCAGAAATCGTCCGGTTTCATTATTTAGGTTTTTAAATTGCCACTGAGACAATTTAGCTCAGATGAAACTATATACTGAATACTACACTATGCTACATATATCCACTATATGAATTTGAGACCTTCCCATAACCTTTCGTAATTTTGTTTTCACTTTGATAATCTAGATTACTTTGTATAAATAAGAGAGAGTAAATCCCAAATAATTGCATTTTAGAATAATTTTAAAGCACAACAAAATATGAACAAGTGAAGGGGGTTGAATGCTTTCAAGAAAACCTGTTATATCTAGACTGGAAAGTAAAAGATGGGCTATATGAAATTCTGACACACAAGGACACTCCTGACTACCTCCCATCTTCTGTATCACTGAGAGGCTGAAACATATGAAGCTTCATTACAAGATATGGAATTTCTACCACATTTGTTTTTGTAGGTTTCATATCCAATAAAACTCCCATGTCTATTTGTCCTGTTGTCACTAAATGTATGACTACTGCAGTATCCTCTCTTCCACCACTTACAGTTTACATTTGTTAATCCTCATTACAACATAATCTTTTTGATCGTTACCTCTTGCCTCACACTGATGAGTCACTGCAGTAAATGAATGGAGGATACAAGTCATATTTAAGTGAGAATATGGCAGTCAGAATGAGTCAGAATTACCAAATATCTGTTATATATCCTATCAATCTTGCTTATGCTACAGCCTCCCTCTTGCATTTGCACTGCAAACACTGGGATCTGTGCTTTTTTTTTCAAAGAAAGAAAAAGTTGTTCTCTGTATCATGACCTGGAAACTTCAACTGTAATTAGGTGTTATGTCTTGTGCTGTTGACAAACTCAAAAGATCAAAGAGGCTGCTTTTCACAGTTTGCTGGGCGTGAAATGCATGCTAGGTTTAGGTAGGTAATGATGGGAAATCCTGACAGCCAGAGCTAACATTAGCTAGCATTAACTTTTCAAACTAGTTCACAGTCAACAATATAGTGAGCTGTATACTTCCAAAACATGACTTCTCTCATTTATTTACATTTGATACCACGCAGCCTCTCCTTTTCTCAATCATCCCACCTCTCTTTCTCTCCCTGTCAGTCAAGTGGAGTCAACCCGCTACACGGATCTCAGTAGTAGAGTTAAGATACGACAAGAAACACGTTTTCTAATGGGTCTCATTGTTGATTAGGGGGTCATTTTTACAGACTGGCAATGTTAAATTTTCTTCTGACTCTCTCTATTGGTGCTTGGAAGGAAGCAACTACCCAGGAAAAGCAGCATGGATGGTTTACAGAAGTATGATCTAGGATAATAAGTTAATAGTAATAAAATGTTTGATTTCATACCCATGAAAAGTAAGATTTCCAAATAATTGAGGGGGCACCCTCAGGTTTGAATGGGCACCACGCCAGGGATTGTTCAAGTTCAAGAAGTTTATTTGTTACATACACACACGGGGTGTGCAGTGAAATGTAAAAAGTGGCAATGCTCAACAGAAATGTGCAAAGGGCAAAATAACAGGTTCACACTATTTACAATAAAAAAAAACACCACAATATTTACAGTATTATAGTAAGAGCTCTATATAAAAAAGCAACAACACAGTATTTACAGTAGTGTGTGTGTAGTGTGTGTGAGAAATTGTGTGTGTGTGTGTGTGTGTGTGTACATTTCAATAAGGGGGAATGGGGAAAACTTAAATATACAATATGCAGAACAGCAATTATTCAATAACTGGTCTATTCCTTTAGAGAAGTCTATTGAACTATACTCAGGGATCTCCCTATTCTCAAAGTGTCAAGTGCAATTTAATGGATCATTAAATATGGAGCCTAACCATTGCAATGATTAGTGTGTCAGTGCCTGAAGGATTGGGTACCGTACAAAAGCTGCTCAGAGCTTTTGAACAAAAATAACGCGTAACTTCAATCACAAGGCTTGCAGCGTTGTTTTCCTGGGCAACAATTACCAAAACAAAATCTTTATGGTTTCTGTGAAATGATCAACTCACACACCCCCCACCCACCCACCCCACACACTCCATGTCAGTCAAGGCTTATGAACTAAGAGATTCAACACTGTGTTTCTTAACGGATTTCAGCCTTTCCTCTTGGTATTTAAGTATCGTTGTAAGATTAACACTGGGTATCTTATAATTCCCTGACCACTACTTGCCTCAGAGCTTAGAGTCCAAACACCTCTTAAAACCTGTTCCCCCGTCTTTTCTCTTGAACAAAACATAAAGCCTGATTTGAGGGGTTATATCTCCCTAGTTTCACATGTATTTTTATTCTGATTCTTAGAATAAACGTGATGAGATAACTCGCTGCGTCCTACAGCAGGCAGCAGGCATCTGTTCACCTTCTGCCCTTTCAAGCCTCTTTCATCATCAGCCTCTTCTTCCAGCTGTCACTCTTGTGGAGTCTGTGGAAATCGATTCATAAAACCTCCAGCCATCTTTTTTTGATGTTAGGCTCATTGAACAGATTCTGAAAGGTTAATTAGCTGAATAATCCGCTTAAGGCTTCGAAACTTAAACAGGCGCCTCGGGGGAGTAGAGGCACACTATCACCCAATAACTAGTCAATCCTCTGCGGTATTTAGCCATACCAGTCACAACCATGACCCCATCCGACGAACGGCCACGTGGGATGAACATGGGGATTCTGCTTGGAGTGCTTCCTGTCACAAGCTGTTGCATGTCAAATAATCAGTAATAATGCATGTGCAGGTGAGGCAGGGGTGAGCGGGTTGAGCAAGTGGATGCTGGGAAGTCTATTGCTCACCTGCCAATGCCCCAAGGGAGAGAAAGATAGAGGGAGGGCGAGAGAAAGCAGGGTCAGTGACAGGTCCCAGATGCTGTAGTCTGGGCCAAAAGCTCATCCGGCTGATGAGGGAGAAACTGTCCCCAGCAATCACTGAGCACTGGAGATGAGAGGAAGCCACCACTAATGAGGGGAGAAGGGAGACAGGGGAAGTGCAGTCGGGCAAGTGCAGAGAAAGAGCAACTGGGCTAGGGGGAAAGAATGGGATTAAGCACAGCAGGAGCAAGAAATGTGGTGGGTGCCGAGTCACTGTTGGGGGGCTTAAGTCAGAAAGTCATGCGCTTAAGGAGAGCTGAATTGCATCAAATTAAAACTGCACTAAGCAACTTCACATGTTCAGGGTTCAAGTGGCAGTCAGAGGTAACCATTTGAAAAAAAATGAACTTCAGTACCCAGAAATCCTGTGAGGTGATGTCAGTAAACTGAACACTAAAGAGCTCAAGGCTAGCAAGTTTTAGCTTGGGTCATCACACTTCCGGTGAGCCCAGCTGAACTCACCAAGATGTTGGGAACAGGATGGACTTAAAGCACAGACACTCTGTCCAAGAGCTTACCTTTGGTTTGGAAAGTGGTGAGGAACCAAATTGGGGTCTGGAGGTCCTCTCTCAGAAAACTTAGAAAACTTCTACACAATACAATACTGTTCTTGAACAGCATACCGACAAAAGTAATATGCTAGCTATTGGAAATTAAAATGCTTTTTTCTGCTTTTGACCAATGCCAGTCATATGGAGTCACCACACAATTTAGTTGGGACAAATAATGGCAGCCAGCAGGAAAAGGCGTTGATTACTTTTACTGGTATAAAAGGCAAGCTGGGATATTAGCCACTGAAGAAATGGACCAAACAGAGCTGAGAACACTTTGGATTGTCCACAAAGGAGTCCAAATACATTGTGTGTCAAGTTGTGACATTGTTATTTGTGAATGAACCTGCTGCTCTTTTCATCACCTCAGCTTGTTGGTTGGCATTGTAGACGTTATGCATGCACTGCATCTATTCTGTATTAGTAATGCACAATTTTCTCTTAGGAAACTGCAATAGCATAGCAGTGCATAGAGTGCAACAAGCTATAAAAGGGTAAATTATCTATGTTGACACGGCAGTTAAAAGATGCTTCAGTTTCTATGTAGCTTAAATGGCCCAAATATACAAAGGGGATTAATAGGTACGTTTCTTTTTAAATTACTCTTTCAAAATGATACTGTCAACAGTATTTCTAAAAAATATTTTATTTATTGTCCTTGAGAAGTTTAAGCCAAATCTCTGCTATTATACAAATCAAACCCTCTTTTTATTGAATTATTTATTTATTATTAATATATTTATTATATAATATGTTTGTATTAATTCAATATTAAATGCTCAGTAATGTAGCGCTAATTGATGTTTTTGTTAGTTTCTGCTGTTCTAAGTTCATGGCTAACATTTCCATTGACAAGGGTTAAAAAAACAAGCTTTTTCTCAAACCTGTGTTTCAAGGCAGCAACATTCAACAAGCCATAACATCCTCAGTCAAGTGAACCTCCTGATTCAAGTACAAAGTGCTTTATTATTCTATCTGATCTTGATCTCTGTTCCAGAAAACATGGATGCCTAAGTCACTATTTCTCAGCCTTTGTCACTGATGAAGAGGCACTGAGAATTTGAAATTGAAATTATGTGTTAGATGCAGAAATCCTCTCAGTGGAAATGTGGAGCCATGCTGTCCCATATACACACATAAACAGAAGTGCTCTTACTGAACTGGAGCAACCATGAGAAGTGGAACAATGTCTTGTGAGTAACCACTGTTTTGGTATGCAACGAGGATCTCCCCCATTGGTAGCATAGTGGAAGAAAACATTGTTTTCTAACCGATAAGGCATGGTGTGGTTCTGGTGATTCGGAGTGGTGTGCATTTACTGGCATGCTTTTGGTCCTTGGATCTGTTAAAAGCCAATATGCAAAGTACTTGTAAAATACTGTGAAGGCCAGTCAAATACACTGCAGCCACACAGCAAAGACTGATATCAGACAGCATCAAATGGCTTTAGTGCTTTAGTGTCAAACCCCTATCACGACACAGTGAAGCATACAGCATGTAATCGTCTAAATACACACTATAATACCATAATAATGAGAAGAACAAGAAGAAAGAATGACACCAATAGAGATAACCGTTATCCCATTATGCTTTATTTTTGCTGATGGAGGTCATGTCTTCCAGAATAGGAATGTAGGACAGGGTTTGACCAGAAATTCACTATCAATAGTGAATATAATTCATTCAGTGTATTATTCTCATTGAGGTTTCTCATAAAGTAATCATCCCTTTCTCTATTTATTATTCAATATCGCTTTCACCTTATCTTGTAATTGTTTTTCTTATAATCCTTGCAAATGGATGATAGCACACATATATTTGCGATGAAAAAGGATTATCCAATTCCGGACACGTAATTCAGTTCATGCCGGCTTCGATTTTGACTCCTCCTGTACTTTCACAATGTCACAAATAACTGTAGCCATTGTAGACTGAGGTCCCTCATTTCTCCATTTATCAGCCAATATCACCACCCACTTTTTTAAATACTCTGGTAACCAATTACTGGTAAGTATGGATCCTATACATGAAGACACTGTCGCTTAAAGTGCAATCTAAGGGCGTGCGCTTCTCAATCATGTTTAAGTTCATAAGTGATTGTCTTTGTATTTCTAAATATCTATAGATATTTATGAAATTTGGGTGAGGAACTTTCACCAAAAGACCAGAAATCACGCCAATATTGTGTGTCCGGAATTGGCCACAGTTCCACTACGTACTGTGGTCCTCAGTCTCCACCACCTAAACCACCATCTAAAACAAAGTTTATTTATGGCTTCTGAAAATCGTGTATCACATCATGTTGCCTATACTATTGCAGTCACCAAGGCAGCATCTCCCCATTTCGTGAAGATAATTTTACATTATCCCATACTGAAAAATACCTAACCAAAATGTAAACTAGTGAAATAGTAAAAGTTCCATCTCTGCTAGTAGACTCCATGCCATGTCATATCTTGACCGTTGGAATATTTGCTGTTGTTTTTTTCTTTTACAGTATTGACCACACTTAAATTATTACTGCGAGAGAGGGATAGAAGACAAGAACACAAGGGGGGGAAAAATCCCTCAAGCAATACAGTGAAATTCAGAATGGAAGTTGTGAAACAACTGAACAGCAAATGGATTGCCACTTGGGGTTTCTTGACACATTTCTGAGTAGATAAATAAATGTCTCGACTTAAAAGGAAGGGCAAAGAATAACCAAAGAAAGAGAAAAGACATCTTGTGGTCTTTTATCTGAACAGGGAGGTGATTGTTTGTTGATTTCCTCTAAACTGAAAATGACTCTGGCCCAACAATGTGAGATTAAAGTGACTGCTATCCCCCCTGGGCCAGCGTGGATCACTTCAAACACTTTCTATGCAGTTTGCAGTTGGTCATTTGAAGGGCTTTGGTTGTGCATAAACTGATTCAAAAACCTTTTAGCACGGGCCCTCCAGGGAAACCTCCAGCCTTACAGTGCAGATTGAGTTTAATTATATGAAGGGGCTGTAGCTCAATGTGCTAAAAAGTTCTATTGATATGCATTTTTGACCAGCAATGTTGGCTCATATGACAAATGATTAAGTGTAAATTGTCATTTCAAAGGGCTGTCCGCTCATGGACAATGAGAAAAGGGTCACTCCCCGTGGTGTTCCATCATGAATGCCAATGCTGACTGATTATTAAGGTCACAATTAAATATATCCCACACTCTATATTCATGACTTTGAAATCAATCATTGTGGTTTACTCATTTTCTTCTTGTTTGTCTTTCCCATCTTTTGTTTTCACTATCATCAGAGTTTAATGAGAGGACTTTCAGGACTTAGCAGGTATTGGGAGGTGGTTTACTGAAAAGTCATTTTCTGGAGACAGTATAAAACAAACTGAATGAGAGCATTCACAATGTAATTTAAAGGAAAAATCCAACCTGAAACACTTGTGTGACGTCACACCAAGATATAGCTACAGTGGTTGATATGGTAACACGGGTCTTGTGTGGTCTGGTCTGAATGGTCGACGACCTGGGATAAACCTGGGACAATAGTGCAGTCTGAATGGGTCCAACACGGGAATGACCCATGTTTCATAACCCGTGTAAATGCTGTGATTTGTGTGTGAAAGGGGTATAAAATGTAAGTCACAAGACTTCATCACAAAGTGATATCACAGCAGTGAAGTAGTATCCAAAGGTGGATTTTTCCTTTAAGTAGCAAGATATGTGACTAATGTGTAGTGTACAATCATAATCAGTTTGCTTTGACTTTCTCATCTCCTTAGATAACTGTGATGGCCCTTTGGTCTCCATGCTGCCCGATGCATCTTTCCACAGCTCGTCACAGTCCTCAGCCAGTAACGCTCCCCACTTTGCCAAGCTCAACAAAAGAGATGGTGAGTATAGAGGGAGCATGTTTTCATGCATCATATTTCTTAAATTCTTTGCCCAAGGTTGTAGCATTTTATTCCCAAGCAGAGGCTGTAAAACATAAGACCTAGAGAAGCGAGAGAGAAAATTGTCATTTGGCTTTGAAGAGACATTTCCCTTTGGTTCACCTTTTTCATTTATCAACAGGCTTGCCTGCCATGTCTTCTTCAGCAGTCAACCTTCAATGCTACCTTTTTGAGGCATGTGTATTTAACACCTGCCCTTAGGCTTTCAGCTTAACTCTATTTACCAATAATTACAAAGAGGCAAAATTAGATTTTTTAATTAGTGTTTAGAACACACACACACACACACACACATACACACACACACACACAAGATTATGATTGATCCTTTGTAGTTTGCATATACAGTGTTTACCGTAGGAAATGTTTCAGCAGCAGTGGCAGGGATGAGGAGAGAAGGGAGAAGAAATAAAAAGAAGAAATAAAATGACAATTGATGGCAAAATGTATTTTAGTACACATTTATTCCTTGTAGCCTTACATAAAAAACATATTGTAAACATTAATTTGTTTGTAATTGCATAAAGCTTAGGTAAATAGAAACATTGAAAGCCTCACTGGTGTTTTTGACACTAAAGAAATAAAATGACAGTTGATGACACATCATTTGAAATGTAAACATATATTTTTGTAATTAGTGGATATTATATATTATTATTATTATTATATATAGCGGCATGGTGTTCAGGTGCTTCAGTTCTTCGGTGCCCATAATGCATGTGTGTATTTTCATCACCACAAACGTGCAGAACAGAAGTGACTCTACTTGACACTTGGCAATTGGCATTTCATCAAATGGTGAAATCCCACAGCATGTAATAGAAGTGATGTAAAAGTAACAGTTTTTAGTTGTCATATAAAATTAGCACCAGTAACCTACACATTGGCATTGGCTGTCACCTATCTGTGAGTTAATGTCCATCAGCAGCTCAACATGTTGCTTCATAAGAATATATTTGCCCTTATTGCTGAGTCATTGTTATGTGTGGAGCAACTTTAATATATATCACATTTTTTTCCAAAACATCATGGACTCCAATCACTCTTGGGAGAAAGCACAACTCTTAGGCAAATTAGAATGGTTTTGGTTGTAATTAATATAAATTATTCAAACATAACACACAATTGTGAAACATTAATTAAATTAAATTAAAATTAAGCGCCATTGAAGATTAATCATAAAACTTCAAAATGCATGAAAACTTGTCATTGGCAAACTAGAAACATAACTTGATAGTCCCATGGGATGTTGGAGATGTCTCTATTCAAGTGATGTTGAATGTAAGACCAAAAAGATGAAAATTGATGAATAGAGAGCAAAAACAGAATAACAATGTACAAAGAGAAGTACAGATTGAAGAAAATGATTGAGACATGCCACCCTGCCAAGTTCCCTGAGACAGCTAATGTGCACCTTTCATCAAAAAGCAAAGTCCATGTTGCATTTGCAGACTAATTTTGATGGCTTCTGTGATAAATCAAGGCTCTGGGCACCACCTAGTCATCCAATAACATTTGTGCCAGAGGGTGAAAATCACAGTCACAGCTTTCCTGACACATTTAGCTGTCCTGATACTCATAGTTATTTTTGGTTTTATCATAAGAAAATCCACATCACCCATCACCCTACAGTCAGACTGTTTGATAAGCAAAGTGATATGTGAAAATATTGTCAACCATGTGTATGATTTTTTTGTTGGAATATTAATACATAAAACATCTGTTATGATCTCCCCAGAGTTTTCCAGAAATAACAAAACTCCTTGCCCTTCCATAACCGGTTGCTACCTTGACCATGCATATTTACTCTGCGAAATTACTCTCATAAATACTGAATAGGACTAAATAGACTTCAGAATATTAAAAGCTACATAGATGAGAGGCTGAGCTACAGTGTACACACTCATGTGTCTTTTCAAAAGCATCACGAAACAAAGTAAATACCTTTGTCACCTCTAAGGAACATGAATCATAAAATCATAAAACGCTATATCAGGAGTGGAACCAGTACATGCTACATGCTAGCAGTAGTACTAGCAATACAAGCAATACTAATAGTAGTAATAATACTGTAGTAGTAATAGTACTAGTATTGGTAGTCATAATAATAGCAATAGTAAAATTTGTTGTTGTTGGTAGTTGTTGTTCAGTCATGGTCACGAATAGCGTCAAATATTTCAACACTGTAATTGAATTTGCCAAAACATGGTTTCTACATTCATGGAAGACTTTGGAAAGTCATTGAATTCAAAACATGTGTTTTCCAGGCCTGAAAATTTAAGTTTCATATCAAGCTTGACTACTTGGTTGATCCGCTTCACTTTGAGGAAGAGTGAATTGAATCAGTCCTAAGTGATAGTTGTAGCCAGAAATAAGACCTGGAACATTCAGATCAGATATTCAACGTAAAAAAAATATAATTGCAACATAGACTCAACATAGACAAATATTGATTATGGATAGTATGGATATGAATAGTCTTGGATTCATGGAATTTGATTAGCAAAAAGCAATCTCCCTTTGTGTCATGAAGCAATCCAGCAGATTTCAAATCCAACCCAGTGGCAATCAATGTAAAATGCAGTGTAGAGGCTGGTAAATCGCCAATCTTCTTAGCGATGGTCTTGTTTGTATATAATTATATTAATGTCTTAAAATGAATGTGGTAATGATTTATTGATGTCAACATAATACATGTATCACCAAGTGTTGCAAATATTTGAATCTGTTTTAGCCCGACCTTCCTTCCGTCACTGCTTGATCATGTCTAACAGATCATTCCCGTGGCAGACATTTCCAAGGTTCCAAGGTTTTGCCATTAATTTACAGAATGTATGACATATTTTTATTGATAAATTATTCATTTTATAATAAACATCTTGGACGAACCTGGAACCAGATCCTGAATTGCTAGCCTACTTATAAAAACGTCTTAGCAATAGAGAGATTGTCAAATAATAATAACAGTCGAAATAATGAAACAAATGGAAATGTGAATTCAGGAACTCTTATGTCAATTTATATGCCCTGTCTTTCAAAAATTCAGTTTTTAAAACCATGGTCAACCTTCACTAGTTGCTCCTGCAACAGTATAACCCTGCTCCCTGGGGGGGCTCCGTAAACGATGCTTCCTGCATAAGGCAGACTCTGGTTTGATATTCTGCACTCATCTGCTCCCATGGTGTTGTTTCTCAGCCCACAGCGGCTGAGTAATGAACCTTTCTGCCAGAGCTGACCTGTTTCTTCAGCTTGATAGCTGAGGAGCTTGTGGGACTTCAACACATCTTTATGGAACTCACGATGCCTACAGTATCTACACACACTTTAATCATGTCCCTGAATTCATAACAATGCTGCACAACTAGGCTGAGGACAAACTAGGCTACATTTGAGGAAAGTCTCAAAATCCATTGGACATAAATGTCAAAAATAGAAATATCGAAGGTGTGAACCCAAATAATGATTTTTAGCCTTTACTGAAGTTCAGGTTACAAACCCATTCAAACCCAGGCTGTTCAGAAAACATCTAATTTAGCGGTCACTCAAAGTTTAACTGCCCTTGTCTCAAATCAATAAGCCCTTAAATTTTGCTCACAGTTTATCATGTAACAAAGTAAGATAAGCTATTCTGTAAAATGTGAAACAACGTCAAATGACATGAAAAAGGCCAATTTTTCCAATTCTGTTTTTCTCTACTATTTGGCAATAAGCCAAAGTTTGACTCCAGTGCAATAAATCAATGGATCAGAGCTAAAGTAATCTCCCATGGGTTTAACACTACTGTAAGCCAGTGTAGGATGGGAGAGGGCATAGACAAAATTACTTTTCACTGTCAATGTCTTTGCTAGTTTTATTCGCAAAATCTCCCATGTGGACTTTTCAAAACTAGAAAAATGCCTCTGTAAAGACACAATTCACACATTAGTCAACTGTGAATGTATGTTTTCACACACTACTGTAGTGTCTGGCAACATTGTTTCTATTTACCCCATGTACAATTCACTTCATAAATTAAACACTTATAGCTCTACACTTTGATCTTTGGAGGAAAACATGTATCTTTTTGTGAGGTTTGCATTTGTTAAACCTATTATGTAAACTACTCCTGCATCTCTTGTAGTTGACTACACAGAGTATCACAGCACTACAGGTGTAAGCACTTGAGTAATGCAAATATGATCGTGCATAGACTTCTTCTCACATGCACAGACACAGATACTGTAGATGCTGCCTACCATCTGTTCAAGGTTGTGTGTATGGGTACATTTATTTTACCATGCTTTGGGTTTGAGTTTGCTATAGGTCAGTGAAGGCCAGTATACATGATCACTGGCAAAATGGCTTTACACTGGCTGAGGCGTTGTTTTTCTATGGAGAGAGGTGGTGCCGTTCTCAGCAGCAGCACTACCTTTGGCATTGCACGTTGCTCAAAATGTCCACTGAGTTGTAGCACTAAAAGTTCAGTTACGTGAACTTTGATGCAGTTTGCCATTGACATTTCAAAGGGCTTTCAATCTGGGGCTTTCAAGCTTTATGTGTTGATGTGCACAGATGTAGAAGAAACTCATCTTCATTGTGTCTGAGTTTCCAGTTTCCACTATATGTTTCATTATATTGTCATTGAAACCTTGCAATATGACATTTTTGTGTGGGCATTATTCTAGCAAATTAATTGATCATCCATTCATGTGACATGATCCTGTCCAGTGTGCCTTGATAAATGAAAGGAACAGGTAACATTAATGGGTGTGTGGGTATTGTGCTGGTTAGAGTAAAGCTGCACTGCTGCCCTGCCATGATGATGTAGTCTTCCAACACCCAACTTACACTATATGACCAAAAGTCAGTGCACACCTGACCATCACACCTATATGAGCTTGCTGGACATCCCATTCTAAAACCATGGGCATTAATATGGAGTTGGACCCCCCTTTGTGGCTATATCAGCCACCACTCTTCTGGGAAGGCTTTCCACAAGTTTTTGGAGTGTGTCTGTGGGAATTTGTGCCCATTCAGCCAAAAGAGCATTGGTGAGGTCAGGCAGTGATGTTGGACGAGAAGGCCTGGCTCGCAATAGGGTGTTCTAACTCCTCCCAAAGGTGTTCAATGGGGTTGAGGTCAGGGCTCTGTGCAGGCCAATCAAGTTCCTCCACACCAAGCTCGTCTAACCATGTCTTTATGACATGACTTTTGGCCATATAGTGTAGCACTGAGCGCAGCGCCGAACGCTTGTCATGTGTCAGCGCCTTATGCGGATCTCTGTGAACTTTCCTGTTTCATGTTATTTGGGTCTCTATCCTACCAGGATCAGGAGGCTGGACTCCACTGCTGACAGACCAAGAGCCCTGGCTCCAACTGGACCTCAGGGACAGGATGGAGGTGACGGCCGTGGCCACACAGGGGCGCTATGACAGCTCTGACTGGGTCAAACATTACCTACTGCTTTACAGTGACACAGGCCGGGCCTGGAAACAGTACAGACAGGAGGACGGAGTAGGGGTGAGTCTTCGCATCCAGGTTTTATTTGAAGGTACTGTGGTACTTTCTTTTTTTCAATTGGCTGCATTGCTGTAAAAACAAGCCTTTGCTTCCTGTAGTAGTAGTAGTAGTAGTAAGTAGTAAGTCTTGGCGAGAGTAGTACGTCTTGGCGTGGACAACATAACGGTATTCCAGCTGGACCCATGCTTTGTTCGATGCAGTTGCAGCCAATTAGAATAATTGACAAAATTGGATGAATGGTCAAAACCAAATGTGGTACAGCACAACATTCCTCTCTCAGATACTCTTACACAGTTATATATCATCAATCTGTGATGTTCAATGCATTCAATGCAGTTATTTTGTGATGAAGCTTTGTAATTTACCTTTTTTTTGTACCCTCTTTCCCTCAACTTGCCTTTTTCCTTTAATGTCTACAACTATGTATTGGCTGGCACCATTTTGTCAGCTTTGTCTTCATCTCTCATTTGCTTCACAACTTTCTGGGATGTGATCAGCAACATAGGCCTCATCCATGTAATGCCAGTAAAAGTCACTGCCAATACTTCTTATGATAACATAACATGCAGATGGATATTTTACTTTGCATCCTTCATCCTGCAAGCTTCAATGGACTAAATCCTGTGATGTGTTGGCTAGCTGAAGAACATTTGAATCAGAGAGTCTAGGGGAAAATGACATTGCTTAATAACACCTCTGGCCATACAAAAAGCATGAGTCAGCGTCTGAGATCTGTGTGGGCTCAGCAGTATAAGGGGACATTTTTAAGCTCTTGCTTTTGGTTCACCGTGAGGGACAGAGGGATAATTATAATGACCACAATTTTGGAGTTCAAAAACTGTTGATGTTTACTTAAAAGCAAGTAGGACTGTGTAGAATTTTTATTGTAAATTGTGTCATAGAGCTAGAGGTCTGAACTTCTTAGAACAGGGTTGTTTTTGCTCCACATAATACATTTTTATTCCATCACTCTAAACCTTTTTTTCCAGGCATTGCCTAATCTAGCAAGAGTGCCTCATGTTGAAGCCACTTGCCTTCTAGCACGCAATATTTCACTCAACATACCTTAGAATCTGTGGTCTAGTAAAGGCATTATTATATAGCCAGTCGCTATATAATGGCCATTTTCCATTTTTATCTTCCTGCAACCCATCTTTGGGACAAGACCCCCATCTTTGAAAATCACTGTCTTAGATCAAAATGTTTGTATTGGTACCTATGCTGACATGCCAAAGCTTCTTCAAGTTTGGAATTGCGACATATCACTCCAATACCTTCACTCAATCTCATCTTCAGCATCTTGTCACTTAGTGACAGTTGGTTTGATTCTGTTCAGAAAGTGCTGAGTGAAAAGACCTTTTGAGTGCCTTCCTTACTGGTATTACTGTATTTTCTATTTTCAATGATGCTTTTAGGGGCTTTCATGTCCAAATATGTAATATCAGTTATTGTTTCCAGGGAATCTACAGTCTACAGAACTGCAGTGCTAGCTGTACATTATAGAAATTCAAATGCCTCATGTGTGGTAAAATGAAAGCTGAGGGGATGTCTTTTTTGTTTTATGAAAACCCTTTTTTGTAATAAAGAGGTAGTTACTGGATGTGCATATATTAACATGTTTTAAACCACAGAGCATTAGCAGGTTTGTGGACCTTGGTACACACTATAAAATACATTGTTTATGAATTGTTTTACAGGCTGTGTGGTTATTTCTCTGCTACACCCGAATATGACAATGATTTGACTTTGAGATTTACAGAAATTCCAAGCTACTGGCTTTTCATGAACTTGGTTAAATTTAGGTTGGTTAGGTTTCGAGTTGGAGTTGGCAGCAACAGATCTCAATTAGCTGAGCATGTGACAGTTATGTGGACAGTAATTAGAGGCAGGTTTACTGAGTATGTTGAAGGGCATTTGATTCTGAACAGGAAATTACAAGATGTTCTCATTTTATTGTGTCTAGCGCTCTTACTATGTACATGTAGATGCAAAAACATCAGTTATGACATTAATTAACCCTGCCTTACAAGAAAAGGCACACTTCATATAGAATGATTTTATATATATATCAACGTGTGAAGAATAATACTTCTCATGAACAGTGCTAAAAAGAACTGTCATAATACCTTTGTCTAATAAATTGTCTGGGTTCAACAGACGAGCCAATGGCCAATTTTATATGCTATCTAATTATTATATATAATTCATGTAGTGAAATTAAAAAATGGTCTTGTTCACCTGATACTCCTGGCCACATAAATTCATTTCTCTTCATTAAACCTTTCATTTGGATCCTCTCTGGAGGTTCTCCTTCCTCTTTTCACTGAAAGACTTTGTCCTTGATAAGAAGAGGAGAATGTCACTCTCATTCAACCTATTGTGCTACAAAGGTTTCAGGGGGTTCAACCTCATCGTAATTCTCCATGAAAGGTGTCAGTGAGTCTTTTGATGTTTGCACAAAGTACTTTTCCACAAGTTTTTTTCTCCCGTGAGTCAGAGGAAGTGAGAGAGAGAGAGAGAGCACCTTTTAAAAAAAGAGAATTCATTGTTCATTGACATGCTACTGGTAATTTTCTCCAAGTCCCAGGATCAAAGACTATGAAAGGCTGGAGCAGCTGCAGCATTGGCCTGCCTGCATACAAATGTGGATCAGACAGTCCTCCAACAACAGCGTTTCAGCGTTACTGATCTGCATTTTACTGTTGCTTTTTATGTGGGCTGCAAAAGGCCAATCCCAATGTTTGCATACATTGCCGTGCATGTGCACCAATGAAGTGCTATGGAGTTTAAAGAATTTTGTGATTAGCTAGCTAACTAGCGATTTAAACAACTTCATGTCTTTATGTCTCGTAGAGAAACTTGGTCGGAATATTATGATGGTTTGTCTGCTCAATACAAAATATCTTACAGGAAAGGATTGGTCTATATGTCTTTCATATTTATTTTGCTAAGATGTCTAATTTGTTCTGAGTGACCAGCTACAAGGCTTTGTTGTTGTTGTTGTTGCCTCTGACTGACCTCGTAACAGTCAGCCGGATCATTGTATTGTTTCTCCATCCTCTTCATTCCACTTCTCTAGCTCTCTGGTCCTCCATTTCATGGAGGCTTGGACAGCCCACAGGTGATCAATATGGAGTCTATTACTATTTGAAGATTGGGTGGCTTAGAGCATCGCTTGCTGGTCAATGGAGAATGTCCATGAGTGTAATTGATGAAGAACCTCTGACTCATTTGGTTGTTCAGGCAAATAACTTGAGGATGTTGAATTTTTAATTGGTCATGGATCTTCTGCTGACTGAATCCATTCTGCTTTCTGCAGTAATCGGCCTTCAATAGAGGCCTCTTTGATGCACAGTCTGATGCACCAGATGTATTCAGGCCTGAAACTTTTACATTTACATTGCATTCCTATCACCTACAGCCTAAATCCACTGAAATTGAAATAAGCTTTACTGGTTTATGTAATGCTTCAGTGGAATAATCCTGTTCATTGTACATTAGCATGCCCACTCATATAGTATTTGATTACATCAAACCAAAAATGTATATTCTCTTGAATTTGGGGTTTTCTGAATTTATGAATCATTTCTGAACATGAAATGTGTGGTTGAAGAAAAATGCATAAATAAAAAGGTTTGCTGGAAGATATTTTAGTTTCACACAGATCAGAATACATCAGTAGAAAAATAGTCATGTCTCTTGCTGAAGTAGTGGTTGCTGTTCTTTCAAGACAGATGATAGAGTTATATCTTTCACTTCTCTCAAAGATTTTGTCCCAGGTGCTATTCTATGTTTTCCCCTTCATTGAACAGAGTAAATAATAGATTTCCTCCACTGATGTTTGCCTATGTGCAACTGTAGCGGAAAATCAGAGACAGTGGAATAAAGAAGTGCTTACATTGCCCCATGGGAGAGTTTTGCTGTCTTAGCCTCCGTTGTAAGCCTGGTAACCAGTGCACTCAGGTGCTCTCTTTCTTTGACATGTACCCAAGTCCACTGGGCCCCAGGGACCATACAGAGCATCCTTCTGCTTCTCAAGGAGGCCGGGGAGGGGGAAATCTGTTTGCCAAACAAACACTAGTCATTAGCATTGAGGAAAACGAGACACAGCAACAAAGAAAAGTGAAATGGCCAACTTGATTGGTATTTGAGAAGACGCCTCAATTCAGTCAAAACTCGAAGGCACATATGGTAGCTGAAATGTGTTCAAAGCAAGCGGGACAAGCGTACAAAATCAGATGTTACATATTTTGGGGTGTCTTTTCGACATCACTGTATGTTCATAATGGTATCATACATGGGTTACATCCTAGAATAGATATGAACAGACATCCAAAAGAAAAACAGACATGAGCAGCAATTCAGAATTGAACATGAAGACCTGCAGTGTGAACATGGCCTAAAACTGAGCTTCATTCTATGTTGGAGCATGTGTGCCACAGGACAACTGTATATCGTGAGGATTGGCTTGCCTATAGGGACATAATTGTGACACATGACACACACTCAGACACTTTAAGTCATAAAGACGCTGTTCATTGTTGGAGAGAAACAGTGAAGATCTTAATGAAGGGAGGGAGGCTGCTCAACAGTTGATACCAGGATAGAAATAATGAAGTCACTTTGGGGCTTGGACTGTTTTTGTGGACAATGACTAACCTCGGCCCGCTGTCCCAATGGGAGGTCCTCTACACCCTTAGGGCTCTATCCAAAGACTCTGCTTCATTACTGTGCGGTAATTGGGAGGATGTACAGTTGAATATGTTCCGATTCTTAATAACAAGGAGCATTCTGGGACATTGCCTTTCGTCAGATTTAAAATAGACTAGTCATATGGGATTATGGAAAGTGACTGTGGTCTTTGAAAGCTTCAAGCTTCAGGGGACAATTCTTTTTAAATTAAATGTTAACATAAGGATTTGTTTGTCACTTCAAATATACGTTAATTTATACATAATTTATACATAAGTGAATCAAACATCTAACAAAAACAATTCATCATTCTAATTTTTCAATGTTTTTTCATGTTTTTCTTAATTTACCAAGGCTGCTCTCATTGATAGAATATATGAGAAGTTTCGTGAATATCATTCTATAAAGCATGACAGAAACATATTGATAACCTTAAGCATTTGGGCGGCCACTTGTGAACATATTTCACCAAGGTTGCGATATTATCACCTTTAAAGATTAGTGATAATTCTAAAATTCTATTAATTCTTTGATCAATATCAATTAATGAATCAATCTAAACTATTACTTCACCAGGTGCTGAGATTACTGGCTTTCAAAACTCAACAAAAATAAAAAATCTCCCCACCCATTGGAATTTCACAACACTCCCAATGGATCTCTAATTAGCGAGCTTACACGTCTCCATTGTGCCAGAGACTTGTGTAGGAGACCAGTTACTTAATGCCCCTTTAAAAAGAGCAAATCTGATTCAGTGTCGTACGAAAAAAGAAATATTTCTGTCAAGCAACATGCATTAACAATGGAATAACTGCATTATTTACTGTTGTGTGTGGTGTAGCCCTGTATGTATATCTTCGTGTGTGTGTGTGTGTGTGTGTGTGTGTGAGTGAGTGAGTGAGTGAGTGAGTGAGTGAGTGAGAGAGAGAGAGAGAGAGAGAGAGAATGTGTGGGTGGGTGCATTTGAGCATGTGAACATGTGTGTATCCAGGCAAGAATAAAAGGATGCTTGATAGGTAAATCACGACAAGGAACCAGTATTTACAATATATAGTGTATATATATATATATATATATATATAAATAAAGGCCTTTTACGTGTACTTGGGCCTCTAAATAAAGGCCATTACTTTTTCTCTGAGGTCATTGAAAACTTTGAACAAATTGTCTCTTTCAAGCCTGATTATCATCAATAAGATGAGTACACATTAAAGTTGCATTGCACTTTACCTCCATGCCTTTCAAGGTGCACTTAAAGTATCTGTAGCTAGAGACTGCATTAGAGAAGGCTTTATACATCTTACCCAAGCTGCACCCCCCCCCTATATATCTCTTGCTGTTTGTGTCAGCAGAAGTTTGTGGGGGGATGTGACTGCTGAGGGGCCTGTCTACAACAGGGATGGATAACCATGTGCAAAGAGTCTGCAGGTTTTCATTCCAACCAAAGACTATAGAGAAGGTGATTTCACTGATTAACACACATTCAATCAGTGAGGTGGAACTAATCAGTGAAATCACGTGCTGTAGTGTGGGAGACTCTTGGCCCTCCATGGCACATGGTTGCCCATCCCTGGTCTAGAACAACCTCTGCCACATTCATTACTTAGAGAGCTTCCTTATTAAACTACTGCCATCATAACCACTTTAAATTAAGCCACCATAACTGCTGTTGTCTGTTCTCTCAAAGGAATATACCAAGTTTTTGGTCTGTTGGTCAACATCCCCATTAAGTGATGAGAACATAGACACCCAAACCATCCATGTGTTCCCAGTAGATTGTTGGCTAACATTTTAGCATACACAATGTTGAGTGATAGGCTACTAGCATTATCTCAAAAGTAAGAAAATGAGAACGTCTTACAACTTTAAAGCTAAGCGGTAAGTAATTTAAAAGTGTAAATTAAATGTGAAAGTGTAGGAGATTGGTAAACTTAACATTACTTATGATAATATATGACAAAAATAACAATGATGTTTTGAAATAGTAGGGACTACTTCCCCTGTTTCCATAGGAACTGAAGGTGGTGGGCGATGGAAGACCGTGTACAGCTGAAAATCACTGTGCAGCGGATGAATACGTGGTTGCTCACCTGAAGTAGTTCCTAAAATAAACCTGGCTATAAAAAACAGCTATAATGAGTTAATGATATATTTTATTTTTATCTACAGGCCATATAGTGAAAAACATTATTAAAAGGTTTAAGTCATGGCTTAAACATTTTATTTCAGTGCATTCCCTTCCATTGTCATAATCACAGATATCATTTTAGCTACTCCTGAAATGAATTAATTGCAGCTGGTAAGGTTTAGGGCTTTTCCTGTTCCAGTTTCCAGTTTGCATCATTCAATATTGGAGAAAAAGAGTTCCGTTGTTGAGTCACTAACAGGTTTTGTCAGACAGCTTTTTTTGAGGACAGACTGAACCCTTGTTGGTCTAGCAGGTGATGTCTCACACAAGCGTATTACGAAGAAAGGCGTGTGGTGTGTTTAGTGGTGTGACAGAGAACATAACGTGATGTGCACCTCTTAGGCACAGCGTGAGAAATCTAATTAGATACATTTCTATACATTAACCAACTTTTTATTTTGTGGCGGCCGTGCCGATATAGTGGCACTGCGCCACAGATGAGCCTATGTATGGGAAACACTGCCAGATGATCATTATAAATAAAGCTAATAGACATTAACGTTGTCTTTCCCCTATGTGCTTGTTTACACACCATTTGGTAATGTTTTCTCAAATTGTTGTCACACCATATATTTTATTAAAATATTAACACCTGCATGCAATACACAGTGTGAATTGTTTTGGTCTTTTAACAATTAATACCTTATTGTTGCTACTGCTAGTGCTTTAACTTTGAAAAAATATTTTTAATTATTAACTTAATCTTGTTTGAGAAAATATCATTTGACTAAAAATTTGTATTAGTTTTTGATATATGATGAAACAAAAGAGTTCTTGGTGGTGGACTTAGACTTTTGGACCCCACTGTATATTGACAGAACAGAGTACAGAACACAACATAAAACTACACCAAATTTAAGTTCTTCTATTCATAATTTTCATACAGTTGCGGTTTCATGACAGACGAACAACTTATAATGTTAGCAGAATCCTGCCTCTACAGCAACGAGCTTAACCTTCGCCCTGTTAGCTCTGAGCTAAGAGCAAAGAGAAAAATGGCATCAATTTTATTTCCTTTGTTGTGTCTCAAGTTCCTCCATCTTCCTCAATGTTGATTCTTTTTTTTCTGACCTTGCTCTATCAAAGGCAACTTGGCAGGCATACTGAGGTTTTTCAGTCTTGCAGCAGACTGCTCCTCCGCCATTGTCTGCTCTACGCACCCAGCATTGGAGCTGGTTGGGTCTGGACAGTTACAAGGGGTGGGAGGGACTCCTACTATAGGGGAGGAGCTTTTTTACAATCTAGAAAAAACACAATGAATACAGGTGCCATCAACAAACCAAATGGGAATGAATACATTTGAAATTCTATTCTATATCTATTCTACCATCTATATAGACATACTGATAAGATTGGACCCTACAATAAAGTAAGAATCTTACATAGGATATTTAACTTTACAGTAAGTTGATTGATGTGTCATATATTGATTGTAAGTTGATTGATGGGTATGGCATCTCATCTATTGATCTGTCTGTATGTCTGTCTGTTTCTCTCTCTGTGTCAGCAGAGGTTGGTAGGGAATGTGAATTCGGAGGCCGTTGTCCAGAACAAGCTCTCCCATCCGGTCAGAACCCGTTTCCTGCGTTTCATCCCTCTGGACTGGAATCCCAGTGGCTGGCTGGGCCTCAGAGTGGAGGTGTATGGCTGTTCCTACAGTGAGTAACGCTGTGGTTACACCACCTTTAGAAAGGGTGAAATTATACCTCAAACCCTGCAGTTACACTCTCAGCGAGAGTGCACATTAATGTGGTTTGAAGCTATTGTATGGCTATACAATGCTGTTGACAATGCTGACAATGTAGATTATGCCTTTCATTTAACAATTAATAATCCTATATTAATTGTTAAATGAAAGATAAGTCTTTTACGTTTAGTCATTTAGTGATGGTAGGGTTTTGACCCAGAGTCTCACAACTCATAACATATTTAAACACAAAGACTGCACATTTTCTGATCTCATTCTGTTATCATTTTATTAAGGAATGATGTTAGAGGACAGCTATATAGAAAGTGGCAGATAGTTGGGGGGGGTAGATGTTAATACTGACTGTGTACCAGGGATATCATGCATGGAAACATCAGCTGCTGAGCAGACGCAATACCAGTAGCTAATAAAGACAGACAATGACAACCCTGCAAGTTGAGAGGCAGCCTCTTCCCAGGTGCTACTAAATAAAATAAAGGAGAGTCACTAGGACGCCTCTCCCACACATTGTGCACCAGCACTAACTGGATGAGCCACTGAATTACCGCACTGTGAAAGACAGTTATAATTATCCCTGAGTGAGCAGTTTTATAATGCCCAACCGTTCCACAGCATGATTCCCTGTATTAATGTTGAATGATTGTATGCTGTGCTAATAAATGCTGCATGATTTGGCCCTTATTTTCAACTTAGTGCAAAATGAAATTCCTGAGTGTCTTTCCAAAGCAAACAAAGAGTAGAAGAGGGAAAACCCTTGGAGCTACACATTAAAACTGGATATGTCAAAATATGATTAAGGAGCACTTAAAAGAGGAAAGCCTGTGGAATTTCTAATGGGGTCGTAATCATCTGCATAGAAGTTAACTGATGGGAATGGTGGATTTTTATAAGTCTTTTAAATGATTTAAAAATATTCATATAACCTAATCACGATCAATTAAACATTGAGCGGTTGCATTCATAACGGTTGGCTTTACACCCTGAAACAACTAATTTATATAATTACTAATTTCTAATTTATTTAACCCAATTACAGTGAAGATCTGTGAAAGTAGGTCATGAGGCAGAAGTACAATAGTCCATGTCTTCAGTCTACTTTCCACAAAGTAAGAAGCCAGTCATGTAGGGTCTCAAGTAGGGTTATGCCTCATACATATTTCACTTGTAATGGTTGTAGTGTTAAACATTTAACAAGCTATCAAGCTCCTTTCTGCATTCCTCATCTTGGTATTGTTTTTAAAGGAGAATAAAAAGGAGACTTTGATACAGTTTCATCTCCCAATCATTTTGCAATGAAATGAAATTAGATTTTGTAACATTTACTCGTTTTTTAACAATGACACCCCAAATAAGAAAACATGGATTTGACAATAAAGAAGACAACATGTTTTGAAGGGATTATTTCCTTGCAGAGACTTTCTATGGGTGTCAGGTGATTGGCAGGAAGCAGCGTAACAAAATCACAAAGGATGTCAATGATTGGTGAAATGTTCCACTCGTCCAATCAAAGAGCATGAAATATTCTCTGGTCCAATGAGAGGATGAATGTGCGCATTGCAAACACTAGACTTGGGCACACTCAGGCACAATGAAGTAATGATAAAACAGGGAAAGGTTGTCAAAACCAAAGTAAGGCTTCATGTTTACTGGGACGGATTATCTAGCTCAAGCAATTTTGTGGATGTTTTCCTGTGGAAGTTATTTTTTGGTTATCCTTTATTAGCCCACCACCAGAAACCTAGAGGTATAAGTGTCTCTTTTCTGAACAGATTATTTCATACTTTCTCTCTGTGTGTCCCAAAAAAATATTTTCGTGTCAATTCAATGAGCCACTCAGTCTTATATATAAATATATAACTGCAATCCGATTATAGTCACAGAAATATGGCAGCTGAACTGACAGCTGAACTCTCTGTCCTAACTTGACTTTGATACAGTTTAATAAAAGATCAGTTTAAATAATTTACCCAAACATGTTCGTTTCTTCTCCATTTATAGTTTGTTGAGTCTTTTTTGGTTTTCTCTCTCTCTAGAACTTCAACATTGCTTCTGTTGTTGCATACTACTGGATATTTTTTCACTTAGAATTTATGAGGGCAGGCACATCGGCAAGAGTGAGATTCACAGAGCTGGAAGGATTGTGATAAAAAAAAAAAAACAGTGTGTGTGAAAAGTAACCGCAAGTGCAGCAAATTACCAATCAGAGGTTTCAGTAAAAGCCTCTTCCCCCTCACACAAATAGAAGAGACCACACCAACTCCACCTTGAAGATGTGACAAAAGTGAATGCAAAGCTCAGAAATGATTGAGTGTTTGTGAGTGTACCTTTCTCTGGGGGATGCAGTGATTTCTTTGATTTCTCTTGGTCCCTGCTAGAATCATATGTGGCGGACTTTGACGGTAGAAGCTCCTTGCTCTACCGGTTTAACCAGAAGTCCATGTCGACGGTGAAGGACGTGATCTCTCTGCGATTCAAGAGCCGGCAGGCCGAGGGGGTTTTGCTCCATGGGGAGGGGCAGAGGGGAGATTACATCACCCTGGAGCTTCACCGAGGCAAACTGGCCCTCTACCTCAACCTGGGTGAGAACAGAACCACATGGAGGCATATGGCTCACAGTTAACTAGGGCTCTGACACAAACAGTGATGTAGTAAAGGGTAACTCCTCCTTTACACTATTCACCTTCCTCACTCTGTCCACCGTTTACCTTTTTAGGTTGACACAAACAACATAAATTCACAATATATGTCAGAATAAATACTATCAAACTGACGCAAGTGAAGTATAATTGATTTTGGACCATATTTGTTTGAACTGAAGGTCATAGTTTGCCTGTTTATTTACTACAAATATGTTAACTGTTAAAAAAAACTTAATTTCCCCTTAAGTTTCCCCTCGGGGAGATTACAAGGTTATAAAAACAACCTTATCGCTATTCACACATTTACCTGCTGATTCAGCTTCAGTCAGTACAGACAGCTATAGCATGTATTTAATATTGAGGGTGCTAAGCCTTGAATCACAAAAGTAAAAAACAAGTTTGTCACACATTATTTGAGCTCAACATGTCTGCTGAATGATATTTTAAAATCTGAAATGGCATGTTGTTTTGGCAGCACAATTAAATCAATATTATGAATTCAATTTATTATACAAATTTGCCTGCCAGCTGGAATGACTTAATTGATATCAGTGGATATCATGGAATATCTCAGGACGTTCAAATAAAAGTCACTGTAAATGTGAGCAAAATCTGGCCATATCATGTTATAATACCTGCATGTATAGCTGTGCAGGTATAGGCAGAATTTAAACTGTTTTCCGCTGTGTGTGTGAGTGTGTGTGTGTGTGTGTGTGTGTGTGTGTGTGTGTGTGTGTGTGTGTGTGTGTGTGTGTCTCTACATGGGCTTTTATCCTTGCTCTTCCAATTACCAGTGCATCTGAGCTCCATTGCCTTGCTGCCCTCAGACATTTAAAGGTTCACACTGGGAGCATCTGAGCCTGGTCGACATGTTTTCATGCTGTTCTTGTCTATTATATCTGTATCCAGATGACACCAGGCTGAGATTCAGCAGCGGTCGTGTTGCAGTGACTCTGGGCAGTCTACTGGATGACCAGCACTGGCACTCTGTCCTTATCGAGCGCTTCAACAAGCAGGTCAACCTTACAGTGGATTCCCACACACAGCACTTCCGCACCAAGGGGGAAGGAGACTCGCTGGAGTTGGGCTATGAGGTGGGTCTATCCCAACAGCCATAACACATAACGCAGTTACAATGTTTAAAGTAGGGCAGTTTTTCATCTTCTGTTAGAAAACCAGCAATGCTATGGAGTTATAGTAATAATGCAGCTGCATGAGGTGTTTGTGCCAAGAATTGACAGCATCACTACAGTTAGCAGAAAAAGGTGGTTTAAGTTGTAATCTAAGAAATCCTTTTTTTCATTTTGTTGCCATCTTTGGCAACAAAAGTTGTCATAGCCAAATGTATAGTTTCTGTAGGTGGCGCTCTCTTCTTTGTCTGTTATGCCATGGTGGCTATCACTGCTCATGCGAGCTACGCAGTTCTTCTTCTATTTATTATAAACAAACTACAAAACACATCACTTCCTGTGTGCCAGTTTCCAGATAAAGACCTACCACGTGTTTAGAAGAGAACAGATGTAAAAGCTTTCATGAACTGGACATAGGGTGAATCACTATGGTGTTGTATCAACATGCCATAGAGAGTATAAAAATGTATTTATGTGAAAATATTACAGATTATTACCTTAACTACGTGCCTGGTTAACACATACCTATATTACCATAGCAGTTTCTCCTTGGGGATCGGTGAACTTCACCTTGTCTTATTTCAGCCATTGTTAAAAAAACAAAAAAGAAATACAGGTGTTACATAAGTCCAAGATCAAGGAATCAAATTGCACTAGTGTGCATGGGAGAAATTTCTGTATCTAGTGATAAGGGGTCCACATCTCTGCTCTCTCATCTCATCAAAGCTGAGCTTCGGAGGCATCCCGCTGCCTGGGAAGCCAGGAACCTTCCTCAGGAAAAACTTCCATGGCTGCATTGAAAACCTCTACTACAACGGAATCAATATCATAGACCTGGCCAAGAGACGCAAGCTGCAGATAGACAGTGTGGTAAGGGCTTTT
This sequence comes from Hoplostethus atlanticus, assembly GCA_034670405.1. Lineage (NCBI taxonomy): Eukaryota > Metazoa > Chordata > Actinopteri > Trachichthyiformes > Trachichthyidae > Hoplostethus > Hoplostethus atlanticus. The sequence continues at coordinate 2,460,550 of JAXDDX010000068.1, forward strand.
TATATGCAACTACTGTGCACTCTTCCCTCCAGCGATCATTTATGCAAGAGCTTCTTCATGTAAGTAGGGAAGGGAAGGTTAACAATACCTAACCTCATAAAACAAATGAACCACCTAAATTGTTGCATAACAACTTGAAGGACCTCAAACAGTAGGAGAACAGGTCCTTGGTTTAGAAGCACTTAAGAGCTGAGAAAGTGGGATTGTCTTTGCTCTTACTTTGGAAAGAGGTCAGCCCTTGGTGGTGGGGTGCTATGTACTGTATTCACTGATCCATTCAACGTAGGTTATTATTACCTCCTGCCTCTAGCCTGGAGGTAAATTGCATTATTGAAGGTAGCCCCTTCCAAGGGTTGTCAAGGTCTTATGGTGCTTAAAATGACACATCCTCGTGAATATTAACCCCAGGAAGGCCTCTGGCTCACTGGGCTTACAGCTGAAAGCACCAAGCACTTCATAAACTGTGAGTTGCATACCATCTGATACTGCCACTACCACAAGGCTAACATTAAGGCAGCGGTATACTTACAATGAAGTCAAAGTTGCCTGAAATAGAAACACTGTTGAACACGCTGCTGCATACAAATGTATGTATACTTGCTATGGCTTAGTATTTTTAATTTATTTTCATTTCACGCTAGTGGGGCCACATGAAGATTAAAAGGTAACCGTAACCGAGGGAAACTCAGAGAACAACAATTACAATGGCTTCGGTAAAAGAGTTGGCTGAGGGATTTAGAAGCAATTTGATCAGTCATAACGGTGCAGAAATCTCTCTAACCTCTAACAAGTTCAGTAAGCCAAGCCTCCAAATGATTCATTTTGAAGAGGTGACCATATGTTAGCATGGAGATGGAAGCAAAGGCAATGAACCAGAAAAGGAAATGGAGCTGCTTTTTGACAAGGCAACACAATCAATCATGTGATATTTCAGACCAATTGCAGATGGTCATGCAGTGATTGCTGGTGTGTGAAGAATTTGACCTGTTCGGCCAGCAAGTCTGTGTACACAAATGTCACAAACATGTCCCTTTGTATCTTAAAATTGTTTCTGCAGGAAGTATACCATGGCCTTTAGCATGAATATTTCTGCCGGCTGCATAGAATTCCTCTAAATCACTCTGAGCTTCTGAGAGTCCCGTGAGAGATGGTTTCTCTAAGCCGTTGTTCCTCACTGTCTTTGCCTCCCCGTGTCATCGGGATCAATGGCTGTTCAATCCAGCACTGCAGTGACCTTTTCCTGTGGACAGGAACTCATGTCCTCTGTACTCACTCTTCCTGTCCCTAGAAGTCCCTGTGGCAGTGACATTCAACCCACTTCCCTGTATAATCCATACCACCCCAGTTAAACCTCACAATGAAATAAAAAATGACATAATTTTCTTCACTAATTTTGTATGTCATGATATATACCCATTTAACAGTAAATGGCAAAAAAAAATACAAAATGCTTATTTTATTGTAGTTTTAGATACAGTTCCAGTTACTCTAAATAACTCCATCACAGGGTTTAGAAAAATCCAGTCCCCCCAACTTTCCCATCAAATAAAACTGCCTTTCTCACTATAACGGATATCCAATTGGTTTGAGTGATCCCTCACCATTTGATCCTGCCCCAACATCCTGTTTCAAACAGAAATGCATCAAAATAAGGCAGAAAGATGCTTTCAAATGAAGTCAAGTAAAGTGAAGTGAAGTGAAGTGAAGTCAAGTCAAGTCAAGTCAAGTCAAGTCAGGTTTATTAATATAGCCCAAATGAATATAGTGTCAAATGACTTGACAGAATATGATCAGAACAAGAGCACATGAAAACAGAGTAACAGGTTGAAGAGGACGGAAAAGGATTTAACAGAGATTTATTGTGACTTTAATACTCTCTCCGTGTCTCTCCCTCCCTTTCTCCCACTGCTGACATTTACATGCAGGGCGTAACCCGGCTATTGGTCATACTCTGGTTAAGGTCTTATTCAGGTTAAGCTGTATAAACCTTTGACACGCTGTAATTGAGTCTCCCTGTTGTCATGAATAAACTAATAAACAGAATATTCTTTCTCCCTCCTCTTTGACTGAGCAATTGTTGGTTACTTCTAATACAGGGGAAAGAAATGATGAACCCAACAGAAATGTGTATCATGTTTTTTGTTGAGATCAAAATGTCTCAAAGAAGCAAAATAACATTTTAATTACTGTAATGACGCAAATGAACAATATCAATCAATCAATCTGAATACCAATCTGAAACTAACATTGTGATCCAGAGTGTGTGGTTAAAAGTGGGAGGAGGCAAAAATCCTGTGGCCCCCGAAATTACCTACTGCATTTTGAGTAAAGTGATATCCTAAGGTAATTTTAATCCTGTCTGGAGCAACATATGATGATTCATACAATTTACACAAACTTGCACACCCAGCATCTCTATTACAAAGGCCATATAACCAGTGGTGGGAGTAGCATCACTCTTTACAACGATATATTCTGCTGTACTGTGGTTGACATTATGTGATGTGTCCCTGGATTACCACAGTACCCCAGTACATTATTTTACTGTTTGGATGGCTGACTGAAATTGCCATTGTCCATGGGAAAAATCAAGTTACTGATATCCCCTGGTAATACTAATAACATCCAGAGGGGGCTTAAGCCAGGCATCTAAACAGTTTCTCATAAAACCAAAAGTGAGATGAGTAAGAACTTTTCCATGTCACAGTTTAATATGTGAGTACACCAGCCATCTTAGGTTTCTTATAACCAGGTTATTCTCAGCAAACATTTACATGTGTTGACCCAAAACCAGGTTACTGGGTAACCGGGTGAAGAGGGGAATTCTCCATGTATGTAAACGTAGACACTGTCTACGTCTTTCTCTCTTTTTCTATCTCTTTCTCTCTATGTCTCAACTCTCTAAAAGAAAAAGCAGAGGAGGATTTGTCACGGAGTCACGGATCAAAATGTCAGATTAACATTACATTCTTAATTAACCTTCTTGTAATATGTTGATCTTGACTGGGACAAGGTGACTGTGGTTGCTCGTTCTCCAGGGCAACGTGACCTTCTCCTGCTCGGAGCCCCAGCTGGTGGCCTCCACCTTCCTGAGCTCCAGCAGCAGCTTCCTGTCGCTGCCGGCAGCAGCGCCTGCCATGGGGGGTTTCTCTGTTCGTTTCCAGTTCAGGACGTGGAACCCAGACGGACTGCTGCTCTCTACCCAGCTGAACCCGCAGCCCCAGAGACTGGAGCTGCAGATCAGCAACAGCCGGCTACGCCTGACCCTCCACACTTCTGGCCAGCGGAAATCTGAGGTCTCCACTGGTGAGGCTACAGGCCACACGGGCCACTGTTTAGTGAAAACCAGAGCACCATACCGCTGAATGAATATCTAAGAATAGGCAGGACACACTACTTCTAGCAAGCAAACAGATGCAGTTTTTTCACTATTTGTATCACAGTGATGCTCTGCCACTCTGGTATGTAATTATAGTGGTGGCACTGCATGACGATGAAAATATAAAAATATTTCCATGCTAAAAAGGGTGCCTGGCTGAAAAATATGTGCACCGCTGAGATAGGAAATTGAGAAATGTATGTCATTTATATTTACTAGAGAAGCTCTGGCTGAGGTCCAATTACTATCCTTGGCTAACTGGTAGACTTGTGGTTTCTCATTTAGGACAGCAGGGTTTGAGTCAAGTGTGTTGCAGCAGTGTCAACACGGAACTGAATCCTCTGTTGAAGAGTACAGTGGGTGCATGCCTAAGCATCTGCCTTGGCCAGAGGGGGATTAAGCTTTAGCTATGGTAACTGGTCTGTCAGCTCCTGTTGTGCGTCCCAGCTTAGCAGGCTGTTAGCTGATAATAAACAAGTAGTAAAAAACAAAAAAGTAGATGGCATGACCGGTTCTCAAGTTTAGTTTAAATAATAAGCATGACTCGTGTTTACAGTTACACTTACTTAAAGATACAATCTGGAATTTTTTTTCACCATCTTGATTTTTGACATCAATGGATGTTCTTGAAGTGTTGATGCTTTGTAGAACTTTTTTGGCACATCATAACTCAGAGTGTTTTCAAACATTGTTTGTGTTTTCACCTTCTGTCATTCCTTGCATAAAAAGCTTAGAAACTTTTTTTTTTTAATTTAAAAAAGTGGCTTAAGTCCAATAAAGCCCTACAGTAGGTATTCAAAGCCAGCAATGGGTGACAGTGTTTCAATTGGGGGCAGCATCCTCTAATTATAGACTGAGCCTTGAACAAGAAAAAAAAGAAAATTGAAAAATTGGCATTTGTCAAAAGCTCCATAGACAGTTGGCTTGCTTGTGGCCAGCAGTACCCAATTGATGCCTTGGGATGAAAAATACGACTAAAATGCATCTATGAACATATTATATGAGGTCTTCCTAGGACTGAATAAATGTAGTTTGTAGAATAGTAGACATTGCTAGGAGTGTTTGACAGCTGCCAAAGCTTTGTGCTGGAGGGAATTCCTGATGGAGACGAACAGTCTGCAGTTACCACTGTGTTGTACTTTCACCAGTGCAGGATCACTCACCGCTGCAAACTGTTCTTCACCTAAAGGTAGTAGCAAAAGGGCCTTTCAAATGTATATTGGCAGATTTGTGTAGTAAGTAACACGTATGAACAATAATTGCAAAAGATAGCTTAACTTCAATTCTTTTTTTAACTCATGCAGCAACACAGGGGGTTGTTTTCACTGCTCTTGCCACTCTCTCCAAATGCAATGCATGAAATCTGGTCTCTCTTCATGTCCAATTCTCTCTTGGCGTAGTTTCAGCATCAGTTTTAATCACTGATTCAAATTTCCTGGCTGTTGCAGCATTAAACAAATACTAAGTTTTCACCTAAAACATTTTATCAGTATTACATTAGTGGATAATGATAATCTACTAATGGCTATCTTAATATGCATGGAGTCAAAATGAAAGTATAATGTTTCCATGCCACAGTAACCTGTTTAATATGGCATTAAACAAGGCATCTTAACCAGGGCGGTCAGAGTATCAGAGTATCAGAGTATGAGAATACTCAGGTTATTCTAGCGCAGTTAAGACGTTTACATGTGCCAACCCAAAACCATGTCACTCAGTAACCGGGTTGAGAAGGGAATTCTCCATGCAGATAAATGTAGCCACTGTTAGTGACTCAACTAGCCATGCCTCCCAGTAAATGTTTGGTTTTGTCCATTTTTGCCCATAATAGAGAGATGAATAATGCATGTATATGGATTTAGTCATTTTTTCCTGGCTTAGTGAGGCAGTTATTCTAGAGCGGAGTCAGTGAGCTCCTGTGGGACTGATCATATCCTGCAACAATGTCCAGATGTGACCAAGAACAAACAGAGGTCATCCTCCATCTGTTGCATGTTGGAGCTTTTTCTGAGGCCATGTTTACACATAGAAAGCTTTTTGTTTGTTTCAGACAATAACTGTCTGAAATCCAGCGTATTTAATAGTATTGAATGGTAATTCTCCTATCTTGGAATATGTCTCTCACCTCTCTACCAGATGGCAAGCACAGAGGGGATTGTTGACAAACTGCAGACAGGCACAGCTTGGATGCCCTTGACTGTTAAGGCCTGTGTTTCATTAAACCAAAAACAAAGATTATACCTCTGTGGTTTGCTATTGGGTCTCGCTCAAGAAGGAAGAACAAACACAATTTAAAGGGCGAGAGATTAGTCTCTGTTTACTTGATAATGGCAACCAAAAGATTTTAAATGAGCAAATATATCTCTACAGTCAACATCTGCTGATGTGTGTGCAAAGTCTAACCAAATCTCACCAAACTACTAATCAAAGTTGAAATATAAATCAATAATCTCTGCCTGCTTGCCTTTAGTAATAGGTTATACAGGCTTATTAGTAGATGCTCTTTTTTTAAGATTATTTCTTGGGCATCTGTATTTGATAGTTAGCAGAGAGAGACAGGAAAGATTGGGTGAGAGAGGAGGGATGACATGCGACATAGGTCCTGGGCTGGATTCGAACCCAGGGCGTCACACTCCCCTAATCGATGCTCTGTAACTATAGTTCTTACATTAGAGACATTAACTTATTCAGAAGTCTGCAATCTGTCTCTCATTTAAGAATTGAATTGAACTGTTTTTCATCAGGGCATAAAGTGAACGATGGACTCTGGCATTGTGTGAGTCTCGACACCAGGAACCTACAGATCACCTTGACTCTGGACAATGAGCCAGCCTCCACTATTGAACTGAGGGATCATCTAGATGCAGAAGACAACATCTACTTTGGAGGTCAGGACACAGGAGGATGTATATAGAGTCCTCAAACCATATTTTTTCTCAAAACATGGTAGAAATCTGCCAATGAGGTGACATACCACTTTTTCTAGTGCAAATCAGCTTGTTTCAGTAGTTTTCTTGATTCAAGTGACATTATCTGGAAACAAGTGGCGTGATTTTCCTCATTTCAAGATATTGTCATTTGCATCAAGTGAAATTACATTGAAAACAGATGAAATTATCTCACAACAGTGGCAAATCTTTTCCCTTGTTTAAAGTAGGCGGATAAATCACTTGTTAATATGGATATTTTCTGTAGTGTAGATAAACAAAAGCAACCAAAATTGTTCTGTGTGTAACTCTAAATTCTAGTACAGGAAATGCAGTGCAAATTCCAAGTTGATAACTCGCAAGTTGGCTACAAAACTCTCTATTCAGCATCTCAGCGCTTTTAAATTCAAAGTGGCGCTTAAGCAGAGATTTACTTAATACATCAGTACAAACTTTAGCTTCCCAGAACTTGCCATGTAAATCTCAAATCTTCTGATAGCTGGCATTTTACTAAGCTGCTTTTAAGGCTTCAACTTGCATAATGGTGACTTGGTATTTTCTATTCTGGTCTCTCTCCTTTTGGTGGCTTGTTTCCCATCACAGATGTTTAAAGCAGCACACGGTTGTCACTCAAATGCACACTGTTTATATCATTTTCAGTAAATGGCTGTTTCTGGATGTACTTGACTGTTACTAGTAAACCGGCACACAAACCTCTTATAATCTCAATTCATTTTGTAAACTTAATTCAGCCGAAGCTGTTTTGGCAGATGTTGGATTACATAAAAACTTCCTGCTGTGTTTCATTAGGTTGTCCCTCGTCTACAGTCAACTCTTACTGTAAGAACCCTACACTGGCCTTCCTGGGGTGTATACGGCTCATAGTTATCAACAGCCAGCCAATGAGCCTCAATCACGTCCAGCAGGGAATGCTGGGAAACTACAATGAGCTTCAGTTTGACACGTGTGGCATCCATGACAGGTATGACAAATACATGAGGAACAGGAATTCAAAACTGGTGGCCTTTTGACATGATAAGCTTAGACGATTTTTCATGGGAGCTTCTCTCTCTCTCTCTCTCTCTCTCTCTCTCTCTCTCTCTCTCTCTCTCTCGTCTCATTTTGAAAGAAGAAGGGCTTCGTAAGGAGAGTTTGCCGTAAAAATATTGCTGCCAGGAGACACTCTTTGCAAAAAAGAGCTCAGAGAGGGTTGTTAAGGTTATAAAGAAGTGCATTTCAAACATTTTTCAGTTATTTTCTATGTAAATGTCACAGATTGATAATAAAAAAGTGATGAACTGCTCACTTAACCTTCATTCTCCTTTTGTTGGATTTTAGTCTCATAGTTAGTCAGTGTGTGATAGTCTAGTCTTAGAAATTAGCTGATCATCTCATCTATCATTTTGCCAACAGGATGTTGAGGCACTGACATTAAGGTCTTTCTTTTGCTGCTCCACTGGAGAAGCCAGTTATTATATTCAATCTGGTCAATAGTTCCACTCAGCCACAGAAACAGCTGTAACAGGGAACTTGTGCTTTCTGTGCCTTTTTTCTCAGGTGGGGGGATAGTAATTGTCTCACATAGTCCTCTGAGATAATGGCTCTCTGCTGAAGGGCTTTCCTTACTGTTTAACCACTAAAACTTCATTGCCCTCTTTATTATGGAGCTGAAAATTGTGCATGTCGGGTGGTATTACTTTGTGGTTCACAAAAGCCCAGCTATGTGTCTGAATAAGAAAAGACTAGAAATAATTAAATCTGTACCTGAGGTATTGTGTGTTAAACAGTTGACTGCCATCATAGCATTTTACAGGTAGGTGGGAATTGAATGGCTGTGTTGTCACTCCAATACCCACTAAAACTACTCTCCCATGGGATTGGCTACAATAAAGGAGATACCAACGGGGTTGAAATCTATAATTTATATAGGCCTGAATGTCTGGTCAGTCTGAAATTTAAGAAGGCACTCAGAATCAAAGTTTCTTTTCAAAGCCAATGAGGCATTTCACTGTGCCCTTTTGTGCCTGGCGGCTTTTGCAGCAAATGAAACTAGACAAGTCTTAAGTTAATTCTGCACATTTACGAATTAAATTTTCATATGTACAAATTGAAGAAATTAAATTAACCATATGATTTTGAAATTTAAAAGGCTGGAACCCAAGTATACATTCGACTTTCCTGCAGACGGAGAATAGAAAAGTTCAGTAGGTGGATATTGTCTTTACTCTTATAATCCTTTCACACCGGAGCAACGACCCTTCCTATTTACACTTCCTTTACACTTCCTTTACACTTCCTATCCATTATCTGAATATCTCTCTAAATTCAACCACTCCCCTTGCCTTAACCAGCCCCTTAACAGGCTTCTCACTAGTCATGGGATTTTGAGAGGTGTATTACAGAAAGGGAAAGTCAGGGAATTTGATAAATTCTCTGGGTAAGTTGGGTAATATAGCAGAATGTATATTCCAACCAGTTTCATACATTCATTGCATTAGATGTAGATTTTTAGCCCAACTGTCCAGGTCATGGAAAGGTCATGGAATTTTACATGAGGGCTACAGTGGGGACCCTGGTTATAAAATTGTTACTAGTTTCATGGTCTTTTCCTCTGCTCCTCCTCTCCACTTTCCCCAGATGCCTTCCTAACCTGTGTGAACATGGAGGCCAGTGTTCCCAGTCCTGGAGCTCCTTCTACTGTGACTGTTCAGGAACAGGATACTCTGGAGCTACCTGTCACAACTGTTAGTTCACATCCTGCCCCCGCACATGTCACCTGTCGCAATGTCTATCACAGTTGATAAAAATGGTCTGTTTTAGCATTCACTCTTCTGACAGCCAATTTCACACCTCTAAATCTAACAGATGGATTCACACATTTCCAATGTTGCACTTAGCTGTAGAAAAAGCTACAGAATGGGCCTTGAGGCATTCCTTTTTCACACATTTTCAATGGAATACAATTTGAACCACAAAATAGGAACATATTGTGGGCATGTAACTTTTAGTTTTTACCTACAGTATGTACTCAAAGGTCCTGTCAGTCACAAAGGTATTTTTTTCTATACTACACAGATTAATTGAAACTAACTGAAATGCCCTCATCCGAAAAAATAAGCACTCTTTTCTTCATCCCTGAAATGTTTTCTTTTTTTATTATCTGGCCACAGCACTATGGTATGTCATTTCTCTCTTGATAGCTAAGCTTTTATTTTATTTATTTTCTTATTTTACCTCCAGCCGTCTATGAGCCGTCCTGTGAGGCCTACAAGCTGATTGGCAGCTCCTCAGGCTACTACTCTATTGATCCAGATGGGAGTGGTCCCTTGGGGCCCACACAGGTCTACTGCAACATGACAGGTGAGCTCACCATAGTCCATTATAGGCCCTTCCTTTAACTCATAATATTGTTTCCATACTCTTCTTAAGGGTTAATCAAGATTTATGACATAGCATAGTGGTGCAGATTGTATTACACGGTTATATTGTATAATCCAACATGCAGTGTGATTGATGCAACAAATCTCTATGCACGCTCTTTATCTCAGCTCTGTATATCTGGGGGTAAATGTGTTTTTTCCCTTTATCCTCTTTATCCCTCTCATACAAGAGGCAGCCGCATTATGCCAGTTCTGTCGTATCCCATCATTCAAATGAGTTTTCATGATGATAACAGAATGAAGGGCAATTAGCAAAGGCTGTCTGACAAGCACCTCCCAGTATAGTAAAATGTTGAATTACAATGCATGCTGCTCTAATTAGTCCTCCTAAATTCTGCATTTTCCTGAACCTCATCAGTTTTAGGAAACCCATGAGATAACAGTAAAACCTATCTAGTGATATGTTACAAAATTAAAGGGAATACCATGCAGTTTTAGCTTTGAAATGTGTTGGCCCTGTCCCTATAACGGCTGTCTCCCATAGCAACAGACAAGACAGAAGAATCTCTCTGTGAGTCTGTGATGCCTCACTAATGTATAACTCCATAGAGAATTAATAGCTAAAAGATGGACGAGGTGGACAAGATGCTTTTCTATGGATAAGGCATTTCTCCAAGCCAATCAAGCCATTTGATTTGGCTGTGTTTGTGGCTGGTTTCTTGAATTGCTGGTGTTGCTTCAGTCACACACAAATTTGTTCATACAGAATGTTGGTTGGGTGTTGGTTAGAACTGTATGGAACGCAATGCAACCGCAGACACTGATTGATTTGGAATTTCAATTCAGTTCATATGACGTGGTTTTGTGTGTAGAGGACAAGGTATGGACAGAGGGTTTAACATATAACATGGTGTTGTGTCTATGTAGAGGACAAGGTGTGGACAGAGGGTTTAACATATAACGTGTGGTGTTGTGTCTATGTAGAGGACAAGGTGTGGACAGAGGGTTTAACATATAACGTGTGGTGTTGTGTCTATGTAGAGGACAAGGTGTGGACAGAGGGTTTAACATATAACATGGTGTTGTGTCTATGTAGAGGACAAGGTGTGGACAGAGGGTTTAACATATAACATGTGGTGTTGTGTCTATGTAGAGGACAAGGTGTGGACAGAGGGTTTAACATATAACATGTGGTGTTGTGTCTATGTAGAGGACAAGGTGTGGACAGAGGGTTTAACATATAACATGTGGTGGTGTGTCTATGTAGAGGACAAGGTGTGGACAGAGGGTTTAACATATAACATGTGGTGTTGTGTCTATGTAGAGGACAAGGTGTGGACAGAGGGTTTAACATATAACGTGGTGTTGTGTCTATGTAGAGGACAAGGTGTGGACAGAGGGTTTAACATATAACGTGGTGTTGTGTCTATGTAGAGGACAAGGTGTGGACAGAGGGTTTAACATATAACGTGGTGTTGTGTCTATGTAGAGGACAAGGTGTGGACAGTGGTGATCCACAACAGCACCGCTCCAGTCAGAGTCCAGGGTTCGTCTCTCCAGAAGCCTTACACTATGAAGTTCAACTACAGCACCTCGGCTGAGCAACTGCGTGCCGTTGTAACGGGGTCAGAGCAGTGCCAACAGGAAGTGGTTTACAACTGCAGGAAGTCCCGTCTCTTCAATACCTGGGGTGAGTGTTGGTAATTTTGTGTATACTAGCAGTTGAACTCTAGAGTTCTGTCAGAAGTATTTTGCACACTTTGCTGAGCAGACATCTGCACGGCCCATTTATTACAGGATATTTGTCCATACCCCATCTGTATATTCCCTGTTATGTTCTATTAAACAATGCTTGTATGCAGGCACATGGGGTGCTGAATAATGCATCCTGTTTCTGAGACCCCTCCCCCACATCACTCCCCCAGTCCCTGCAACGCTAAGCTCATCATTTATGAAAAATTGATGTGGCCGTATCTATTGGAGGTGAATACCATGTCACTGCAGACAATAAACAAGTTTATTATGTCTTAAAAAACAGGATCACAAATAGAACAAAACCCTGCTATTTTCAGCCCAGCAGATATGAAACAAAATATAATTGCCGTCATTGTTTACTTGAATGCTTCAGTAACTGCCACTGTCTGACTTTTTTATTTTATTTATTTTAACACAATGCGCTGTAATTGGACCAGCATGAGAGCAGCTACTCTACGGCAACAGGAATAAAAGCCCTTTGCATGTATTTCACATTTACAACATCTCAATACCCACAAATACCAAAGTTGCCAGTCTAAAAAAAAGTCTTAGTCTTACTCAGTGCTGCATTTCTTGTATTGTAAGTCACTCTTTAAAAATCAATTAATACCAACAGGTCTAAGTGCAGTTTCATTGTGTTGTAAGCGTTATGACTAGCCATAAGATTGGAAGGCAAACTATTTATAACTGTGCTCAAATTCATCTTGTGGCTTTTGATGTGAAAGATAATGATCCTGATATGTAACTCATCTCATTTTTTACAGTAAATCATAATCAATTCTTCCTTGTGTGTAGGCACGTACCAAAAACAATTTCCTTGTGATGACCTTAATCTAACGGGAAAACAAGACACCAACCCACTTACTTGTCAGTTTGAGAGTAAATCCACGGTGTGTTGCTGAATTATTAACCTGGCCTCCGTCCCAGATACCCAAATCTATAATTATTTCCAGTCTCAAACTATTCCTGACATTAATGAAGAGGAAACAATTTATTTATGGCCATTCTTTTAACAATGTGAATTTAATGAAAGCATCGTAATGTGTACGATACATTACTAACTGTAACTGTCAAGACATAGATAAAGACACGGTTCACTCATACTCCAGGAAAATATTGGTCTATCTATGACTTAATTTATGTTTAAGAACCACATAAATAATACACAAATAATTGATTTATTAACATGCCATGAATTGATATTACATGTTAATTATATAATTCACAATTAATTAGTAAATAATGTAGGAAATTAAATAATCATCATTTAGTTGTAAGTTAACATTAATTGCTAACAGACATTTATTAGTGATTGTGAAATGTTACCAAAGAAAGCTTCCTCTATAAAGTAATTTTGTTTTTATCCATTCCTTTTTTTGTACCCAGATTTGGTTGTAGTCGAGGTTGCAGGACTGTAACTGCTGCTATTCATGCCTTATTATGATAAAATAACTACTTAGACTTAGCGTTTGGAGGTCATCTTTCACTTTTAGTTAGAAAAAACATCTTTGAAGGTGTAAACAATTAATCCTTACAGCAAGTTCAATCACAATCTATAAACATATAACAAGTAAACATCTAAAAAGGCTAAACAACACTCACCTCCCTGGATGGGCAGAGGAAGAAAAACATAGCTTGATCTTGTAGCCATCAATGTGATTGGTGGCTCTAAACAGTACACTTACCAGTTTTGCTTTCAGGGATAAATTAGGTTATTTTTTTATTTTCATTTTTAGCAGTGGTGGCAATTTTCTTGCTGTCGTGGCCCACTCCTGTTGAATGGATGTAGGGGAAACACTGATGAGTTGAGGAGCGGCTGTCCTGTGGTGTTTGTAATGCAGGGTCTGAAGCAGGGCCATTTAATCCTGCTGGAGAAAATAAGCCTTGCCTGACTGACATCACTAAGGGCCTCCTTGACAAACAACCCATGCCTTGCGATGCCAGAAGCTGCCCCACTACATTGCTTTGAGCACTACCCACGGCACATTTTCTGCCCCTCTGTTGTTCTGATGTGACTAATGCTGTGGTGCAGATGGTACCCCGCTGTCCTGGTGGTTGGACCAGGGAGGAGAGAGGCGGACCTACTGGGGAGGCTCCCTGCCTGGAGTTCAGCAGTGCTCCTGCAGCCTGGAGGAGAACTGCATGGACATGAACTACTTCTGCAACTGCGACGCCGACGCCAACAAATGGTGCGTGACCTGCACACACACATAAATACACAGTGAATGGCTTTCCTCTTATCTTATCAGGCTTTCCATCAGTAACTCTGATTAGACCAAAATAGCAGAGGAGCAGTGACATTGATATGTATTATTGGCCACTTCTTTTCCAATTTCCCCTCCAGATTGGGTGTTGCTGCACTCTATTTTGTCATATGTTTTGTGAGATTTCTAAAGTGCTACATTGAGAATGTGTCCTGATTGTTTCAATCTGCCATCAGTCTTCTGCTCCTTTTTTATTACAGGGCTAATGACACAGGAGTCCTCTCTTACAAGGATCACTTACCAGTGAGCCAGATTGTGATTGGCGACACCAACAGAACAGGATCTGAAGCTATCTACCGAATTGGTCCTCTCCGTTGTTATGGAGACAGTAGGTGAACTATTAAAACATTTTACACAGACACTTATTTATTACTTATATCATGTATTTTTCTCACTTGTAGTGATTTCTGACAAACTATTTAGCCTATCTTCCTTTGTAATTAGAATTGTACTCAACCAATTTCAATTTCTAGTGAAATACACCCTGTGTCACGCACTATCTGTTCTTGTACGGTCTGTGAACTAGCTGTGGGGACTGTTTCCTATGTTTTCCTTTTTGTTCAAATGCTCCATTTTCCATTGGAACTCAACCTTTTCCCCTCATGGCTGTGACATCTGCTTTGACACAAATATCCTGACACCTGCCAATCAGAGAGGATCTTCAATAGGTTTTCTTTGGCTTTCTTCTCTTTCTTTCATTTTTTAAAGTTCAGGCTTTTCTTCTTTGAAATAGTCTGTGAACAGACTATGTGGACTCTTAGCTAATCTATGTAGAATTCATCCTTCTAACAGGAATTGTATTACTTTTACTAATTAAGAAGGCCAACTCGTCAGATGGGTATTCTGAATTTTTGAATTGAAATATCTCAACTTTGACAAGCTGTGCAGACTTTTCGGCTATCTTTAGAAACTTGGGATTTTAGATATTCAAAGTCATAAAGAGCGAGTAGTGTATGATCAGTTTGACCCCCCTTTCGCCAGCAGCCACTGTTTGACAGCTCCATTGTGCCCTGGGCCGGATCTACCATATATATCTATTTGTATTTTTCCAACCAACAAAATTATCAATATTTGTATTCAGATAAAAATGGAAGGTGGTTTAAACGGTTTAAACCGGAAATGGTCGTTATTTTTGCCAAAACTATTTTATTTTTTATTTTTCATTGAGTAAAGCATGAAAATCATGCATTTACAATGACTTATTAACAAACTATATACAGAACAGAACAGTTCTTAATTTTTTTTTTAAATCACATCAAAAGACAAACAAAATATATACAGAACAGCTTGTTTGATGATTTTTAAAGTCACATCAAAGGACATTATATACAGAACTACTTTTTTTTTTATCACATCTATGTTGTTATTATTCTTCAATATATTTACAGAACATTGCAGGTCCAGGCAGACTGCTGTCAAAGCAGTGGATTTTTCTTTTGTTTGGATTGTTGTGCCCCTATCATCACAACATCTATTATTTGTGTCCTGGTGAGAGAGAGAGAGAGAGAGAGAGAGAGAGAGAGAGAGAGACTCCAAGCTAACGTTCACCGTAGGCTAACTTAGCTAAGAGCTGCTCTTAGGTCCGTGGACGGAGCAAGGCAGCTTCCAACCACTAACGATAGCACTGCTGCTGAAAGGGTAAATCCATGAGACGTTACACAAAGCCTGAGAACAAGAAGACAGGCTATTACATAACTGGTGTTTAACAAAAGAGGTCCAAGACAGTGTGCTCTCTGCCGACACATGCCTTCTGCGAGTGAACTCTGACAACAAGAGTTGTACGTGTCCTATGGGAAATGTGTGTGGGATTGTCCTTGGTTCGCACTGCCGGAATCACATTACATTATTATTGAATGATAGCGAACATACCCGACTAAACACACAATGAAAAAAAGGCTATTTTTGTTTTCATCGTTGGTTGCTATCATTCCAAGACTGGTCTCAATGCAGTATTGGGGGAGGCTTGGCTATCAGTAGGCAGGTGTCCAGCCCTCCTAGCTTACCCAAATTGGCTGGCTGTTCTAGTTTTAACCACTACCAGAAATCTCTACCAGAAAGTCTTACCTCTGCTGTCCTACTTTACCTCCTCCACTTCCTTTCTTCCTTTCTATTCCTTTTCTTTCAGAGTCTATATGGAATGCAGCTTCCTTCTACCAAGAATCGTCCTACCTCCACTTCCCTACCCTCCAGGCAGAGCTTGGCTCTGATATCTCCTTCTACTTCAAGACCAGTGCTGCTTCAGGAGTGTTTCTGGAAAACCTGGGCCTCAAGGACTTCATCAGAATGGAGCTCAGCTGTGAGTGGAACACTGAAGACCTGCTTACCATGATGAGAGGCCTGCAGCCTGCAGAAACATGAATTCGATTTCAAAAGGATAAGGACACGCTCACAATAAATAGTTTCATAAAACAGCCATACCATACTTCCACACATGCAAAAAGACATACACAGACATATGAGAACATACTTATAAAGCACATGTACGCTCACTGGCCACTTTATTAGGTACTAATAACGCAAATAGCCTGCTCCTCCAAACAGCAACTGGCTGCAACTCAATATATACAGACACGGTGAAGTGGTTTCGTTTTTTGTTCGACCAAACAGTAGAATGAACAAGATGTGTGATCTAAGCGACTTTGACCGTGGTGTGATTGTTGGTGTCAGACAGCTGAACCCTCATGGGACCTTCACCACTACAGTCTCTAGAGTTAATGAGAGAGGTCAGAGGAGAATGGGCAGATTGTTCAAGCTAACAGAAAGGCCACAAATGCTCAAATAACAGCTCTTTGCAGCAGTGGTGTGCAGAAGGGCAGCTTGTTGAAGACTTCAGGCTGTTCTGGAGGCAAAATGGGGTCCTACCCGGTACTAGATAGGTGTACCTGATAAAGTGGCCGGTGAGTGTATATACACACACACACATATGCACACAGACACACAAATTGGTTTTCAGGAGAGCCACGCATGTATACTGGATATGCACTATGGAAGAAATGTAATTTCTGTTTTACAAACCACCATCGAATCCTGTGATCAAGACTCAAAGAAAACCATTGAAAATGCATTAGATAATAACCAAGTCTCCAAGAATATATATGTGTGCTTGTATTAATCTGCATGTATCCAGACAAAGAATGATGGATACACTGATCATGTGATGGATGGCTTTTGTCACCCTAAGTGTCATCTCTGTGCCCCCGCTGCCCTCCCAGTTCCCTCGGTGGTGACTTTCTCCTTTGACGTGGGAAATGGTCCAGTGGTCCTGTCTGTGAAATCCCATGTTCCACTGAATGACAGGCAGTGGCACTACGTGAGGGCAGAGCGCAATGTGAAGGAGGCCTCCCTGCAGGTCGACCAGCTTCCCCTTCGCTTCCTGGAGGCTCCGGCTGATGGACACCTCCACTTACGGCTCAACAGCCAGCTGTTTGTGGGTAGGCCTGGACTCAGCCTCACTAGCTGAGGGAGTCATTTATTTCATTAAGCAGCTTTTAACAATGAGCAGCTTTTAACAATGGCCTTCCCCCAACACATATAATGCCATGCAGTGCAGTTGTTTGTTAGTTATTTCAGCCATTCATGGGCTATCTCAAGATTTACAGTGGCCTCAGATACACAGTGGGTCATAGTATGAATTATAATGCTATTAGTTCTTTTTTTACTCGTATTCATTTTCATTACACTGTAACTTTCTGGTTATGCCAAGAATTACACAGTTGAATGGGTTCAGAAATTCCCCATAAGCCTCCCAGAGATGAAATCTATGGAGGCCATAAATTCTGATTTGTCATTCTTGGGCTCTGCTGTTACTCTGGGCTATAATGGCTTGAAAGGTCAGCCCAGCACTTTATCCTAATAGATATTCTTCCGTATTTGCATACTTAGTCTTAATGAGGCCTCACACACTCGAGTGCTTTCGGTGGACCCTTAGATGCTTACTGGAATTAAATTAAATGAAGGCTTGTCGTAAATCCTCATCAGCCTTGAAGGGAATTATGATTATAAAGTAGTTATAGATGCTATGTAGCACAGTGTCAGGCATTAGGGGTGACTAATGGCCATCCTTCTCCCAGGGGGAACCGCGTCCCGTCAGAGAGGCTTCCTGGGCTGCATCAGGACTCTGACCATCAACGGTGTGACCTTTGACCTGGAGGAGAGGGCCAAGATGACACCAGGGGTGAGCTCCGGTTGTCCTGGCTACTGCAGCGGCTCCAGCAGCCTCTGCCACAACAGAGGGAGGTGTATCGAGAAGAGCAGCGGCTTCGTCTGTGACTGCTCCCAGTCCGCCTATGGGGGACCGGCCTGTAAAGAAGGTGGGCTTCTCATGCTTCTAATGATGGCTGTAAACTCCAGTAATTTACTGGTACTGTAGTAAAATTCGGCTCTCCACATCCCCCAACAACAAAAAAATGACACCAGAGTTGGTTGCTCTTCATTCACCAATCCTGGACAGAAGCACCTTTTATGTAACTGCAGCGCCGTACTGTGTTGTGTTTCTTCCTTGGATTTTCTGTTCATGAAGTTTCTGTAGGTGGCGTTCTATTCTTTAACTGTTCAGCCATGGTGGCTATCAGGGCTCATTCTAACTACCTAGTTCTGCTATTTATTCCAAAGGGAAAGTCCTACCCAACACCGGGTGTTTAGAACAGCAAACCTAAAAACTTTCATGAACTGGGTGTAGGTTGATAGAGACTAGCGAAACATTTATTTATATGGAAATGTTGATTATTACTTTAAAGCACACATTGATTACGGCTACTGTCAACTTCTGTTGACAGAAAAGTTTTGTTCCCATATTTGTGCAATATCCTTGTGTGTTTTCTTTTCTAAGCCAGATGATCTGTTCCTGAATACAAATTTCTTGATGTATTCTTTTTATATTTGATGCTTTTACATTTATTTTCACTGAGCCTCTGAATCTATTTCATAAAAAAAGGCTGAAGGAAAGGTAAAGGATTCCTGTCCTTCAATGAGTAATTGCATGACATACTGACTAATCTAAACTCTTCTGTCTCTGTTTAGCACTTTTCACTTTCACCATCTGTGTTCAAAGGTTATTAGGCAGAATTGATTTTACATTCTGTTGCCAAGTCATGACATATTCTGAAACTATAAAACTTACTGAGAATATGCTCCGGCAGCACTGTAATTGCTTGGTATATTCAGATGAATGTGTTTCACTGAGGGACAACAGGGAATAGTTGTTGTCTTGTAATGGGTCCTGCTCTCTAAACTCACCAGTTTAAGGACTGAGGAGACTGGACTCATTATGGAGGAGAATATTACCAAAAGACCAACTTAAAAATGTGACTTTTTTTGGGATGTGACTTTTATGTCTGGCAATAATCCGTGTTTAAAAGTGGTATGTGTAGCATTTTTAAACATCAGCATATCATTGTCAAGTTAATTGTGATACCTTGGTATTACAAAATGGAGACCATGGTCAAGATGATTGGTCTCTATCTCACGTCAGTGGTATTGTTAAATGCTAATTTTGAGTGTTTCTCAAAATTAAGACCACATATCCCATAAACAGCTTCCTGTGCCCTCTCCCCCTCCCTCTTTTGTTTTACTGAAGAGGATGAACATGTTGGAACGGCCTGTCGCTCCTTCCACCATCTGACACTGTTAGAAATTCTAAAAGCTTTATCTCTGTTTGCGCTGAGAACAGTGTCCTCATCCTGTTTTGTGTTGTAAAGCAATCCAGCAGATTTCCGATCAACCCAGTGGCAGACAATGTAAGATGCAGTGTAGAGGCTGCCAATCTTCTCAGAGATGGTCTTGTTCATTTACGTCTCAATGTGGCTAATAATGTGGTTATGATTTGTTGATATTAATCTGCTATGCGTATCGCCTTTATAATCTGTCCTGCAATTTTTAAGCATTTAAAGAATGTGGCATTGCACACTGTATAATACAACCTCCTGGCTCTTTCCCTGTCCCTGTGTGTCCAGAGGTGTCGGTGTCCTTCGACAGAGAGTCCTCGGTGACCTACACCTTCCAGGAGCCCTTCTCGGTGATGCAGAACAGAAGCTCCCAGGCCTCCATTGTTTCCAGAGAAACCATAAGAGCCAGAGAGAACATGGCCTTCAGCTTCCTGACCTCCCAGAGCCCAGCCATGCTGCTGACTGTCAGCACCTTCAGCCAGCAGTACATCTCTGTCATCCTGGCCAGGAACGGTACGGACACATGGATTTGACATTTACATCACATTTGGCTGTGGTCAGTTTGCAGTTTTCTCCTTGAAAACATAGCTGTTTCTTTGATTTTGCTGTGCTTGTTATTTATATATAGAGCAAGCTAACTAGCTAACTAGTTATCTACAAAATTATAGACAGCAGTGTTCAGGTGGTTTTAAGGGCCTGGTTATGCCCTGTGACTGACGTCCTGCTCATTGTGTTTTCAGGGAGTCTGCAAATCTGGTATCGCCTTCAAATGGACAGGAATCCAGACGTGTTCAGCCCCACCCTCAGCAGCTTGGCAGACGGACGCCTCCACCGAATCAGAATCCACCGAGAGGGCAAAGACGTCTTTGTACAGGTTAGCAATATTTGTATGATGGGATATGAAGAAAGGAAATTAATGGGATACAAATGAAGAGAGCTGAAGTGGTTAAACTCATGTACGGAAAATAAAAGATACTGTACCTGAATCTATCTGTGATATAAATGAGATGCCTATTAAAAGGCAGAGGGATGTGGTCTCTGCCTATCCCAGATCATGCATCATGGACAAGGCAACAATGAATCACACTGGACATCTCAAAGTGGCCTAGCCTGGCATATGCACTAAAATACATAGTAAGCTAACAGTCCAATCAGCCAAGCATGATGTGGTTGAAAGTGTTCTTCACAGCCTTTTACCAGTGTGTTTTTACTCTCTCACTCATCTAGATTGACAAGGACATGGACCTCAGGTACAGCCTGTCATCTGACGCAGAGTTAATCTCAATCAAATCGCTGACTTTGGGGAAAGTCATTGGTGAGGCCCTGTGAGGAATGAAGAGGACATTTTGGTTGATGTGCTCACAAATGATGAAATGTCATACTGTAAAGCTGCATTCAAGGTTTTTTTCACACTTAATGGTGAAAATGAAACAGGTCACGCTTGTAAAGCTTTGATTAAGAGGCTGCTTTTGTAATACATTGCAATTCAGCGTTAACCAGGGAAAAGGTGAGATAAATTACCTTACTTATTATAAAACACGCTTTCAAATTTTAAGGGAATGAATTTGTCCAATATCGTCATTATGCCCTGCACAGTATTTGCTGTAAAGCCAACAAGCTGGTGGGAGGAGGACGATTGGTTATTGTTGCTATCTTCTAATCATCCGACCACATCGTGTGCATCACAAATGTGGAGAGTGTTACATTCAACACTATCACTTTACTCATTAATCAGAAGCTAAATGATACTCTTAAGTAAATCATGCCTCATTTGTTTAACACAGAGACTCACAATAGCTTAGGGAACAAGCAAATCTATGCTAATTGACAACACAATTTGCATTTCAAAGTAACAGCTTCCATTTTTGCACCGAGGTGTCTCCTAGTTGAGCAAAACTGAACTTGAATGTCGTTTATGTTTAGGTCCTTTTGAAAGCCGATCGAAGTTGACTCTGGTCAATGAGAAGTATACCCACTGTCATTTACAAAAACCATACCCCTGAAAACATCAAAGACTGGAACACTGAAATATCTGTAATTTGCCAGGGTTTCACTAAAAATCACAAACAATCATGGGTGAAAAGAATAAGTAGTGAACCATCCAAAAATCCACATCCAAACTGGAATATATTTCCCAAATCAGCTGCTATTACATAGAAGCCACTGTAACATTCCCTCTAGACCCAGGCTATCTATCTGCTCCAATAAGTCAAGTGCTCTGCTCATTTGACTTCAGTACAACAACACAACAGCCCCCATTGCTTAGAATGTGTTCTCCAAAGGATCAAAGGAAAGACATTTACCTTCTTGGCTGGGTTATGTCTCCCAGGGATCTATTAGGGATCTTAGATCCCAGGGATCTAAGTGAATGCTGGGGCCCTACAAAAAAGACCCCTCATAAACATGGTGACGATGAACCACAAGTTTGGGGGGGCATGTTACTCCCTCTAAATTACCCCCACTGGGAAAATGATGGTAATTATAGATTTCATACCAATTAGACAAAAGATTTTAGAAAATAACATGCAGCTGAATCTGACCCTTATTCTTGCTTAAAATCCATCACATGGGGAAACTAAAACAAAAATGCATGATTCCATGGAGGTGATGGCCAGACACACACAGATCTAGCTCATATTTACATTTAATACGGTGCTTTCAACATCTCAGAATAACATCATACAGTACAATACTGGTCTCCCGTGAATTTTCCTATTCACTGACTTCAGGCTGACTATTTCCTCCTTACACTGTTATCGTAGTAGCAATGATTAAAAGCAAATGATGAGGAATATTTAAATAAATGTACAGCCAAAGCCTAATATAATTCACAGACATTTTATTTTGAATAATTAGAGACTGGCGCAGTGAAATCAACTGGAACGGACCTGTGTTTGAGAGAGGCGACTGAATAGCACATACATCTCAGAGTGACAAAATGAGATTGTGAAACTGCTATGAAATTAAAATCAGATTCATATACTGCCCATGCAGGTACGCATCGTAATATTTCATGTGTTCATCTCCAGCTAAATCAATAAAAGAGATGAGGCCAGCTGAAAGGCTTTTTTTCTTTCTTTCGTTCTTTTTTCCCCCCAGGAGGCGATGTTATTGATGATGAGGTGAGACAAGCGGGTTCCAGAGGGTTCATTGGCTGCCTGTCGTCGGTCCAATTCAACCACGTGGCTCCCTTGAAGGCGGCGTTATTGAATCGAGGAAGCTCACTGGTCAGTGTCCGCGGTCAGTTGGTTGAGTCAAACTGCGGTGTGCTTGCAGACTCAAAAATATCAGGTAAGTTTTCTGCCATAATGTATAATACACTCAAGATATTTAATTCAGGTTTATACTGTAGGTACTGTTCAGAATTCTTCCCCTTCAGCGCTGTTGAATTCAATGGTACCAAATTGAAGTCATGACCCATGCCATGGCTCCCCTGGCAGTGTCTTCGCCTTAATTTCACGCTGGGGAAGAAAATAACAATATCACTTCCATTTTTCTGGATTGTTTTCCCATTGCAGGCTTTTCATTGCTGGCTTACAATGAAACTACGGGGGAAGCCATAAATTAATGACAATGCCATTCTGCCGAGTATTATTCCCGGTGCACAACCAAGCATTTGTTTGGCCTAATTTTTGCTAAGTTGGCTGATGTTAGCTAACAATGGCTCCATGGTAAAGTTAACATTAGCTAAGGTGACGAGTCAACTTACCAATGAACGGTTAAAATTCGTTTAACACATTTAAATTTACAGCTAACGGTGACTTAAAGTAATTCAACAACTTTTTACACTTCTTACCGTGTTACACTGTACACTCTACGGTCGGAGGTCTTCATGCGGGAAGATGAAAATGGCAGAGAAACAAAACGTATCGAGTCCCAAGTTCGACTATACATCACGCACGCACGTCACAATGCAAATTTTGACGCAAATGAAAAATTACGATTTGATTCGAAGTAAATAAATTATATTAAACCAATGATGTCATGATTTAAGTTGAACAAAATTGATTACAACAGGTTAAACCAAAGAAAAGAGAGAAAAGGGTCAGATCAAAGAGAAAGGAATGATGGTGGAGTGCTCCTTGAGTGCATTTCCCCCATAATAATTTCCTTTTGCAGTGGCAAAACAACACTCACCAAGGACAAAATGAGGACACATCATCAGGGGAAACCCATTTTTAGGGGATGCAAATTGTTGCGCAACACTTTGACCCCTAGTGTCCACACTAAATCTGAAAAGGTGGACGTGAATGTCAAAACAACTGAAGAGTTTAATTCCAAAATGAGATATCCACCATGTCAAAAGTGTGACACCTACAGCAACTTACAAAATAGTTTTAGAAGATGTAATTATCTGTGTGCATGTGCTGGGGGGGGTTGTTAATATTAACCAATGAGCAAAATTTGTTTTCAAAAATAGACATATTAAAAATGTCCCAATAATTACTTTTTTTCATGTTTGCTTATGTTGGTTTTTTTATCCAAGCTTCATCCCCCACCCTTCCACCCCCCAAACCGATGAGATTAATGAACTAATCTTCTACTTCTTGATGTCACTGTTTCCCCATGATCTGCCACTGGATCGCTCAGAGACAGTCGACAGAAGCAAAGAACCATTAAGAAATGCTTCACAAAGCAACTCGGCAGTAATTGGAGGTGAGTTTTCCGATCCCAAGTTGTTAAAGTCCTCAATTGCCAAAGTCAGTCTCCTGTGAAATGAGCCCCAGCTATCTCTGCCTCATGTGCTCTCCTCTAACATTTTCTTAGAATAATGTGTGTCTGTCAGGACAGGATAACATGCCACAATTTACCTCCTATGTAATTACACAGGAGGGACGTTATTTGCACTGTAAAGTAAAAGGTCTTGTAAATTGACTTTCAGTCAGATATGATTGTATTCAATGGAGATAATGGATTGAT
Organism: Hoplostethus atlanticus; assembly: GCA_034670405.1. Classification (NCBI taxonomy): domain Eukaryota; kingdom Metazoa; phylum Chordata; class Actinopteri; order Trachichthyiformes; family Trachichthyidae; genus Hoplostethus; species Hoplostethus atlanticus. Next base: position 2,484,838 of record JAXDDX010000068.1, read on the forward strand.
TGCCGAGGGAAAAAGAGAAGACCAAATAGCTTTTCCAAATACAATTTTCAGAATAAACGTTTGTTTAGTTACTACCAAGAATTACTTAATGTCACCTGACTTGATTACACATTCAAAGGTCTAGACACCTCATATTTGTCAGAGAAGAGGCCTTGGTAACATTTTCAACTATGTGCATGTAATAATACATCTTTACAGTATTATTTGAATATTCATGAATAACCAAATGCAGTTTAAGTACATTAACTAAAACACAGCTTATCATTGCCAATAACCTGTTGAGGTGGTAATTTGCTTTATAAAGAGACAAAACGTCTTATACGCCTGTCATAAGTGCTGCTGTAGAGGCTTTGCAGTGGTGTCACAAATCTCACAGCAACCACGGCTGGCATCATGGGGGTCTACTGGAGAATTGGCTGTACGCAAATACTGGCTTAATATATAACAAGCGCTCCAGAAAAAGAGATAATAAGATTGTGTTGTGGGTGTAATCTATTTAGTAATAAATAAGAGTAAATAGTCTGATAGATTTGTCTCCAAATGTAGGTTACTGTTACACAGTAACACAGTCTTTTCTTTTCTACTCCAAAACACTGTTTGCAAAACAGATGTGTTTACAACAAGACAGTGATAGTTAACTGACCAGATACTGATGATTTGCTAGCTAACCAGTTGAAAATATGTTAACACAAAATCGTAATCAAATGTATGACGGCCAAGTCGTAGGTTTAGAAACACAGTCAGCTGTTCACAGCCACTGTTACCCAAGAGCTGAGGACATTCAATATGGCTGCTATAGGGTATGTTATGTCATCTGAAGGTCCTCTACAGACAGACACTTTCATTGCACTTGCATACTGTTACAGAGGCTCACATAAAGTATTATCATGTCTTGTATAACCTACTTATATGGCTTCCCTGGCTGCTCCTCAGGTGTGGTCACAGCGGTGGTCTTCATTACCGTGTGTGTGCTGGCAGTGGTAACTCGGATCCTGTATCAGCACCGGCAGGCCCAGAGGAGCGCCAGCATGAAGGAGAAGGAGCACAGACACAGCATGGAAACAGCCTACCAGGCAGAGTTGCACCTCCACAACTCAGTCAGGGACAACATGAAGGAGTACTACATATGACAGACACACGGAAGTGTCCAGCCGAGCCTTTTAGCCATCGCTTACCTCTCTTCTCTTGTGTTTTGTCCAGCTGTCTACACAGGACAAGGTCCCTGGCCTTTTTCTCTTCTGACGAAGATATGGATAGGACTGTCTCTAATAGTAAAATGTGGGAAGAGAAGGGACCTCCCCAAACTTCTCACCCCTTATTTGTGTGTAGATACTCAGTAGGACAGGTATTTTAGCTGATGATATTGGTCTGTCTGCCCAGCCCAGCCAGTGCTGGCAATAGGGATAAGAGACAGTGCCATAAGAGAATGAGACATGGGTACAGTGCAATGGATCTGTCCTCCGGGAACACCAGAAGACCCTTTGCAGGTTGGCAACATAATGGATGAAATGTATAAATGGTCCCTCAGGTTTCTCTGGCAGCAACAGAGGAAATGATGGACAGCAGTGGATATGTGGATGGTGCAGCAATCCAAGATGAGTCTCCCAATCAGCCACCCAGGTGAAAGAAGTCATTGGAAACAGAGCCCAAGAACAACACATAGGACAGGGATCAGTTAAGGGATTAAGTTAAGTTAAACACCTCACAGATTCCAGTTTTCGAAGCAAATTTGGAAAGTGATACCAATGCACATATGCTGTCATTCTTGAAGAAGTACCCATTCTTCACCATTATCTTAGAAGTCAAAGTTTAAGGCCATATCTTAAATGTTTGGTTACCAGAAGAAATATTGCATAAAGAGCTGAACATAGTCAAGATTTGAATGGATACTTGTCAAGTCAGCAGGTTTGCCTGTAATGTCTGACTTGGCTTCCTTCTTACAGCTGTTCAAACTGAGGGCTGGATTGTTCCTTGGCAAGGGTGTGTTAAAAATAACATAGTAAACTATACAGTAGCATCTGCTGTCTGTCCCCTTGCTCAAGAAATCTCATCAAATCCTACTCAAGTGACGCCTGGTCAAGGCATGTTCAAAGAGCTACAATAAAAAAAGAGATTCACTGTATTTTTTTGTATTTTTCTTCTCTTTAGTGATTTTTCTTCTCTCTTGTTTTCTGTTAAAAGTGATTGTGTTCCCACCTTATCCTGAATTCGTATATCATCATTTAGTTTTGCATTTAGTTTTTTAAGTGTCACTAGGGTACCTGCGGTAGATAAATGGATGATTGGCAGTGTTTAACAGATGCTTTATAGCTTTATTTTGCCTGTCACAGAATAATTAGCTGATGTTGAGCAGCAAGGTTGAAAACATGAATACATAAAGGGAAAATCCACCTTGTGATACACTCACACTGTTAGATATCATCAATTTATGATAGCCAGTGCATTCCAGGAGTAATTTAGTGATTAAGTGTTGCAATTTACTTCTTGGGTGTATCCACTTTCCATCAACCTGCCTTGTCTACTTCAGTTAGTAATGTTTTCCCAGAACGCCTTTCAACAAGCCCCAGAGAACAGGTGTGAACTTGCTGCATTCAGCTGTGGGTTATATGTGTAGGTGGAGAGAGCTACTCCAATAGCGATAGAAAAACTGAGAGTTGCACCCCCTTAGTCAACATGCCTTGTGGCTGTGCTGCATTGTGGACTACTGAGGCTACTGTTGGTGGAGAAATTGGTATCTCTGCCTTCTACGATTGATGAACATCGGTGCAAAATGGTGGGTCTAGAAAGAAGCCCTGCTCTTTGAGTCTGCATGACACCAAAATCTGATGCTTACCGTTGATGCTTTAGATTGTTGAAAAATGTTCTACTATTAAACTCCATTGTAGGTGCAATAGGAACATTTTGGCGTATTGTCACATCGTTTACATGTGGCCACTTATCCGCAGGAATAAGGAAAATACACAAACAACAAAATGCAAGGTACATCGCCAATAGCTGTGTTTTAAGTGTTTTAGGGTGGATTTTTCCTTTAATCTTCAAACAAATGTTGGAAGAGAACTTATTTGCAATTTAGAAATGTTGTGTATGAGCAACCATGTATCAGAGACTGTCCAGTTGAATTCTAATGAATAACCAATTGGGAAGTTGACCACTGTCTGCTATTTAAACATATTTTTAATTAAAACTTGGATTAAAACTTGTAAGAGAGCCCTAAGACCTAACACAAAATTTGAACGTTCTCAGTTTAACAAGTACGGTGCCAGTTTGAAAGAGTTTACAGACAACACTGGGAGCGTTCAAATGATAAATTAATACTAAATATTGCAATTGCTAAATACACTTTCTGCCAACAGTCTGTTAAAAGGATTAGTTTAATCTTATATGCAGACATGTTTTTCATCAACAACTATTCACAAACAATCACAAAGTAGAAAGAAGTATTGTCTCAAAACCTTTTTCCCAATTAAAGTGTCCTTGACAACCAGTTATAAATAACCTCTGAGACTCTGAGACCTTCTTTGACTCTGAGACCTTCTTTTGTACTCATGTTGATATTGTGGTTATTTAAAGGACCGGTTTTGTATGGCTATAATTGTACAAGTATATTATGAATATATGTTTAATAAAATCAGATGTTCTTTTTCAAAAAAATAATCAAGTAATTTGTCTCCCTTTTTGCACTCTTTCCATCTGTCACTCTTTCAAATTTGTATATATAGCCCAAACATTGATTGATTTATATCATATTAATCCATAAGAATTGGTCATACCATACTGAAATATATGTACTCTAGGAGAAAAACATGTGTAAATCGGACTCAGTCCACAAGGGTTATGGTAAATATAGAACAAACTGGAATCTAAGGCAATTAAATCACACAAGCAGGGTGTTAAATTGCTTTGAGCCAAAGCTGCAGGTGTGGAAAATTGTATTGTATCTAAATTAATAGTGCTTACTGCAGTATTTGATCCTGACAAGGTTAGCCAAATACATCACTAATAGCCAGAGTACTCATTCATCCAATTAAGCATCTAATTAAAATTAATTGAGTCATTTTGTTTTATTTTGAGGTCTGTTCTTTAAGGAGTGTTATCTTCCCTATTTTGCAATTTGTGGCAGCCTTTTCTTTGTCAAGTCCATTTGTTAATTTTACCACTTTATCTTTCATGAAATTACTGCACGCACATTAACTGTTTTCTGTGGCAATGGATATATATGCTAGACCAATGTTGCCTGCTATCTCCAAAAACAATTTGTTAATGCCCTTGTGAGAAGGTCTTCTCAAAAAGGATATTTTTTGCCAGTGTTTGTGGATCTATATCTGTTACTGCAGTTGTGGTTACTGAATGTGGTTTTCATTATTTTCTTGTGAAAATAATGTTTTTTCCCCAACCCAACTCAGCTGCGAATCATTTATATGCCGATAAATAGGAATTGTTTCGTTTCATATGTTTCTGAGATACCCACACATACAGTGTATTCTGAAATTACCAAGTGACAAATGCTGGTTAGTCAGTAAGGGCTGATAACTTAATATCTAAACTTATGCACACTCTATTTCTCAAAACCGACTAGCAACAAATCTGCACAGAGAATTCTTAACCCCGTAACTCAAATAACCTGGTTTTGGGTTGACGTATATAAACTTAATAACTGGGTTAGAATAACATGGAAACAACTTACTGCTTTCATTTTTGGTTTTCACAACTGTGCAAACTCAGACTCACACAGCATTATGGGTATATTTTGATATTCAATAAAAAACCATGGTGGTAAGCAGTACTTGCTATTGAGATTATCATTGATCACTGACTCCACAAGTATACAGAAATATTCAGTTAACTAGTTTATTCAGAGACATTCAATCGCACAGTATCAAAGGCTCCTTAACCAGGGTATGGTCAATAACAAGGGTTTGTTGATGTTTCAGCACCGACTGAAATATGATGGTCCGACCGAGTATCGGAAAATGTTGGAAAAAAAGGTACCAAATTTCGATACTTTACGACTTGACGACGACGCTAGCCTACTATTGGTTAACGGTGGCTAAATTCATAGTTTAGCCATAGCTAGGTTTTGACCTTGACATTACCTGCTGCCGTCGTTCAAACCAACTGATTTTCTTCGGCCGTCAGCTATTATAACGTAGCAAGCTTGCATGCATGGGCCTCCCCGTGCATCAAGAGTTGCAAGCCAAAGTAATTCACAGTGCACTCGTGACTACTGGGAAGTAGGAACTTTCTCTCTTCAAATGAGAAAATTAGCTCTCGAAAGGCAAGCAACAGAAAAAAGGGAAACAAAGAAAAATACAGTGAAAGAAACCAAAAAAGCAAGAAAGATTGAGTGAAAAGGTTAAGTATCATCTCCATCCATGGGGAGGTAGAATACCCTACACAGCTGGCTTTGACAAATGGACCTTATGAAGTGAAATTGGAGATGGTGTAAGATCACAACAACTAGCTGCCTGCCTACTACTAACTTTTCAAGTTCAAAGCTATAATGTGTGTAATGAACCAGGGCCAAGAATCAAAATGCTTTTACTATCGGTTCATTCCATGTGCAGCTGATTGCTGGTTTGTCCATAGAATTGCTTTTTAATTTAATTGCCTGTGGGTCTTCAAATTTATAAGCATTAAAGAGAAGGAGAAGGAAAGACACTGCAAGAAACTTTTAAATGTTGATTGTTGGGATGCTGTTATAATGCTTTTCCTGGAGAAGATTACATGTAAAAGTATAACTGAAGGCAAAAGAATGTTACAAACTGGTGTCTTGGTCCTCAAAGTAATGGTTATTTTCTGCAGTGTTAGAAATAACTTTCATTTTGTTTTTTTCACTTTTCATTCCTTGAACCAGTAATGTTCTCTGTACACCAATAAAATTTGAAACCATAAAACAGTCAGTGAACACAGAAATAAAACCTGCCCAGCCCATTTTGTGCATTTTGTCAGTTGCCAGTTGCCAGTGGCACATGGGTTTTGTGCTGTCCCTGGCTCTATATTTTATCATATAATTATGTTTACTTACTGTCTAATTACACCATAATCATACAAATGAGGGTGCTGTAAAATAAAAGGCTACCAATATTTCTCATCTGTCAGACTTCTGAGGTTTGTCCTTGGAAGAAAGGAACAGGATACATTCAGGATTAGTTGGACAACATGCACAGAGAATGTCACAAATGATTGCACAAAAGAACTCTTAATCTCACAAGCTGCACAAGTGTTCTCCAATGACAATAATACCTTCTTTCTCATGTTGTTCCAGTGGTTTCTGTTTCTGTCTGAAATGGAGTGTTCCTCCATTTCATTGGAAAGTACCATTATGTATTATATCTGATTAGTGATCGTTGTATTTATCATTATTGTGACAAATGGGTCAAATTATCATGATAAAGATTTTTGTCCATATCGCCCAGCCCTACCATATAACCATAGGTTACATGCCCAAAACATTTAAGATAATAATTGTCTGTTTAAAATAAAGTTAAGGATGAAGGCCAGTTTGGAGATAGGTTAGTCATGGATTTTCTGTCTTTTGGCATTTTAGCCATTACAGATTGTTCACCTGTAGGTCAGGTGCAGGTTTTATCTGGACAGGTCTGCACAATTTTGCAGACCTCAAAAGCACTGTTGAAAGCTCCTGGAATTTTTTTTTACCATGTTTACCAAAGCCATTCTGTTGTTGTTTGAGAAAATAAAACAAAGATTCCTCCCACTTTACAACCTTCACAACGTGTGCCATCTTGGGACAACCAAAATGTCAGAAGTAGCTCCGTAGCCACACAACACCACGGTGCACATAGTATTTATTCTGATATAAGAGCTAACATACAAATAATGATAGATTTGTTTAAAAGATTAATTTCAAGAATTAAAATACAAGTTACCATGCTTTGCACTGACTACTTTGTATTAAGAATTCCCTGTCTGGCAGATATCATGGTCCATTTCTCCAGCAGCCCTGGTTTGCCTCTCTAGTCTGGGGAGGTTAAGCAATGAGCCAGAGAAAGTATGCAGGTATCATACACATATGACCATGGATAGCATGAAACAGCAAAATCTGTCATCTCAGTTTTACTAATCCAGACAGTCAATCTGTCAACCTCTGGATCCAATCCTTTTTAGGTTTGTATTTTGCAGCTTTATCCACCGCATTGGTAAACATCCAGAGGTTGCAAGATTTAGAACCACAGGAGGTCATTATTTTGTGCATGTTTCCATATTTTGTGCTTTCACTGCCAAGTTTGTTAACTTTCAGGATACTTTCAGTGGATGCTAGTCTGGATTGAAATGAGTGGAGTGCTCTGTCAGATCGTTATCCATATGCTTGAAGAAAATTAATACCAAAGAGGGAAGCTGTCAAGACAAAATTGACAGAAGACACATCAATGTGTGTGCACAAAGCCAGGGACATAAAACAAATTCACATACCACATTTGACTATTTTACAATCTGCCATTTTCCCTCTCTTCCTTCCTCCTCTTCCTTAAAGCATAATCAGTTTACTGATTAAGACTGGGAGGTGCTACATAATGACAGCATGGTCCACCATGACAGATGACTGCTTCTGCTACTCTTGTTCTGTATCACTGCTCGCGCCCACATTACTGTCTTATTGTCTGTAGGCCAATTTGAGCTAAATGTAACGACTTGTTAACCATAGCACCAATGTTTTCATGGAGATAGAAATTACATGTAGCAAGACTAGTGCATAATTGACCACTGACAGGTGATCCACCTTTATCTTGTCAAAAACAGGGAAAACGTGAATTAATTTCCAGTGACTGGTTTCCCATGTTGCTCATGGTATGGGCATACAGTAACTGTCTGTGAAGGACTGGCATCCTGTTCAGGAGGTGTACTTTTAGTTGCTTCACAACACAGAAATGGAAAAATAAGCTCCCAGCCTATGACCATTCGATGGCTTACTTCTTCCTTGGTGCATCCAGTTGATAAATAAGGGGCTTTGGCCAACAGCTAAGAAGCTGAATTGAGACATTCTCCTCTGCTCCTCAAGCCACTTGCTGCTTTTCTGCTTGTCTCCCTCTCCATTTCCCCTGTTGTACAATCAGAAACCACTATATTTTCAAAGTACTAGGCTCTCTATTCTACTGGAATATTGTTCACATCTATTTTGTCATGCTTGAGGTTTTACCAAGGCTTTGTGTGTGAGGATTATTACTCCAATCTGTTACATCATCACTTGTGTTACAGATAGTGTTAAATCAGAGGTTGTTTTGTCTGCTACATGTCAAATGTAAAAAGAAAAATAATGTTAGTGAAGGCTCTTTGCATTGCATGTTATGGTAATTTCTTTGTGTGAGATAAACTTGGACTCTTTCTCATTATTGGGTCTGTCTGTTTTATTGATTGCAACATTAAACAAATACAGTGCTGCCAAACAGCAAAACACTTGATGGAACAGTTCTGTTTAAATCACAAGCAAACAGATATGGCAGAGTACCACAATGAAAAACAAACTCGTTTCAGCCACAGGGGCTGGGAGATTAAAACAAATTAAGCCTCATAAAAATGACTGTTCATTTGTGTCGGGAGGAATAACTTATCACCCACAGCCAAAATGACCAACATGATCATATCTGGTGTTGCGCCACTCCTCACAGGGAGACACTTGGTGCCTCATACGAATAGAGACAAATATAAAATATACAGCAGCTTAAAATAGTAACACTTGTTCCCTCAGCTCAGTGTTCCATCAAAACATTTTTCCACAATCTCTTAAGCGCCATTTGCCCTCAACCCTATGTTCTCTCCTGAGTCCTATATTACCCCTTAGGGAAATAGCATCGATCTTTCCATGTTAATTATTAATTTATCATAGTTTATCAACCAGGAACCATGATTAATATCCTCCTAACCATGATACACTCATAAATATAAACCCAGGCAAAATCAAATTCATGGCCTATTAGCATTCAAATTACAAACGGTTGGACAGGAGACAGAATATTTTGGGCAGACATCAACTTTGTTCGGTTCTCACGGTCGGTGTTGCAAAGCAGCAAAATCTATTTTTCCGTTGTCCAAAGCATATTGGTTTACACAACACTGGCAACCATGTCTTCATGTGTATGGCTCAGCATCATTTATTATAACAGGATAGGTTACAGCCCAAAAGGCTGCCATTTTTCATCTGGGTGAGGAGAAACAAAATGATTGTCTACTGTGGGTTGAGGTTTTGTCTGATTCACACACAATAAGAAAAATCATTCTGTCAATGATACTATCATCATTGGCCTACTACCATCCTTCCTAGAAGTGCATCACTTCATTCATATTTTGCTTGCTGATTTTTATTGTGATGATGGCATTTCCTTGGGGAGCCACACTGCTGTCTGTGCTGGCACATGAAGGGTACAGACAGAAACAGCAAGTTGCCAAGAACCACGGCCAAATAAGGGCCAACAAAAACAGCATTATTCAAAACGTCCTAGCTTCTCTGTTGCCTTTGGATGGTCAGTTGCAAGATGCCCTGAGAACAAGCTCAAGCTATATAATAAGCATGTTGTATAATGTGGTTATGCCACTGTGATTCATGGTTTCACACTGGTCTAAAAGGTTTTTGTGTATTTTTGTGTTTATTGTCTCAATATCACATGGGAAAAAAAGTCTTGCACATCACGTCTCCAAAACAAACTTGCAAAGGTAAAAGGTAAAGGTAAAGTAGCATGCTTCAAAACTAAGATTAAGTTGCTAATTGAGAATAGAAAAAATGGTTAAGAAAAGGGAGGTGTGCGTCCGTCAATGAAACATAAGTTGCCTACAGGTCCACTCAAAGGAAAATATATTTTGTCCATTTCCCCGCAGCGACAACCTTGTTGCCGGCTCCCTTTCTTGCGAGCACAGCTGTCACTGCAGCTAATGATGGCGCTACTAGCGCTAGCATCGATAGCAATGCTGGAACCACCTGTGCACCTGACACTCATTGGCATCACAACCATTGGGACTCTGGTAGAGTTTCGCCAGAAGCCATTGGCAGATTTTTGGATACCATTACGCACCGAGCAGCCTGTCAGAACATATCTCATGCCATTTGTGACTACGTACTTATGCAAGAGTGGCTTCTCTGCACTTTATGTAAAATCAAAATACACAGACTGTGTGGAAAATGATATGAGAATGAAACTCGCCCCATTAAACCTGATCTTAAGGCTTCATGTGCTTTAGTCCAGCCTCTCACTGAGTAAGTGACTGAATGTTGTGATGGCAGAGCATGTATACAGTCTTATTCACAGAGGAATACATTCTATTGCCTAATTTTGTGTTATGATTTGACAGGTTATCAAAATGTAGATATTTTTTAGTAGTCTGTCCTTGTGGGGCTGTAGGGGGTACTCACTTAGAGGTTGAAGATCTCATGGGGTACAACACTGAAAAAAGTTTGCGAATCACTGCTCTAGGCTACCAGCAAAATGTATACATAAAGAAAAGTAGGTCTTTGTGGTCCCCAGTAGGTACTGTCGAATGCAATGACTTTTAGCCTGTCACAGGGGAACTAGAGATACAGTACTCTTGTGCTACACATAGTGAATGGTCTTTTTCATAATTCTATTCTATCCAGTCATTGTTGTACTATTACATTGTGGGTAAGAAGAAGAATAAATTATTCAAGCATGAGTAATGGAAAAATAACATGGCAGTAAGTTTGTTTAAAAATAGATCAGTGATCTTATTTGCTTAATTTCAAAGACACGTATTTCAAAGCTATCGTAGACTTGAGTGGTTAAATCAGAAACTTCAAACTTCAACCAAATTAAATCCTAATTTAAATTGCAAACATTATTGTATTGGGGAATGTTTTCAAAGCAATGTATTACACTGCAGCTCACAATCCTTGTAAACAATTGCACAGCATTTAAGTTTCAGGCTTTTAATAGGGGAAGAAAGAGAAAAACGCATAAGAATTTGCAGAAAACTATAAAGAAAACAGAAATTGGCAGACTGGGGAAACAATTTATGTAGCTAGAAAATGGCTTGATTAAAAAAAGTATCTAAATCAAGGTCATGAACCATATCAATGCAGTCAGGGAGCAGTAAAATTAAAAAAGGAGTGCTGGCAGGACAAGATGAATGAACTTCATCAAATAAAGGTTACAGTGAATAATTCTGACTCATATTCCGCTATTAGTAATGATACACACAGCTTATAAACTAACAGCATTAAAACCAAAGACAGCAGTAAGGTCAAAAGAAGCATTTACCAATATATACCATTCAAAGTTCAGATGTTTTTGAGATCCAAGCGTGGGTGACTGTCCTGCACAGTGAAATTTATCAGATTTTGTTTTTTTTAAATCTCTTTATTGAGTTTTCCAAAATGGCATACATTTTACAACATTGTCATTTGGTATAGAATACAATATAGAATCCCCCTTACCCTTCCCAACCGTCTAGCCCTGCCTTACAATCCATCCCACCACCCAGCCTTGCCCCCAGTCCCACCCCAGCGGGGTAAGGTTGTCAAGGGGCAAATAATAATAAAAAAATTAAAAAGAGGTAAAATAAAGACAACAGCATGAACAAAGATTGCACATTGGCAGAGATATCATATCAGCAGCATGCTGTAAATTTCACTCAGGGATTTGAAAACTGCTCCCCAAAATGGAAACGATGCCCTTTTGATCTGTGGTAAAGGATAATAAAATATAAACAGTTGAAGGCTTATTGTGAAGTGGGTTATATTGCTTTTTTAACAAAACGTGTCAGCTGTAAATAGCGGAAGAAATGAACACGGGGTAGTTTATATTTCATTGCCAGCTGTTCAAAGGATGCAAATATTCCATCCATGAGGGATCTCTAATGAACAGTATCCCTTTCCCATGCCAGGCGTGGAAGGCCAGATCTATCAAAGCTGGAGTACAAAGGTGATTAGAGATAATAGGTGCCATTACAGAAGGTCTTTGTAAACCAAAATGCTTCCTAAATTGCAACCAGATTTTAAGCATAATATAAGATGTCACAGGATTATTAGTTGAGATGCCTGCCGAGACTTGTAAAGTAGAGGAGGCTAAACCCAGTCTGGCTCATTGTCATCAGAGTGACCTTTAACCCAGAACATGAATATTACTTGCCCCATAATAGTGTAAAAGGTTGGGCATGGCCATTCCTCCCTCCATTTTGTGTCTCTCCAAGATGCCCCTACTGATGCGTGGCTGCTTATTGTTCCATGTAAAGTTTGAGAGAATGCTATCATTTGAAGCATATTGTTTATTTGGGATGAGTGTTTTGGGAGAGATACAGAAACCTAGGGACAATGTTCATAATTAATGCAACCTGCCATTGATACGTGTAGGGTGTGCCATCACTCTAAATCTATTAAAGGTGTGATGTTCCAATTAAAAACAAGGTCAAAGGATAGGGGAACAACTATGCTAAGGTATTTAAGGTGTGAGTTCACTCTTCTGAAAGGGAAATCAGAAGACATATTTTGAGCAGCAGAGTTGACAGGATGTAGTTCACTTTTCCCCAATTCAATTTGTAGCCAGACAGTTTCCTGAACTGTTCTAACATGGCCAGGATTGAAGGTATTGAGGACATGGGATTGCGAACAAACAGAAGGAGATCATCTGCATATAGTGATACCTTATGTAGGATGTTCCCTCTGGTTATCCCCTCAAAGGTATGGCACTGACGCAGTGAAATAGCAAGTGGTTCAATTGCCAAATCAAAAAGCAATGGGTAGAGAGAACAATTCTCACTTCCACCTCCTCATTGGAGAGGGAAGTACCTTGATTGTACATTGTACATTGAGTGCACGGATGCCAAGTGTAAAGTGTAAAGTAATTTCACCCAGGAAATGAAATTTTAGCCAAAGCCAAACCTCTCCACAGTTCCACAGAGGAAGCCCCACTCTACCTGATTGAACGCTTTCTCTGCGTCCAGGGATATTACAAGATATTACAAGTTCACAGGTAGTATAAATAGTAAGTAAAAATAAGAAGTTTGGGAATATTAAAGGAGTGCTTACCTTGCATGAATCCTGTCTGGTCTGAGGATACAAGGCGTGGGAGCACTTAGCATGGTATTTAGCTAGAATTGTGCAACCTCTCAAATTTTATTTCTAATATACAATATAGGAATTTGTGTCGGTGTGATTTGTGTGGAGACACATCAAAAATGTGCAGTCTGACAAAGTATTAACACATGGTAAAACTAAACAACTTTGTATACAGTGAAAAATTACAATTGCATAGAAGACTTGTCATTACACTAGCTTGAGGACTTGCTTGTGCAAACCCCATTGAACACCTTTGGGAGGAATTAGACCACTGATTGCGAGCCAGGCCTTCTCGTCCAACATCACTGCCCGACCTCACAAATGCTCTTTTGGCTGAATGGGCACAAATTCCCACAGACACTCCAAAAGCTTGTGGAAAGCCTTCCCAGAAGAGTGGCGGCTGTTATAGCCACAAAGGGGGGACCAACTCCATATTAATGCCCATGGTTTTAGAATGGGATGTCCAGCAAGCTCATATAGGTGTGATGGTCAGGTGTCCACTGACTTTTGGCCATATAGTGTACTCTAAATGAGGACAGGATCTAGACTGTTTTGCATATCTTATCGTATTACTTCATTCAGAAAACATATGTTATTTTGGTGTAGTGGAGAAATAGAACTCTTAGCTATTGAAAGCGCTTCTGTCACACCAATTCACACCATGCAATGAGCAGAAGAAATTCCTTGGCTCTCCAGAGTGACACACTATGAGCCGACAGTGCAGTGGTTTGTCTTCTCGTCATATTCCTAAGGAAACAGTTTATGGGCCTTGGGAATGACACAGAATGCCATTTTCTTTTTGGTTGAATCTACATTTCAAGACTCATTGCCTTAGTTTAGTTGTGTGCTTTGAAACTAAACTGTTCAATAATATTACATTCAGCGAATTAATATTCTCAGTGTTTCACTATAGTAAATAATAAAAAAAAATAATTTACTCTTAAAAAACAATTGACAAAGCTTTAATATTAAAAACCAACACATTTTGGCTGAAACAGCCATCAGGGTTGCTGGACTGCATGCATAAGCCCTCTCCGAACGACATTGGAATTACCAGGAGAGGTCTGGTGATTGATAATTTTTACCTCAGGGACCACAGGAATTTTATTCAGTCAGGAACGAACATGTCAGTGATACCGGCTGAAATTACCTACTGTTAAATTAATTCCGATGTCCTGGGGTAATTTTAATCCCGTCCAGATCAATTTCTAGTGTTTCACACAATTGGTGACTTGTTCACCCAGCATCTGGATTACAAGAACCATATAGTGGTGGGGTAGAGCTTAATCACTCTTTAGATTAGATTAGATGAAACTATAATGATCCCCATGGGGATATTAGATCATTGCAGCACCAAATAGGATTCAGCAGGGAAAAAAGAAAATAATATAAGCACACAAATAGAAGTCCGCTGGTGATACTAATGCTGTCCAGATTGCTATAGTCAATAATACATATATTCTGTGACATCCAAAATGTCAACCTCAGGGCCCATAGACTAACCAGTATTAAAAAACAGAACACAAAACCCCAATTGCTATCACCTGATGTAGAAGGCACTATAGGGTGCCAACCCCTTCAGGACACAGAATCCCATCACACTGTGCATTCACAATGAATGCACATTATTTGATTGTTATTTTATTTGTGGAGGACTCTAAATCAACAAATATAGATGGATCATTTGTGTGTGGCAGAAAAAAAAACATATTTTAAATTCAAGTTGCATTTTATCTACATGTTAAACAGAACCTTTTCACATGTTTTGTATGTTGTAAAAGGGCACTGCCTAGATATGTACAAGCCCTGCATCGTTGCTATGTGTCTGCTGTTTACTCATGTTCATGCCGTTCTCTCATCACTTCCCAAAGGACCGTGATGGCTGCAGCAATCAATTTAATGGTGATTCAACACAGTTTAATTCACATCAGACTTTCAAGGCTGCAGTTCCTTTCTTGTATCCTTTAGATTTTCATGTCATATATTTGGTTTCATAAATACTCCACTTTCACTCATTCAAAAACGTATCCCCTAAAAAAATGTGTCTCCTTGGCAGTGTGTCCTCATTTTGTCCTCGGTGTGTGTTTTTGTTTTGCTACTGCACAGGCAAATTATCATGGGGGAAATGCTCTTAATAAATGACAAGTACACTAATGTATAGTCTGACAATTTCCTTGTAGAATCAATGGATGCTTATGGTTTGAGATAATAAAATCACAAATAAGGAACTAGGTTGGTTACTTCCGGGAGGCTACTTTCAAACTTCGTAATCCTGTGAAATGTTTTAAAAATGTTAGTCTTACAATCCACAAAAATTGTAATGTTTTTGTTATGTGTGTATGAGGGGTGGAAGTGACAAAATTGAAATGATAAAAACAGATGTGATGAAAAAGCATGTGTGTGAACTTGTCAAGTTAATGAGTCTTTTCATCATTTTGCACCACTTTCTATCATTCATCATTTATCATGTAAATAACAAAATGGCCATTTCTCATATGAGGTGAGCAACCTGTAGTCCCTAGAAGGGTGAAAGGAAGAAAAAACGATAAATACTGAGGTGATGAAAGTGGATGTGAATTGGAAAGAGTGATAAATTGTGAGGTGACTTGAGGAATTTGAAGGCAATTTGATTAAATAATTGGTGATTTCAAATTTTCCTTTCATTCATCATTATCATTATTTCCACACATTTACCACGGTCACTGAACCTCAGCAGTGTTGCTCAACTCTCGAGTGTTCCTGTCTACAACAGACTCGTCAAAGGAGGTTTGTCAATGGCTCTGGCTTGTGGTTGATATTTAGGTATGAGAGCGGAAGTATAACAAAAACTACTCATGCCAATCAATAAACAACCTTGCACTCGTTAAACAATAAATGGCACCAGCTATTTAATAAAATCATCTTGTCACTTTATCACTGTTAAATTCACATGCACAGTTTTTTTGTTCATTTAATTTAATTTTCATCATTCTTTATGTTACTTCCACCCTTAATGATAAATGGCCATTTTGTTATTTAACTGATAAATGATGAATGATAGAAAGTGGTGTTAATTATGAAAATGGCTCTGTTTTTATCAAATCAACTCTGTTTTAATCAAATAATATTTGGCTTTGTCAAATGATTTGACAATTTATGATTCAATTTTTAAATTCACATGCATCTTCATCACATCTATTTTTATCATTTAATGTTTGTTACTTCCACCCTGTGTAGGTGTGGATCTGGCAAAGATACATTGACATGGGAACATGTTTTTAAAGGAAACTGATTTTAGCACAATGATCTAAAGATAAAGATTATGAACAAGTATAGGTAGACGGTTTCACAATCCAAATAATTTTAGGGGAAAACGTAGTATTAACACCTTTTTAACAAAGCTGGTTCCTTGTACTGCTATTGATCAATTCTCAAACACAATACACACTATGAAAAATGAGCTGAGAAGCCTCTCTGCCAAAGACATTTACAGACTGAGCCAGATTGTAGGGAGGCTGTTGACCTTGCCTCTCCATCTAAGCATAATTGCTGGGTATTATCAATACCACCAGTGGTCTCCATAGTGACACTAAGCTCATTGGCATTCATGTATTTCTACCTCGCTATAATCTGCCCTTAATAGACGGCTAGTAGGAGCCATAATGAACCATTGAACAGGATAATTGTTGTTGTAATTACCTGTAAAGAGCTTATTTCCACACAATTAAAATGGCAAGGGGGATTTCCTTTGTGGACAGTCAGACATTTTGGGCAACACACTGTCTTTCATGTGGTCATTTTGCATTATGAGATCCATACTGTAACTACATCCATACAGGAATCACATTCAAGCTGAAACAAAACTTGCAAACCAGTGGGAACTACTTGCCAAATTATCCTTTTTCTGTAACTGACTGTGGATTATTTTTGCTAATTGACAGATAACACTAAATAAATGCTGTGTTACTATGGCAGAAACAATTTCAGCCTTTCAGCCCTGTTTTTACATAGATAAATTGGAATTGATCAGTCAGACAAATGAAGGACCGTGCTGCTGTGAATTAATGTGAGGCTATTAGAAACTGACTAATTCACTCCCAACGCCTGTTGGATGGCACACCTCTATTGGGGCACCATTAAGTCAAAAAGCTCCCCTAATGTCTTTGTGATGTTTTTATTTGCAAGTCACTAATTACAACACTTAAGTGTTTTATTTATATTCATATTTTTATTTTATTGTAGATTCATTTGTTTATTTACCAAGTTAGTTAGGTGGTGTGTTAGTTAGTTAGTTAGTTAGTTAGTATTATGACATGATTGCTCCATGGATGAAACATTCACAAACTCACTTGCAACATCAATAACAATATTGAAAGGATAACTCTTTCTCTCATAATTTGCTCTTTTGTTCTAGCACAAGTTCACAGGCATGCTCGGCCCAAAATGTCTGCTGATACCGACTGTGATAGATTGAGATGATTTATCATACCTCGAGTGATGAATGGCTTAATCAAATTAAGAGTGTGCTGAGAGTTGAGAGAAGAACATAATAAGTATTTAACTCTAGAGACTCAGCAGAGGAAGATGCAGATTGGTCTCCTCTGTTTAATGATTAATTACCCTTTGTCTCCACTTTCACCAAATAAACAACTAAGTCTTTCTAAGTCTTACCATTCCTGGTTTACTTTATTGAATGTAAAGATTTATTAGTCCCCAAATTAATTATTTGTCAAACCATCAGCCCCATATTTATTCCACCTGTAAGCCAATTAAAGGCAACATAGGATAGAAGGAGCGAGTGATCAATACAAGTCCAATTATGCATGCCTTGATGTCACATCGTTTACCGATTTGTTAATAGAAAGGATTAACGTTTGTACTCAACATGAATACCAAATATACCTCAAATTGAAACTACGCTAGGCAATGTTGCACATCGGTGGCTCCAAAAGACAGAGAGACGTTGAAAACTGTTAGAACTTCAATACCCAGAAAAGGCGATGTCAGTAAACTGCACACAGCATGCTCATGTTTACCAACCTGGCCGGTCTATGATGTGTTAAACCAAAGGGATGAGAGAGGTAAAATATCTAACGTTGCTGAGTCCAGCTTTCTCTGGACGGAGTGTGTGGATCTCTACATAAAAACCTTGCCTAGTGCAGCTTTAACATTGATTACTTTTCAAGACAGCTACCTTGAAGATGACGACTAAATTCACCAGATATCTACTGGTTATCCACTCCCTAATTTACAAGCAAGCCAATCAAGCCCTAGACCTGCTGCAGCAAGCCACTGTAAACAATCTTGACCTTTATTGTTGAGGCACATCCATATCCATTGGTGGAAAACAAATAAACAAATCACGTCAGGTGTAAAGCTGATGAATCGAAATTGTGTACAAATGAGAGCATCGTTGTAATTTGGGAAAACAGAATATCAGTCACATCGACCTCAAGAATGATTAGGTGTATGGCCTTGGCTAGAGGGTGGATGACATTAGGCATGCAGCCTCAATTGTGCTGTGTTCCTGTACAGAATGTACATGGGAATTGATTTCCCCTGTATTATTGCCAGGATGTGGGATACTCAATAGGGAATGTGACAATCATTTCTTTCATTACCACAAGCAAAATGACTGACATTAATGAAAATAACTTTCAATTTGTTATTTTGTCCATAGTTCTTTAGAGCCTATGTGATAACAGGCATAACATAACCATTGTGGATTTCAAATTGAAATCGAAAATTCACCTATGGAAGTGCAACTAGCATTTCTAGTTTTCTTTGTTGAATGCAATCTGTCTATCTCTAAGATTTATGGTCACCAAATTCGTAATTTGTCAAAACATTGCCCCATGTTTATCTCACCTATAATTTCCAATCCAATATCTTTCATCAATCCTCATTGGGTGTGTGCACATGCTTAGTTCATCTGTCTAAAGTCTAAAGATGGGGAACATCACCAGCGTAAACTCAGGATGTCCAGGAAAGTATGAGCAGCAATATTTTAATACAAGAAAGGCCGGCGGCTTTTGAGGGCTCTGACAAGGCCAACGGGCTGTCGATTTAGGTGGGTAAATATAATTACTATTTCTTTGCATTATTTTAAAAATCTTACAACACTGCTTTGTATGGAAATTGGGTCTAAAAAAATCTTGGAGGGACAATATGAATTCTGAGATATTTCAATTCAAAAAATTCCAAACAGCTGGCAATAACAATAATCTCATTGCAGGCAGCAATGACATTATAGATCACACATCCTCAAATGGTTTTACATCCAGGAAACACAATTACAGCCTCAATACTCACACAAATCCTTAAAATATAGAATTACAATATAATACACACGTACCCCCCATGCAATCCCCAACATAAGCTTGGTGGTAGTGCACCATAGTCACCTCACATGCATAATCCAGAAACTTCTTACAAATACAAGAAATCGCAGTATTTACAAAGAAGAAAACTATCAAACAACAGCTTGGCAGACACCTCCAGTACACTATTTTGATCCTCTCCTGTGTCAGTCATAGCACACAGAGGGGCATTGAGCAACAATATAAAGTCTTTGGCTTTTCTTTGAATATGCTGCAATGCTTAGAGGGAAAGTCCATTCTAAAACAAAATCCATTCTTATGATCCTGTTCTTTTTACAGTTTAGACCAAGATCATAACAAATCATCAACTAATCTCTCCCACAGCTAGAATCAGAATGAGCCGAAGCTCTCATCTGTGATGGCATCAACTGGTGCAGCCTGGAGCTGTCTGACTGTGACAATAAATGGGAGATTGATATGGGAACTTGAGGAATATGTGCTTGAGCTGTAACATCCTTCCTTTCATAATAGTGAAAACTGCACTGAACCATAAAATACCCCTTAGTACTGTCAGTATTTGGTATTGCACATATCCGAACAGCACATTCTGTACATATGCTGTCTCCATCTCTAAAGTGAATATATTTGATAAGCTGTATAGGTTTTACAACACCAGTCGACACACCAACACTTTCTGTACATACATATATGGCCTTTTGTAGACTTTAATATGAATATAATGCACATTTGCACATCACACATAAATAAATTCACATATGTGCTCCTTCACTTTTCACATTCTCTCTCATATTCTGCATATATTCATGTTTTATTCATAATGGTCCTACTACTTGATACTGTATACATACTAGTATTTTGATTATGTTTACACATACTATATATTATATATTATGTTTATACTATATATATAGCACATATTTCTAATTTAGCAATTCATATTTAAGTAAGCAATTGTGACTACTAGCAACATCTGTAAGTAACAACTCTCTATTCTCAATTCTCTATTTTTCCAACCAATTCAGTCTAATTACAATGTTTATTGACATCAGCATACATTTATATAATCCAAAAAAAGTTTACATTCTATTTCACTGCTTTATTGTTTTAATTATTTATACTGTTTTTATTGCTTATTTGATCTGCAGTGACTAATTTCCCCACAAAGTTCAATAAAGTTTCATCTTATCTTATTCTCACTGATTGCCTCAAACTCACTGCCAACGCAACAGCTTCCCTTGTCTTCTGATGGGGTACAGTCTTGTCTTTCTTTAGTCCGGATTTGGGGTAGTTGGGGTAAGGCGTTCTAATTAAAGTACAAAATAAATGAGCAAAGATCATAAAAATATCTCAGGCGAATTTTGATTTAAGGTGGCTTTTCCCTGTAACCTTAGAATCACATTTAATTATAGAATAGACATGTGCAGCTTGTTAATTATTAAAACGAAAAATGACATGAAAACCAAATTCACAGTTCCTTCACAGTTAATGTGTTAATAAATGTGTTAACAACAGTGAGTCTACAAATGTGAGAATATGTTTATGCTTAATTCAAAATCAGATTGGGAAACATTATTGCACTACATACACTATATAGCATAAAACAATATGATGTATATATGTATAGATAGATAGATGCACACAAAGAACCAGCCACAAGAAGGCTACCCCCACTGGTAAAAGGAACGAAGCACAGCTGTAATTACTAACTGAATTAGACTGAATGTATTATCCAATTAAAAACAATTACATGGTTGATTAATAAACCGGAGCCGGAATGAAAGCCTGTGGCTTAATCAAAAATGTTTCACTTTGTCAGAGAGAGAAAATAAGGAAAGTCATTCATTACAGCAAGTCTGACCAAAAAGTTTGACTTGAATACGCTTGTCCTGAATACAATAAATCTTTAATTACCTATTATAATCGTTTTACACAGAGACAACAGTATGGTGAGGTCACACCATGCTGCGAAAGTTAGAGAAACTTTGCATGTACTCTTTTATGAGGCTGTTAGAACTATCAGACTAGACTATCAAAGTGCTTATCTTCTACTTTATTCTATCGTGCTCAGTGTCTGAGTGAAAAGAAGCTTTGTAAGTGAAATCCCACTGGAAATGACAGGGTTTTTTTCTTTATTCATTTTCCCTTCCTTTGCCTCAAATCTCTGGAAAAAGAATTAAAAATAATTCAAACGGAGCAATCCCTCAGTGGTGGGATTGGTTTGTAGGTAATATCCACTCTAAAGACAAATCAAAGTTACAGGCATACAGTGACCCTAGAGATACATTGCTTCCAAATCAGTTTGTAACACATTTGGATAACATTGGGAGAAGGCAAATAGATTGTGTCTTGTGCAAGTCGAAACATTTAGCCTCAAATTCCAATGCCCTTGTAAGAAAAAACCAACACAATGTTTTCCATTTATATACAATGTGTATGGTAAAAAGAAAAGAAAATGTTTAAAAGACACTCCTTTCCCCAACGTTTATGACGGAGAACGTTTTGATTGATGCCCAAAATGTCATGGTGGTGAATATCTATCCCCAAGGCCATGCAAATTCAATTAACTGTTTAACAGATGCCCTGCGTCACTTTTTCCCCCAAAAAATATATACAAAATGTTGATGCATCGTTTTTATGCCGTCCTAATTCCTACATTGGCTTCAAACATTCTTTCCGTGTGTATCTACGCAGAAGCATAACTCGGCCTTAACTGTGAAAGGAGACAAGCATCACAGAAACGGGGTATCATCTTGGTTTGACGCAAACAGCATCGGTTTTTGTTTTTTTCTAATTTAATGCCATTGACACCCGCTGCCTTGGTTTACATCCAGAGTTTTAATGCCCCAAATGGTCAAATTTAAAGATATTGAATATCAGCACAAAACAGTGTCAGTCTTCAAAAACCAAAACCATCAAACTAACCCTAGTATAATTAATATTAATATTCTTCTATATATATATCTTAATATTTTGGCGATCATAAGACTAGGATTGAGCTCAGTCTCTTAATGTATTCTCCGTCAAAAGGCCTTGGATGAAAGAGGAAATACAGAGTTGTGAATGTCTGCAGAGACTTTGCGTCTTCTCTCTTTCAAACCAAAGTGCTGTAATGTGTTTTGCAGAGGTGTTATAGAGAAATCCACGCTGAATCGATTTGGCTGAATTGACACGCTCGGCGGTTTTCTCACCAAACCACTGAGTTATTCTTTAGGGTCTGTTTATATAGCTTACTCTGTGATAGAAGAAAAAAGAACTTGGTCCAGACTTCTGCTTTTTTTCAACCTGAGTTAATTGGATGGATGAACTAAATATCTTGTAGCAATCAATGGGCATCGATCGATCCCCTGTAATGCTTTTATTTCAGGCATAGCATGGATGCACTTGAAAAGTGGTTGGCTGTAAGTGGAAGGAGAGAGGATTGTCTTTTGCCTTTCTCCTGACCTCTATCATCTCAACTAGTGATGTTTTGGTTAATGAATTCTAAGTGTACACCAGAATATACTTTCATGGTTGTGGCAAAGGTTACTCTGGCTCTACATCACAATGTTAATTTGCAACTGTTAATTTTCTCAAATGCAAGTTTCTTTTGAAACCTGACCTTATCCTGTAACTTTTCATAGTATGTGTTGAATAAAATCTGATATGAGTCCTCGCCTCATGAATTACTTGAGTATATTTATTAACAAAATGCAGATCTCTGTCAGAGAAGTGTCTGAGCAGAGATTATAAGGAATAGAAGGGGCTAGTTTCTAACATCTGCAAGGTCATGTTGATAGTTTAGTCTGAACAGTCAGTTCTGTGTGAAAGGGCTTCTAAGGGAGCTAGAAAGAAGGACACAAGACAGGTCTAAACACAATTCACATATTCATACAGGGACATACATGGAGCAATAAAACATACACACATGATCACACATGGTCTAAGTTACACAAGGCATCTAAACAGTCCTTTAGGAACTAAGGGGCGCATAGAGTCACAGGGAGAGAGAGAGAGAAGAGAATAACAAGATACAATAAATTCTTCCACAGTATATAACTATATACCTTTCTACTGTATAGTGGTGAATATAGATTCTGTAATGGAGGAAAGTTTTCTTGTTACAAAAAAGCCATTTTGCTCTAACAAAATGACTGTAATTCAATGACTGGGTTCAACTCCAAGTTTGCAGGATCAAACGGCCTGCAACAATTATATAAAAAGCATGTAAGTTCTGTAATTGAAACTGCATTATTACACTAACACTGAACCATTCCAAATAGAAGCTGTAGCAACATAAAGCAATCTAAAGGCTGAGATATTAGATTAGCACCATGACTAGAGGATGGTGCATGGTGAAACCACCATGAAATTAAATTTCAGTGGGGCAGGTCCGGTGAAATTGACTGGCTTTTGACACCCAGGCTTGAAGCAGCCTCTCTGTCCCTCTATTTTTCTCATCTGCCATTCACCTTATGGTGTGTCCCATGTTTTTCCGAGCCTACTTTTGCTCTACGGGCCATTAGTCTTGAAAGGAAACCAAGATCTACTGTCGAAGTCTACATTAGACCATCGGCTGTCACCTTGTGATGTAGCACTCACCAGATTTTGTCAGGCGAGATACTCATTTTGGTAGTTGGGACTTGGTTCACTGACAAACTGCTGCTCTGGTATTTGAGTCAACAGTCATGCAGATATTCATGGCCTACCCTCTGAAAGAAGCCTCACATAAATGTCACACATCCGCTGCCCTAGATCCTAGAAGCATGTATAATCCTTCACATACAGGTAAAGCCATTGTTAAAAAAAATAAATCTAAGCATTCTTACTGTCTACTCTCAGATGTTTAGGAAGCATATAAATGTGAAATGTCTGCTCAGCATCCTGAAAAAAGCTAGAGGAGAGAAGGGTTAGCAAACATGAATATCATTTTGAGAAATGTCATGTTGCAGAAATTCAATGGTCTCACTTCAGCCAAGGTGAATAGATTATTTCCAATAACATTGGTCTCCTGTTGCAGATTACTACACTCCATTCAACTTTCATTACAATAGGTGAATGCAGTACAATAGCATAGCTCAATAGGGTGCATGACCCACTAGGAGAGTAATATATATACACGTGTACACCATGAGAGCCTACAGCAGTATTATCCCTTTAGTAAATATACTATGCATACTCACTGTGTAGAGGAACATATAATCCTGACACAACCCCATAATGCAAAAACTCATTGATGCCATCAGATAAGTATTGGCCTCATGACCTTAAAGGAAGTCAATGGATGACCTTGTCGAGGTTAGACCCAGGGCATACAGTGATCCAAGAAATATTATTCTGGGAAATATTCACCAAGTGGAATAATAACACTGCCACCACCAGTGCCTGTTTCGGGATGAGGGAGGAAATCGGATCAATATCACAGTAAATGTGACTTATAGGCATGAGATGTTTCTTTTTTCTACCGCCGTCCTTTTTACATGTAAATGAGATATTATCGATATAATAATAATTCTATATATATATTAATATTACAATTATATGAACAATAATCTCTCTGTTGTTCCATGTTAACTGTGGGCATCGACAAACTTAAATTAATTGGCCACCCACTGCCAACTTCCATGAATTGAATTATGTACACACCCAGAGGCTATGCCAAAAAACAAATTGAAGTAATGGTATTGAATTCTGTTTATTATGTCAGGAGCCATTAATTTGCTACCTACTTAATATCAACCATGCTATCTGAAACTTGGCAAGAGAATGAGACGATAGACAGGAGAGTACCTTTAAACAAAGAGCAAACAAAATCAACCAATTTCATGTGCTTTGGCAGGAGGAATCAGATTTCACACTGTCTGCTTGGTGGCTTTTAGTCTCACCGAGAATCTCTAAAATGAATTTGTTAGACCTCATTCGACTGAGGTGTTTGCACCTGTAAAAAGGGACATGGAAGTTTAATTTTATCTATGCCGTTTCCATTAGTGTTCCACGATGCAGAAATGCAATCAGGATTGGGTGCTTTCTACTTTGTTTTGACAAGGAGGCTCATTGTCTGCATTCCTGAGCCCTTGCTTCCCTGTATAGTGAACTGTGTTTACATGTTCCATGTCAAAATCAAACATAATTCTCTGTTACAAACAAAGGCCTTGACTTCAATTGCGATCCTGCTCTTTACAAATCCACAAATATACATAGTTAAAAACAGTTGCAATGTAGATCTGTGTCCAGCCCGGACAGCTCAGTCAGTAGAGCATGAGACTCTCTCAGGGTCGTGGGTTTGATCCCCACATAGTGTTAACTATCACGTTTTTAAGTCGCTTTGGATACAAGCGTCTGCTAAAATGACTGTAATGTAAAAAAATGTAATCATCTAAAACATATTTCAATGTTGTTATATTTATTTACAGAATGTCAAATCCGAATTTATGAACTGCCAGACACATGTGAACTTCATTACATCTGTGTGTGGATTTTTTAGAGTTCCCTGACGCGGTCAGATTCACAAATGCATTTTTTCTAACAGACTTTCTCCATAGCCTATCAGACGTCTCTTTCCATTTCAGCCAATCATATAAGCGTAGCTTCTAGCATATGATTCAACATCATCACATAGCCGCTATTGAATCATACGCTAAACATGTAATGTATCAGGGAACTCCACACACGGATGTAATGAAGTTCACATGTGTATGGCAGTTTGTAAATGCAGATTTGACAGTCTGTAAATGAATATAACAACATTAAAATATGTTTTAGATAAACATTGCAACTGTTTTTAACGAAGTATATTTGTGGATTTTTTAAACATTTATTTAAAAATATAACAAATCGTATTGTGTTTGTTTGTGAATATTGAGAGTAATCTGATTCCATACTTTTCAACTAATTCCATGAAAGTAGTCTATATAAATGATGATCCTTAACAAACTGAAAATGTTTATGTATTTACAAGGACTCAAATAAATCTCACTTGAAGGTAACAAGAATCATTACACAAATCACAATTGGCTATTGCCTGTCTGACTGCAGAACTACTATTAAAAAAATCTAAAGGGCATTCGTGCAAAGCAATACAATCAATTGCTCTTGTGACGAGTCTTGTGTCAATCAGGATAGCACAGATGTGCAGTGTATAACTGCTGAGGTACGGCCAATTCAATCCCTGCACAACACTTGAGAGGTATTAACTAGATAGGCCTTTGGGAATTGATGCGTCGATGAACAGCATAGCACAGAGGAGTGAATGTGCACTTTGAGGCAAGAGGAGGGGAGGTAGAGTATCAGAGGGTCTAATAATCTAACATCTCCTCCACTGCAACTAGGAGATGAAGTGCTGATGGAGAGAGCATCGCGTCCGTGTCTCTGAAATCATTAAAGGGAGAAAGATATTTTCCGGAGAGCCCTCCTGATTGGCTGACAGATCAATGGGCGGCTTTTCACTAGATGGGAGGGAGGGAAGGCCCTGAGGTATTCATCAGCTTGGCCCCATGGGAGATCCAATCAATGACACACTAGCAGCCTCCCTCGGACAACATGTTGTACTGATTTAGACTATTGCCCCTTGACAATTCAATGTGTTTCACTGCATGTTATGTTGAAAACGAAATTCAACAGTGATGTCCTTTACAATGTTGGCACTGCAATCACACGCAGAGACAGACACAATCTGTAGAAGCTATTATGTATTGAATACATATGAATGCTTTTGTTGTGAAGAGTAATTAATGCCTGGTTGACATAATAGGACTGTTGCATGGATTTAGCGATATTTTTGGTTGTCCTAGGAAAGATGTCACCAATGGTAACATAAGATAACAAAGATGTCTAATTTAATCAGTGCCAATTTAGCATAATAGCGATATTATATGGGTTTGTTATCTTGCTTGTGCACAAGATTGGAAAAACATACATTGTAAATATAGTTCATTGGTTGCTGATACATTACTTACTCATGAAGCAATTAGCGTAGACCACTTGTGACTAGCCACTATCATACAGGAAGTGGCTTTGAGTGTAAATCCGCTTTTATTTCAAAATAAAAGTAGTCTCAGTACCTTTATGATCACAATCCGAGATTCTCGAAAAACCTTGCTGTTGAATAGGGGGGAAATTTTGTAGGGATCGGTTTATAGCAACTGTCATGACACAGCTCATTGCTTTCAATAGGCTTTTCCATAACAGCACTTATGGAAAAATGTGAAGCCAATGTGGGCTAAGCTGAGGTCGCAGTGTTCCAGCTGCCATGACCCCATGCCTCGAAAATGAAAGGTTTCACCCTTTTTTCTCTTTCTCCCTCTTTAGTGAGGGGGCAGAACAATATCAGTGATGGCTGTTATGATCACTGTACTGTTATGATCACTGTGCAAAACAATCAGATGCAGGCATGAAGAAGGCTTAGGAGCTGGTGAAACAAACAGAAGGAATTGCCATCTCCCTCTCTCGCTCTCTTTGTGTATGGATTTATGGGACCAGTGAGTGGAGAATATGCCGAGTCTGTTGTTTTGTCCTAGTTATAGATATTGTACATGGTTCATCACGGTCAGTGAAGCCCCCTGCCAACTCAATTCTTCCTTCCCCATTGATGTTGATTCCCCCGCAGATTGGGGGGAATTTACATTTCAGTGATTAGTGCTGCACCTTGTTTTGCTGAAAGCTTCACAGAGGGTGTTTCTACAAGGTCAGAGTCATGCAACCAAAAGCATGCTGAGAAGAGCAAACACACAGGGTAATTGATTTAACCGCAATAGTAGCGGCTGAGACATGGCTTACTGAGCTGCAGATTTATTACCTTATCTCCACTTTTTAGCCTCTCGTCCACTGATTAAAGTCAGCAGCCAAAAAAATTTGAATGGAGGTTAACTTAATGGCTGCATAGATATGGGTTGTTATCAGCCATGCGGGTGGAAGAAAAACACACACCTATTAGATGAAAGTATGTATTTATATATACAGATTTGCGTGCACACACACTGACAGACACATTAACATAGATACAACCTATTGTTTAGTGTACATGGATGTTCATAATGTGAACCCAGAACAGCTGGATCAGAGGGAAAAAGTCTGTTTAAAGTAATAATGCTTGACATTTTTCTATAAATAAATTACCCTTTGCTGCGCTTTATCACCAACTGACATAACACTTATAATGTGATTCAACCACAATCTTTTACATTTGCTGTTCTAAACGCCCGGTGTCTGATAGGTCTTTTCCTGGGAGTAATCCTCAGGTGCACAGGAAGTGATGCGTTTTACATTTCCTACAGCAGCAACAGCAGTTTGTTTGGATTTTTTTTTTTAAATAACTGGATAGTTAGCATGATCAGCAATAGCCACCATGGCTGAACAGACAAAGAAAAGAGCGCCACCTACAGAAACACAAAATTCATCAACAGAAAATCCAAGTAAAAAGACGTCACAGCACTGGACACACTGTTTGATTGACAGGTGATCTCTGGGAAGTGCAGAAACACCATAGCGACGATCGTTTAGTAAAAAAGATGGAGACAAAATATAAAACAAAACAAGGATCTTGAGGATTGCCACACAACATATTCACACACACACACACACACACACAGTCAATAAAGATCCATGCAAGCACATCAACAACAGCAAACACAAACTGCCTCCCTCCCTCCCTCCCTCTCTCTCTCTTTCTCCCTCCGTGCTCTGTTTATTGACCCCAGGCAGAGGTATTTGTATGCATTCCCCCTTGACTGAGAAACATGTTAACACACATACACTGGCACGCACACACACACACAGTCTGAGAAAGCACATTTTCCAGTTCACTCAGGAGGATGGCAACTGGCTGGCAGAAAGCCCTGTAGGGTATACTGATGGTTGTATAGCTGACCTTCTGCTGCAGCTGGCCATACTGACACCTACAGTTGTACACACACACACACACACACACTGATCCTTGCTTTGGTTTGCCATGTTTCTCTCCCACCAGCTTGTGTCGGAGATGTGCGTTGTATTGGCATTTGTGCAGCCGCTGTCACCCACCACCCCCCGGGCCAAACCAAGCGTCATAGATTTCCAGTCGTCTGGCATTAGCCTCTGACTCCCGCCTCAGTCTTACCGGCTCCCCTCCGCTCTCGTTCACGCTTATCTGAGCCGAGTGTGCAAGAGAGGCGAGAGAAGAGAAGGTAGAAAAGGAGGAGGAGGAGAGTCGACGCCGAGATGGAGGAAGGGATGGAGAGAATCCAGGGCCAGTAATAAACGATAAGGAGAGTGGGAGGGGTAAAAAGAGATTAAGGGAAGAAGAGCAAGAGAGTGGGTGGCAGTGAACGGGGGAAAACAGAAGAAGCAGAGGAGGATGAAGGAGGAAGAAACAGAGAGAAACGATGGGGGGGAGGGTTTTAAAGGAGAACTGGGGAAATAATGGAAGCACTGGAGCCAGAACATTGTCAGCGTTGATAATGTGGTATACATTACTGCGTGAATGGAGCTCATTCAGGATGATGAGGGACGCATTGTGTGTGAGATGATGACTGAGTATTCACGTAAATTACCGACCTTGTGCAGCTCCAAAAGAAGGAGTGTGAACGGGACTAAACCTTAACACTAATCATCAACTTTTGTCTTTGTGGTCAGGGTGCATTAGAGTTAGCTAGGAGCCAGAGCTCCTCTTGTTGGTGCATTTGGGTACTACAAAATGAATCAAAAAAGGATAGCGTGTAATGTGTGTGTACACAGGTGCATGTGTATGTGTGAATCTTTAATCATACGCTCTCCTTTCCTGCACTCTTTATACGTCTGATACTCTTTTCATTCATTTGACTCTTCCTTGGTTTCTTTTAGTAGCAATGTAAACCTAGCTGTGTTGCAGATTCAAAGGGAACCCTACAGTAATGAGAAAGTTGCCTTATATCTCTATGTTCATCCCTACCGCTGTGGTAGATGACTCAACCACAACATCCTGACGCACTCCTGCAATGCTACTCATGGGGGTGGGGGCCCATCAACGCCTTGAAGCTGATCTTACATCAGCTTTTCTCTGAAATAGCACTCCAATTAAGCACAAAGTGCCAACACTCTGTAACTCTGATAAGGTGCCGTCTGCAGCTATAAAAGCCAGAAGCAAGTTTGCTAGAAGTGAAGTTTGATACAGCGAGTGCCTTTCACATTGGCTGAAGCATGATCCTAATATTAACTGCTATAGTTAGGGAGTGGTGAATCATGCCTGGTGATTGGTACACAAGTAAATCGGAGCTATATCCAGGAAAATCCCCACAGGCTGTCTCCTAAGAAAATATGTTGTTTTTATTTGATGAGTTCTCTTGGTGTTGGGCAACCTTATCCAAGGGGAAAATAATATGGGAAATTGCAATACTAGGAGAAAGTAGTGCAATCAGTTGACACTCTGCCACCACCATCCTTCCCTTTTTAGCTGAGATAGTAATTTCTATTCAAATACAGATGGGTTTGTCGGTTTTTGAGATTGCCGTCAGCTTTATCAGCGATCCCTCGTCTTTCTCCAGCTTTTCGGATAGGTCTCCTCCTGGCCCCTGATGAGACGCAAGTACTGGCAGGCCTAAATGGTAGCCATGAGAATCCCCACTTGGGTGGAGTGTGTGTGTATGTGTGTGTGTGTGTGTGTGTGTGTGTGTGTGTGTGTGTGTGTGTGACATCCAGCACGGATCTCATTCTATCATTCTTCAACTTTCCCCTGTTTAAAAAAATAACGGGGAGAGATGGGAGCTCTGAGTGTGACGAATGTGCTGTTCTCTCTATCGCTCAAACTTTGCACCTCCTCTCCAACATGATGCATAATGTTATCATCCGATTTTAACACTATTTTCAACACAACTACACCCACTTCTACCCGACGCCATTGACATTAGCCAAGTTGGCATAACATTTTCCTGGTGACTACGAGGAAGTGCCCCATATGTTATGCTTAATGGCTCAGTCAGTGCAATTAGCCTGTTGACTCAATGAGACAAAATCACCTGAAATAAAAACTAAATTAAGGTAGAACAGGGTCACTGAACATGTCATTTGCATCAAGGGTCACTGAACTGCTTCCTGTTTCTTCTACAGTCCCCAGCCAGTGGTAGCTGTAGCCATGGAAATGGAAACAAATCCGGTAAGATAGCAGTTCAGCCTCAGTCCAGCAATCAAAGTTTTGTGCGCTTGAATTAAATAAAAAGTAACATTTAAAAAATAGTCAATTTTTCTTACCTCAGTTGGCTGAGTCCTTGTCTGCAGTAAGCAAGGTCTTATGGCACAACATGTCACTAATTAAAACAACAATTAAATAAAATGGACCGAACTTTTTGACTGTGGAGTGATATGATTAGATGTGAAACAGCAGTCTGTTGTTCAGAAATAACAGACCTTATGAATGCATTCATTGGCCAATCAGAATTGAGTATATAAGCCACGTAATAAGGAATAATAAAGAGAAAAAGTACAGTTCCTGGAGAAAATGTGTCGGCTAGCTGAAAGCAGCTGGAAGTTTTGATTAAGGAAGTTTCAGTTTCCTCAGCAGATTTAATTGGTCTTTGGGAATAAAAAATCACCATTTTCTTTCAATATTGTCAAAAGATGAACAGAGCTGGAGGCCACATTACCCAAGAAGGTCCAAATGAAAGTCAGTAACTGGATTGAAGGAACCCATAGGAAAGCAAAATTCCTATGGGTGGAAAGCAAAACAAATTCTGAGATCTCATATTTATACTCCTTTTGCTAGAACTTATACCTTCCTTATACCATCTAGACACAATTTAGCTCTTTTTAAGACTAAGGAAACAAAAGGCAGTTTCTGCTATTTCTCAAATTCAACTCAAGAGACACAACCACATAAAAGCTTGTAGATCTCACTCTGATCAAAATAAGAGATCTCCAAATGATCTGAAATATGTGTCATTTAACTCTCCTAAATATAACACTAGAATGATCTCAAAGAAAACTCAATATTGTTGCAATTTTCTATTGAAGCCATGGGGCCAACAGCTGTATAGTTAGGAGCTTATTACCATTATATATGTCACATGTTAGCAGCTTCACATTTATCTCATAAAGTCTCAAGAATCCTTTCTCTCTGTGTTGTCTCCTCCTTGCTCCCAAGGGGTTTTAGGAGAAACATTTCAGATGAAGGTGATCACAAAGTGATACAAAATTGAGATCTCCCCTGTGTCTTAAGAGATGAAGACAAGACAACTGAGCAAAAGATTTTTCCTCCGGGAAGATCCATGATGCTGATCTATAATTTTAGTTAATGTTAGCAGTTTTATATCTCCAAACAAACTTAATCTAATTTTACTAATACTAACTAATATGCTAACATTCATATCCTATGGTGCTTCTTTGACAGTCAAATTGTTTATGCTAGCTGTGTCTGCTAGCTAATGCTAGGTGACTTTAGCTGGTTAAAATTGCGACCTTTAAAGCTAGTTGCAGGCTAAAACTGAAACAATTAGACCTAAACCTTTGCCTGCCATTGTTTCCATCAACTTCACTGTCTTCTGCCACGTATTTCCCACCACAACGATGATGTAAATCCAATATGGCTGTCATGTGAGAGAGTTGCCTGTTTGTTGCTTTTTGTTTGCTCTGGGAATAGTTTAATTATTTTGATTACTAATTTAGCATTATTGAGGCCATTTACTTATTCTTGTCCTGGCAAGTCTGCTTCCCTGCTCAGCTGATATACTTTGCAAGGCAGATCTCGTTTGACTGGAAGTGAATTAAGAGTCCATGTCCTCTGACATTTGTTCAGTACAGCAGGGCATGTCTCCCCAATACTCCAGACTACTCATGTGCAAAAGCTAGTCCTCACAAAATACACCTTAGAGAAATCTGAATAGAGGTGAAATGAAAATGAGTTTTTAAAAAGAGGTTGATACAAAATCATACAATTAACAGAAAAATACTATTACTACTATACAGTATATGCTATTTCATTTGCACTCAGATTTCATTCAGATTTGTTTCTTAGTCCACAAATGTGGGGTGAGGGGTCTGGTGGTTTGGGACACCCAAAACCCTGCCCCGCTGCCACAATATTAGTTATATATTGTTGTAAAACCACAACTAATGCTTTAATATCTCAACAATAGCAATGGCAATGATAATATGGGGGGAAAAAAGTAAGAATTTGGGGGATCTTTAATGTTTCAGTGTAAACCACACCCACTTCTGAATTAAGCCCCGCCCACTTTCGGATTTATCCTTTTATAAAATACAAATAATTTGGCTGGTTGAACAAATACAGATACAAATAGGAGCATATCCGCACACCCCTTGAGTCTAGGTACTTTCTTTGATGTTACCTACAGTTTTGTGATTGGAGAATTTTCTTTTTGATTCGTCTTGTCATCTGGCAACCAATAAAACTTAATGCTCAAAGGTTAAGCACATTCCAATTAGTGCACATTGTTTAGCTCCATCTCAGGTTTCTGGACACTACAGCTGGATGGGAGGACTAGCTAGGGATTGTCAGCCACATACATAATCCCAGCCTCAGTTTGCTGCCATCATGGGTGATGTTCAACCTGTCTGAAACCCAGTATGTGTGTGTGCGTGTGTGTGTGTGTCTTCCTGCCTGTCTGTCTGTCTGTGTATATAGTACCCCAGCCTGTCTTAGCTCTATGGATATACTGGAGTGTTCAAGCTCCATCAGTACAGTAAGCTGACAGTTCAGGAGGAAATAAAATCAATACCATTGGAAACAACTCACATCGCTGCAAAATGTGGGCATATGTTGCTCGAGCAGTATTTGTGTGTGTGTGTATGCGCATGTATGATTGTGCCTCTTCTTTTCCCTGTAAGCTAATCATCAGTAGTATGTCTGGGCTTTCCTGGCTCTGGGAAGGTGGCTGTTTTCAGTAATTACAACAAACACACATCTCTCTAATGGATGATAACACCAGGTCCCGCTGCACACAACAAACCAGCCAGAAACTGGAGCTGCATTTAAGAAACCTGCGGGATATTGTATATTGAATGCTGATCATGAGCAGTTTAAAGCACTATGGCTACACTATCAAAAGTGCCCCAACGGTTGCACTCGGCATATAAATTGAGGGGTGCCTACATTACAACAGCACAACAATAACACATGCGTTTGCTCTGTGACTGATATATCGTTGTTAGTTGCCTTGCCTCAGTGACTGCATAAATTCATGAGGTTGTGTGATCCGACTGAACAGTCCCATAATGAGCTGTATGGCCATGTGGAGTATCTTCAACTATGCTGAGGCAATGTATGAGATGAGACAATGAGTTTTCTCTGTAATTAATGTAATAGCTGGAATGACAGGGAAACATCTGGCGGCAGCGAAAGGGGTATGAAAACAGTTTGCCTGGCATCTGTACACTCTGACAACCACTAGTCTGTCTCATTTTTAAAAGAAAATGGCGGCAATTAAAAAGCTATTCTGTTCCAGATAGCCAAGCTTTGTTCATTTAGTGGTCCATCAATTTGTCAGGGCATCCCACAGCTTTTGCTCCTGGGCATGTGATGTGGGTTTGAATCGAGCATCGCGCTAACTGTGTTTACTATTGTGTTTTAGGTTTTCTATGCCATTTGATATGCAGATTGTTTGCTGCTCTTTGTTAGTCATCAGCTAAAAAATGTGTGATTACACTTTCTTCTACGAGGATGTGGATTTGTAGGTTGTTTTGCATGTCCATTTATGTCATTCACACCAAGCTCACACTATATATTTCACCACTCTTCTCACATTAGTACAGGAGGATGTTGCAAGTTTTAAATTATCAACAACTATGATATTTCAAACATTTGTAATGTAATTTGCAGTTGGTGTATCTACTTATTTATTTTTGGACGAGAACAATCACTTTTCCTCCTCATTACGATCATCCCATTTGATGTTGTTGAGGCTCTTCTTCTAGCCCTGTGAACAGCATACGTCAGTGTGGCATTGCCTATCTGATGTTCATACAAATAGGAGAAGCATAAAGTATTTTGGGCCATGATTTTCATTCATGCCTACAGTGATGTGTAGGCATGTTCACTGTGTTTTGTCACATGGTGCCTGTGAGTGGGTGAGCAGAACCAGAGAGCTGTACGGTACGGTATATTATGAGTGCTCCAAGCAATGACATCTTAGATAAATGGTCAGATGAGGAGAAACCCTACTCTCTCTGGGTTACCTGTCAAGATGAATCTTCACTGCTACCAAGGCAATGTTTACTCAGTCAAACATATCAATGCTAAAATTGCCTTCAACTGCCTCCCAGAAAAGAATAGAGATGAATCAAAAAGATGTGATGGGCTGAATTGACTGGGAATGAGATCACACATCCTTCTAACCTCCAGCTGGATGTGTTCAAGCTTTGAACTGCTACCTGGAGTAAAACTGTTTTGTTTATGTACAATGTCCACGTAATGTCTCGATGTGCCTTTTAGCAAAACACTTGCTACGTCCACACTAAGCTTTAAATTATGATAAAATAAAACTTTCAATTTGAAAACATCGTTTTTGTGTCTAGTGTTTTCGAAAAGATGGCCGTCCACACTAAACCACGAAAAACACATACCTTCTTCCATGGGCATGGGCAGACCACTTGCTTATCCCTGGATCAAGTGACAGTAAAACGTCATCGTTTTCAAAAGTCTCCGTTTTCGTCGTCCACACTACACTGCGAGGTTCAAATGTATCCACTTGGGAGAGTGTTTTCAGAAAGCTCAGTTTTCGGGGGTCGAAAACACCAGCGTCGCTAGCTCATTCAGCTACACTGCATTCTGACCTCTGTTAAAATGCATATTGCTGTTGTTGTATGAAAGCCTCCTAACTTCACTTTTGGTGATTTTAGTGTTTTTACTTTGATTGCTAGGTTGGTCCCTTAGGCGCTGAGCAAGTGCAAGTTTTAAGACTCTGGGGCCCATGAAACCATTTTAAAATCATTGCATAGTTTCAAAAATATGCATTCATCAGTTTGACAGAAAGGTTGTGTGTGTGTGTGTGTGTGTGTGCACGTGTCAAGGAGAGATTTAATAAAAAGACAAATTCCAATTATATTATCTAAGGTAATGCTGTTTTCACTTCAGTTGAAGGATTACATAGTTCATCTCTGGGTTGAATTCTACCGCCCTTTCAAACTCCATTGGATGAACTCAAAAATTGGTCAAGCTAAAAACAAGGCTGCTGTTCTTAGCTCCTGAAAAGCTGACATTCTGGAGATACAAGGACACCAGCAGTAAGTTCAGAAACAGCCCTATTCCATCCTGAAAAGGTAACACAAAGGAGACTGCACGGTCTCTTCTCATCTCAGTATACTGCACATGAAACAATGAAGTAAAGCTGTATTCATTAGCACGATCACAGTTTACTGTAGCTGCTGAAAACTGCTATGATGTAATAACTGTCATCCTTGCTGTTATAACCTTAACATCATATCAAATATTCATTTTGCACTTGACAAATGTAAACACCCACTTGTGAGTTTGTCAGAGGCTATTGATATTGACACAGTTCAATGAGGGTAGTAGTTACCCATGTAAGCCAGCCAGGGATGTATAGACAGCTAGGCAGGCATGTTGGCATCTGTATATTATAACATTACACTCCTGCCATACTTATCATCTTTTAACATGATTACCAGAATGGATGATGAAATATTCAGCATCAATATTCTTTATTTAGCTGAAATACTTCACACACTGGCTAATGTACAGTGAGCATACTTCCTTATGACATTACTTTGATCTGGGACATCATAGCCATTATCGTTACTCCTGTAATGTGAAGATGTTGGGGGTGGAAACTGCATATACATCACTGCTAATAGGACACACTTTGCTATGTAAAGTATGTATGCCATGGCCTAAATCCTTTCAATTTCTCATGCAGAACTCTGTATGATTGGAAGGAACTGTAGCCTTACTGCCCCGTCTCACCAGCCACGAAGATGAAAGACTCCGAGGTCTTTTGTGATGCATTGAACATGGAGAGAGAAATGAGATTAGCAGTGGGTGTATGGGGAGGATTTCAGCTGGATCCTAGCCTCCGCATGTAGATAATGACAATGAGCTGGCACATGCAGATCCAATGCAAATCACTTCTATATTTTTCACCGCAAATGTGTCTCCATTCTTTCAAGTTCCCTGGAGATGAAGCACATGAAGTGTAATGAGTGCGCCAGGGTCATTTTCAAAGGAAAGCAGTGATTGTTGATGATTTCATTATGTGATGTATTAATAGCTGACTGTACCATATGTAATTATTCTAACAATTCCCTTCTTTTCCTGCCGCTAAGTATAATGTCGAGCAAGTTGTTGCATTGTGCAGCTGGTCTATTTCCACACCACTATCCTCGTGTCCTCATTAGCCTGACTAGAACTGAAATGAATTGTCCTCTTGAAGGCCAAGAACCAGTCAAATTTGGTTTTACTGACCATTTCACAAGCATGTGTCAGGGTCTAACTCTGCTAATGAAATTATTTTATGACCCACTCCCTACATCTTAGACAGCTGCAGACCTCTGACAAATAACTTTTGGCCGGAGGGAATTGCCCTACCCCCCTTCTCTTCCTCCCTCTGAGTTCCTCCCTCTGAACTGAAGTGAAATCCAGCCTACACAACAGCTGTGGAGTATTTGCATGGTGCTGGGAGGGGCCTGCCTGGCCATTGGCGGAATAGAAGCGAAGGGGAATGAGTTTGCAAAAGCAAAAAACATAATTCACGTGCGGCTCGCCCTGTTCTTGCAACATGTAAAAAGTTAGCAGACTGGAGTTAATGGTTGGAGTTAAGTGAATCCTTTCGATTACTGGAGATCAGAGTAAAAGTCTGTCTTTGCTTTGGAGAGAGGGCTGGGCAGAGCCCTAGAAAGACCAAGGAGAACAGTACAGGGCTGACGGAAAATTGTTGCTGTGCAGCTCTGGAAAGCCGGCGGTGAGTGCTCCTTTCAGGGTCATCTGTGAAAAGTGTATCTGCAGTATGTTTGCGGAGTTGGAGTGGTATTGGCAGTGCAATACAAAAAGCCTCTTGTAATAATCAAGGTACTGAAGAATGACCAGTTGTCAGTACCTCCACTGAGGGCTGACCCCTCTGAGTCTTTTTATAAACACATCATCACCGTCCAGACAGTCTATGGCAGGAAGGAAATGTTCAGCAGCATTCTTGTAAACAACATCTCAAAATGCAGTAGATATCAAGGCAAACAGAGTACATTTCTTAACCATTCATTCAAGTACACTATAGGTAGATACACACAGTACATGAACCACATTAGGGGTATACAGATATACCAGGATGATATTGCCGTTTTTATTAAATATCGGATACCATCCAGTTTCGTCCAACTTTCATTATGATGGTGGTTCCTCCCAAACCACAGCTACATAAAATGTGCACATTTTATTTATTCATTTAATTGTTCAATAATGTAAATGAATTCTTCATTTAAAGGCAGTAGTGTATCCCAGAGCTACCCGTAGCATTGAATAGTGGTGGTGGGTCACCCTGCCTTAAAGACCTGCTAACCCTAAAATAATTTCTGAGTCTGAAGTTCTGGGGGAAACACTGAATACTTGTCATTTAATTATAGTGAATATTGGCACATAATACTGACTATTAGCAGCTTCAATAAAAAAATATTGGTATTGGTATCACCCTTTGAAAACCCATTATCGGTCAAAGCCCAAACCACATAAAGCAGGACCAGTATTCCTCATGGAATGAGCTGTAAACAGTCTTAGCCTTCCCACTCAGGAGAAAGTACAGCTGTGAAGGACATCTACCCTTAAGAATGGTTAAGAGGCAATTAGAAATGGAGCACTGAAAACTTTATTTCAAACTACCTCTAACTTCAGTTCAGAGCAGCTTTAGACCCTCACACAGCCACACAAGCAATAAATGGTTTGTCTTTTGCAGTTGTTGGCTTTTGGCTCCTATTGCACAACTGGAGTGACGACAACTACAGTAAAATTATCAGCCATCAACAGAATAACATCATACCTACTTCATACCAGCTGGCATTTATCTACTGTATAGTGCATACAAATCTAAAGCATAATGTATAGTATATAAACCCTGCAAAATGTGAAGCATACTTATATTAAATCAAGACCAAACCCTATTGCAGCCCGCAGAAACAGACCGCACAAATTACATCGCTAAGAATGCTACCCATAAAAATATGTATTTTATATTAGGACTGGTTAATAGGAGCTGTAACATCAGGGATAGATACAACAGGAAGTTAAACAGCTGAGAGGCTCGGTTGGTGTGAGGAAAGCTTTGTGGAGTTTTCCAGGTCCCAAGAGTCCATATCTAACTGTTTGACCCTGACAAGGTGCCACTCCATGCTCCCTCAAAGCCTCAATTCATCTGCTTATTAGAAAGCTGTTGGGTCAGCAGGCAACAGGGGAGGGCTTATGGAACAGATCCAATGGGATGGGATGGCCTCACTCAGATTGCGCCAGGAAAGTGCAGTGCAAAAACATCACAGCAAGATGGCAACAAAATGAAAAATAAAAAACTTGTACATTACTGTCTTGCAAACTGCACTGAAAACTGCAGTAATTTCGGTTTTAGACCATTTTCAGTACCTAGTATTAAGAGAACTTTCTGAATCACTTTTTATGTAACAACATAGGGGTGTTATGCATTTTCAAACTACATACCGTAGCATTTTTTAATCTAGTATCTGGTGTTAAAACGGACATACAGTAAAATCCATATAAAAAGTTAAGACACGTAGTCACAACTCAAATGCTACTCTCATTTTTAGGGTATGCAATGGAACTGTGTGTTGGGAGTGTTTGGCTACAGTACTTAAATACATGCAAATCTGTTGTATTTAGGCAAATAAAGGGTTATTGAGAGATTAATGCACCATTCCCCCATTTCCTTTCCCATAGAAACCTGTAACCAGAGAGCTGTGCA
Source organism: Hoplostethus atlanticus (assembly GCA_034670405.1). Taxonomy (NCBI): domain Eukaryota; kingdom Metazoa; phylum Chordata; class Actinopteri; order Trachichthyiformes; family Trachichthyidae; genus Hoplostethus; species Hoplostethus atlanticus. The sequence continues at coordinate 2,525,025 of JAXDDX010000068.1, forward strand.
AGAGCCTGACACCCTCCAAGAAATCCCTTTACCTCCTAGCTTTCTTTCACTTTCACCCTTACTATAGCTTTCTCTTTCACTGTCACCATACCTACAATTCTCTCTCTCTCTCTCTCTCTCTCATTCTGTGTCCTGTCAGCTGTCCCTCTCGATCCCCTCTCTGGGAAGACCATATTGGCATGGAGAACTCTTCAGTTATGGCATTTACCCCAACCCATCCTCAGGCAAAAACAGAAGCCATGACAGTGACACTGACCAGTGAGTATCCTTCAATAGAGGCTTTGCAGTTGGCCTGAGTTGTAGCTTGAGAAGCTAACCTGTTGGTTTTTGGCTTTTGTTAGCTAGCTGACTAGCCAGCAGGCTAATTCAGCTGATTGTGTATGATTGTTTAACTATCCTTCAGACCAGATAGGAGGGGAAAACACATGTATACATTAGAGATATCATACTGACTTAATCATATTAACATAGTGACATGTCTGTGTAACATGGAGTTACTGCTCTATCAGCAGTCTAGTCTCATGATTGTCCTAGAAAGACCCCATGACTGAAGGAGATTTGCACAATATCTGACAAATATTGTGTTATAGCTTTATTGAGCTGATCTCACCAACTAGACAGTGTCTAGTGCAATTGTCTTAAATTGCCATGACAGCAGATACATTGATTGAATCTCTTGTAGTTTCTACTTTAAATGGAGTATTGTGTTTAAAAAGAAACAATCTAAATGTCTTAATTTGTGTATAATTTCTGAACCTTTATTTCATTTTACAATGTAAAATAGTCATGACAAATACATCTAAATTACATAATTCAGAAGTACATGTGTGAACTGATTCTATTCCAAACTTAATTGGGTCAAAAAGTTTGTGTTCAAGAGCACTAGAGAGTCATTAAATATTGTATATAACTGCAGAAAAGAGGGGGAGGACCCTCACCGCCCTAGCCAATTTGTGTCCCCACTACTTTCCAAATCAAACTTACGCCCTTGGTGTGTTACGTCACCTGAAAGCCCTCTATACCTCTATGCCACTCAGTTGAACCACCACCCACCCAGTATGTATAGTAGACTCCTACCTGTCTGAGTTTTCCCTTTCTCCCAATATAAAAAAAAATGCTGTAATGTGTGTGACATTCAGAAACGCTGACTCCAATGACTACTCCACCTGCAATGGGGGATAGAGTTTGGAAAATAGTCTGCAGACTGGTGTGTAGAGGGACAGGGAAGTACAACAGCAGACTCACTTTCTCTGCAGCTCTGGGGACACACACTGCCGAAGCACATGACAGCCGACCTTGTTTGGCCGTGAAAGAGAGAGAAAAAGTTAGATGGGGCTGGAGATGTTTTGAGCATCTGGCTGGCAACAAGAGGAAGTGTTTCACGCTGAGTGCCTGAACCTTACTAGGTCAAGAGTCTTACAGTGAAATGAAAAACAAGCAGTCACCATCTTTCACCTGCCACTCCAGGTACTTGCATTGTCCGCATGTTCTGTCATTTTCCACCCATGATTCTGTTTTGAATGGCAGTCAGACAATGACAGAAAATGACAGGAGAACCGTTGTTGATTCCCTGCACTGTGGTTGCGTCCCACTGGGAATTTTGCAAAACTTGAAGGGAGCACAATTGAAAGTGCACAGGGGTAGCATGTTATTGCCTGCTGATAAACAAGACATCTTGTTGGAAGGCCATGTAGAATTGTACAAAACAAACTTCAGACATCCTACAGAAGAAAAGTATATAGGTGATCTACGGAAACAGTTGAACCTGTGTACACCCAACGGAAATTAAACTTTACCAGCGCAAAGCCCCGACATCTCCCATGTGCCATCATGAAAATAGAGCTTTGTGCTATAGAGCGAGAAGAGATAGCCATTATAATGGGTATTAATCAAACTTTTCAGGGATGGCATGGACTGGATAGCAAGGGGAGTGTCAGCAGAGTGACAGAGTAGTGCCAGGGTAAACAGAAGTTTGGTTCTTGGGTTTGTACATAATTTGAAGTGTTTGGTTGGATTGAAGACCTGCAGACTCGTGGCCCTCCATTGCACATGGTGGCTTACCTGGAGGGTGTTCCACAAAGCGAGCTTACCACCTTAGCCAGGCTTATTTCACTTCACATTTCACAGTCTGGCTCATTTTCAGGTTTATTCGGTTCCACAAAGCAAGCTCAACATAGTTCAAGCTGAGTTGCTGTGGCAACTTATGCTTCGAAACTAGCCTGGCTCGAGGCAGGCTAGTTTCATGAATGGCATGGTTTCATGTATAATATTTTTAGCACAGCTTTTCGTTTTTTTTATATTGTTGGAACACATGATATTTAATTAGATTTATCCAAGTTGTTCGTTTTTAATTCAACAATTACTTACGCATTCAATCGATCAGAAATTTGTTGCCAAGCTTTCTCTCTCCCTTTATTTATGGCAATCGTATTTCCCTTTTTAGTTATAATATGACTTCCACTAAAAGTTGCTGCTCAGTGGCCACGAACAGTGCAGCTGATCGACCTCTCGCGCTGCTTAAATAAACTATGTACAACTGTGCATGCGCAATTATCTGGATTTCTTGAACCTAGCTTGGATTAGCCAGATCACGGTAGCTTGAACGCGGCTTCCTGGAACCGCTTTATCCCCGATTGACTTGTTAGGTTAACTCAAACCAGGCTTTCGAAATTAATCTCCGCTTTTCTAAACACCCCTCTGGTCTACAGTAACACAGAGTAAACACAATGTTGCTCAATAAAGCAAGCTAGAATTTGTGCTCCATTGTAAAATCCTTCCTGCTGTAAATTAGAGTTTTTTTTAGAGTTAATTTTATCAAGCTCAATACTAGAAAAGTATCCGGAGTGGGTAGTGCAGATCAGCCTTGTTGGGCTGATACAGTAGGTTGGGCCGATTCAGGAAAGGTCTGTCTGGAAGTGAAGTATGATTTGATCAAGCCATTGTTCTGTGTCAATCCTATTTATCTGACTCATTTGATTTAATTTCCTTTCCATTCATTTATCCTCTGCAGTGCATTTGAAGGTAATGACATCTGTACACAGACAGAGAATCAGTCAAATTCCCTTTCATTTTTGTACGCACGCTTTCAGAGCCTTTTCCCTCCTAGTGATTTATTTTAAACTCCATTTTCAAGACAGAGGAAAGGCCAAAATTTATAATTCTCTTCCACTATGCTGCAAATTACTGGCTCTTGTAAAGCAAATGAGGTTTAAAGGATTAGTGCTTTCTTCTTCTGTGTGTAGGTCTGTGCCCATTTTCCTAAAATGTCAAAGTCCATTCATTGTACAATTCGCATATGTTGAAGAACAAGGCTATCAAAGAATGTACATCATCTATTCAGTTATGTACAGTGGCTGTAAAACTGTCTTGAAGTCTGAGTTTATTTTAAAATAAAGTAATTTCAAATCAGTCTGAGCTCATGGCGTATCACAAGAAACTTATTGTGACTTAAGTCAGTTTCTGATGAAGATGAACTCTCCACTTTATGCAAAAGTAAGGATTAAAGCACAACAGAAAAGACATGCTTTGAGAGCCCAGGCATGCAAGACCTAAGTAGCTCTATAGTGAAGCAATTGACTAGATTTGGGTTGCACTTGATTGGTATGATGGAAACCGATGGGAAAATAGGGTGCAGGTTGAAAATGGCTGAAGTAATGGTTTAAGCAAGCATGAAATTAGCCATTGTACTTGACTGCTAATGTCCCAAAGTGCTAGTTGGAAATTCAATTTTGACTTTAATTGACAATTACTTGCCACTATGCCTATGCTCCTCTGAAATATGATGCTATAAATGTGAAGTCTTTCTGTGGACCACCAGTATATTTTTGTGAAGTTCTTGGTGATCATCATTAAAATCATCTTCCCTCAGCTTCAGTTGAATTAGTTACAGAATCAATACAAGTCAACATCATTGCTGACTGTGTACAATCATTGTGTGCTATCCAAATGCCAGGTGATCTAAATATCAGAATATCAGCTTGAAATGCAGCCGTTTTATCAAGTATCCATATTCTTAAACCTGTGAAGACTGAATTTATGTTCCATCCACTGTTATGTTGAATATATTGACGCTAACATTATTGTAGATTTTAGGATTTAAATCAACCAGAGGATGAGTCATTCAACAGATTATTTTAGTAATCTATTGTTTCTCCTAACCCACAGCTCTAAACACATGAAGATTGTGGTCAGACAGTTGCATGCATGCTATTGTACGGTTCAGCTCTGGGATCATTTATTTCCTAGTCACAGTCCATTTGCAGGGACCTGCAGTTTACATTTAATCGGTAGTGAAATATAATGAGGCATTTCTCAGTAAGTTTGTGGGCTACCTGGCTCAGAGTGTCTGTGAGCTGGGCTGCTAGTTATACCCCCCGCACACACACATGCAGCCATTTGTCCTGTCTGCCTGTATGTGTGTTTTTCCATGTGTCTGTACGTCAAGACATCCTTCCAGCCATTCATGATGGTTATAAAACAAAAACAAAAACGCTGTTTGGGGCGAACAAAAGCATTGAAGTGTCATTGCAGGATGTCGCAGTGCTCTGACTGCCTTGTTCTGTTTGAACTCAGGTATGTCTGATGTCTGTCATTGTGCAGGTTTTAATTAACCGGGTATAGAAAAGAGACTTGCATGCTTGTCATTAGGCATACACCCCCATACTACATTTTCTGTGCAACATCTCTATGAAAATAGAGCCATGACCCTCTTTACAAAACACTGACCCCTTATGCCTTCCCTCCGGCTCAGACAAACAAAAACTTGGCAACTCAGACATGGCATCATCTAGGACAGGAAACAATGGAGGAGATTCTCCATTTTTAGCATGAAAGCATGTGTCAGAATGAGCTGAGATAAGATGACAGTGGAGCTGACCTTGGCTTGTATAGAACTGCCAGAGCTGATGAACCAGGGAGAGAGTCCTTAGTGAGAGGCGGGGAGGCAGACACAGCAAGCAGCAAGGAGATTTTAAAATTTTCCTCGCTCTCTATCTCCCTCTCCCCTCCCCTCTCTCTCTCTCTCCCTTCTGTCAGTGATTTGTGAGGAAACTACCCGGCAGGTAGAGGGAGAAAGAGGGGATAGGAGAAGGAGAAACAGAAATGGGTAGAGGGAGAGAGGTCATCAGATGACAGAGCCATAGGGAGTGTGCTGGCTGGAGGAGGGAGACTCAGTCAGAGGCTGAAAAATGTAGAGTGACAGAATGAAACAGTGGGTGTGAGGCAGAGAAAGTACAGCAGACAAACTCAGAGTGGACGGCAATGAGATGGAGAAGAATCGATAAGCAAAAAGTGGCAGCAAAGAAAAGTGAATCTGAGGGGGAGAAAAAAAACAGCTGGAACAGGAAACCACCTATTCCCAGCTTACTTGGAACAGGATGTGTTGAGATTTTGAGCTTTGGGCTTTGGAGGTAGTTTCTCCAAAGGGAGGAGGAGGAGGAGGAGGAGGAGGAGGAGAAAAGAGGAACTGTGGTGAAGATGTATTTGTAAATCAGTGGGGAGGGAAAAGTGCAAAGGCAGAGATGGCGTCTGGTGTCTGTTTATCTTAGAGCCCCCAGAGCCTCCTCCCCACCTCATCCTCCAGCCCTGCTGCAGAGATAAGAGGACAGAAGTACAGTAACCCTACCAGACACTCCTTTCTCCTTATCCCTCATGCTGTGCCAGGCATCGTAAAAGGGACAGCCCATTGGTGGGGGATTCTGGACTGCAAATGTCCAGTGAGCTTTCCAATTCCCTTTGGGTAACACCCCAAGAAACATTTTGACTTTGAATAGATGTTGATATGACAACGGTGAAAACTCATGTAAATATAGTGGCAAAATGAAAGTTGAGATCTGTTGTCCGTAGCTGCTACTTGCCTTGTTGCGTAAAATCGGAACCAAAATATCTTTCTGATATCAGTTCAAAACAGTTTCTAGTTTTAGTATGACATTTTGTTTGGTATGACGGTGACTTTGTTTCTTGTCTGCTACATACTTACTGCTTTTCACCATTGTTGCTCCTGCTATGACTTCCCTGTGCTGTGGCTGCAAGCCTCACCTTGAAAGCCACAACCCACCTCACTGCTGACCACGCCCATATGACACGTCCAAAGCAAATGGTATACACCCCACATCCCTAAAATCATTGAAAAGCCAATTTCAAGCAAATAAGGGTTTTAGGCATGTACACACAGGGTCACAGACAGAGACAGACTAATAATGTATAGTACATCTTATTTATTTATAAATAAATGTATTTTAATGTGAAAAAACCTTCAGCTTTCAAACCTCTGTGGGTTTCGCTCAAAAAACAAAACAAAAACATTCCCTTCTGCCCACTGAAATCTGCCATGCTCTGTAAGACTCAATGTCTTTGTATCCTTTTCCAAATTCAGCGGTCTCTCTTTGGTCTGTCCACTTTAGTTAGAACAACAGAGAACAAGGCTTTTCTGCTCATCCCCATAGGCAATGAGGCAGCAGGGAGCACAAGACCCTGCTGCACCATCTGTCCCCAGTCAGCCCCAACCACCTGATCCTGTCATAAGATTTCATAGCCATTAACAAGCTGGCTCTAGCACTACGCTTCCTCATGGCCTTAGTCAACCATGGGCTTGCTGCACATTTACAATATATGGAGAGAAACAACAGAGAGTGATGCTGAGAAAGTCATGTCCTCCAGTGTTGCAGAGACGTGTGGTTAGGAGAGATATGGAGTGGAGAACCCCCTCTCCACAGTCGCAGCCAAATACAGCTGGACACAAGGCAGCCAGGAAGAAAGAATGAGAGCTGAAAACCTTCCTGGACTAATGGGTGTCCGGATATGTGTGTGTTTGTGTGTGTGTGTGTGTGTGTTTTTGTGTGTGTATTTGTGTGTGTGTGACTGAATGGGTGTCCATCTGTGTTCATGCAAGCATTCATGTGCGTATAGTGTTTGCACGCTTGTGTATGGGGGGAATTGGGTGCATGTATTCAGTCATGTGTCGTGCATAGATATGTGTGTGTGTGTGTGTGTGTGTGTGTGCATGCTCTCATCTCCTCCTGAGCTGCAGGGCCATCCAAACACAATGTGAATTGTGAAGTGAGACTGGAGTTTTACCGAGTCTGACAATATTCCCATGAGGATATCCTGCCCTAGAGAGGAAGTTGACGCAACATTGATACCATTGTTCAGCTTTCATTAACTAACAATTCACAGAACACACAGCTGAACTCAGATAACGGGGAACAAAAACTGGCAAACTATAATAAAGTCAGGATAATGTCAGGATTACATAGTTGTGCGGTCTGCAACAGTCAGTTTTCCTAAGATCCATCCCTGTGATGCCTCTAGCCTTTGCCTCTCTGTGAAGATAGAAGAAAAGAAATCTCATTGCTCAAAAATGTAATTGACTACATTATTCACCCAGCAATTAAATCACGTTTCTACATGCACATAGAAACCATCTCCCCGATTCCCTGTTTCACATACCCTTTTATACGACATTCTGTTGAATGTGACCCAAGGCTTTTCCCTTTGAGCATGTTCAAGGGTTCTGCAGGCGTTGTAACTGAATGGTGCTTAAATTCCTTTACAATTCTGCTACACAGTATTTTTCACACTGCAATATATGTTTTGTTGTTTTTTGCAGCAAAGGTCCGAACCATCATAATATTAAACTTGCGCTATGATTCAGAGGCCTATAATGCAGTCTATGACTCTCAAATGAAAGTACATTCAACAATATTTATTATAAATGTTATTGAACCTTGTAATTGATTTAACTAGTAAAGAGGTTTTAACATTGTGAAGGTTGAAACATCAGGGAGTGTGACCTATGAGGCCTACTTCATCAGTCTGAAATCATAAAGCTACAACAAATTCACACGCTCACCCACACATTTCCATTATTAACAAACCAGTGGCTGGTGTTGTATTTTCTTCAGCCATCAAAACACATTGTAAGTCCGTCGTTCAGTGACGCAGTCCTCCTCCTGTCTGCTATTGGTCCAAATATTACATGGTTGGTTGTGTCACAGTTACGTGCCGTAGGGGGCAGACTTAAACTTGCTTTTCCCAGCTCACCCAGCTCAACCTGAGCATCAGCGTTATCATCAGTTTCATTCTTCTTTGTTAAGTTTTTCTTTATTTATTAAGTTGTATCGTCCTACACAATGTATCCCATTCGTCCCACTCCCAGTTCATAGACACAAGAAACAGATGTAACCTCTGACACCTCTGACACCTCTCCCTTCTCTCCGCCAACAAAAATACCCATAGCTGTAGAAAGATGTTGCCTATGGCAAATGTCTGGAAGACGAAAAGCAGAAGGAGTGGTATTACAGTATGGTAATTCCACAAGATACTTGAAACCTCAACCAAAGTGTAATAAAAAATGTAAGGTCATACGTTAGGCTGTGAGCTTTCTCCTTAACAAGTCATGAGGCGTTGTAGGTAATGTTTCATTGAGAGTCTTCCTCATGGTGACATCTTAAAATTATTAGATTTATCATGTGCTAATGTCCATGCTTTTTCCCTGTGACTCCCAATCTATTCTGAAACAGTCCGACAATAACGCTGTTTCAAACTGTGAGTACTTTGATTTTGCAACAAGCTAGCAGAAGGAGGCTGGGGAGTCCATGTGAGGCAGTTGGTTAGAGAGCCAGCAGCTGAACAAAGTCAGATACACGACTTAGCTCAGGAAGAATGTGGGGGGAGAGGTAGATAAGTGAAAAAGTTGTGGACTGCCAAATATTTGAGAGGCGGTGTAATGGTGCAGTACTGATGGCCCACTTGTGAATAAACAAGAGGAACTGCCAAAGTGGGGCTGCTATCAATCCCCTCACATGCAGCACTCATTTCACCTGAAATTAACTGCTTTCTCAGCTAGCAAAGACAACCTAGATAAGAAGACATGGATTTGACAAGAAACTTTGTAAATTTACATTTGTGGGATTATTTCCTGGCAGATTTCATTTCTTCTTGTGGGTGTCAGGTGATTGGCAGTAAGCACAGCGTAACGTTATGATGGATGTCAAAGATTGGTGAAATGTTTTGTCTACATCCTATGTTTACATCATTACACGCATGTTCTCCGGCCTCACTCATCCAATCAAAGAGCCTGGAATATTTTCTGAATGTGCAAACTGTTAATGAAAACACTCAACTCAGGCACACTTCAGCACAATGAAACAATGATAAAACCAAATGAATGTTTCATGTTTACTGTGGATTATCTCACTTGGGCAGCCTGTGGAAGTTGTTTTTCATACTGTACAAAAATGAATGGCAGCAAATGGCTTCTTCTGAGTCTGATATCTAAAACTACGATGTGTGCCGACACCACCGGGAATAATATAGGCAATAATCAGAGTTTACCTGGGTTATTCTAATCCAGTTATGACCCAAAAATAACCCCAGAGGCATAAGGGGCATCAGGGATGAGCATGGCACACACAGGCATTCCAAATTGGTCCAACACAAAAAACAAAGGTAACATCTTCATGTTAACTTTGCACACAAAAAGGCCAACACATGTTACAAACAAACCCAGGTACCCAGAAGCATTCCCTTAAGGACCAATCTTCTGATAGCGTCTCTCATATAATCATGTCATGAGTCATGAGTGGCCTTAATGTAGGGTTACTCAAGGCCACCAAGACACCTTCCGTTGGATACAGCATAATATAACATGACATTTAGTGATTATGATTATGAGTTCATCTGGAAAGATAATATTTGATATCTTAACCAGATGCTAAGGACAAGTCAATGGATGCTCGAACAACTGAAAATGATTAGCTGGCCAGGATTCAATGATGTTTTGCTCAGCCAGATGGGCCAAAGAGTTCTTAAAGTGAAAGTGTGCTCACTGATTTGCACGGGGTTCATTATTCATTGTTTTTCAGAGTTCATTATTTTTATTCATAGAAATGTTATCATACTGCCAAATTGCCCTAGCTAGCATTATGACTTTGGTAGGAATCTCTTGCGTTTCATCAAAGCATATATTGCTGTTGAGGAGATTACAATATTGCCCTTCTGGTCATCAGTGTCTGAAATAGCAGAAGAGTGCAGCTCATTAAAATGGGTTGATTAGTTATGCCTGGTAGGCCATTTTCAGATAGCAAGAGAGTGAGAGAGACAGTGGGGGAGGGAGATAGAGAAAGAGAAGAGGACTTTATTAAAATCTGAAGCCATTCCGCATCCCTGAGGCGATCATTTAGTTTCATTAACCTCTGTGGAGATGATCAACCGATGATCACTGCTGATGTAATGACAACATCACTGCAACTTTGGCGGCTAGCCCACTGTATCCTCATGCAACATGTATGACAAGAGTGCTCTCCAAAGACTCGTTTGCTTAGTGAGTCTTAATGCTTCACTACCATCTACCAGTGCAACTGCATAGATTGCAAAAATCACTAATATGGGGATTGCATGTAATGAATCCATTAGGGATCAGTATTTAGTTAATGAACTCATAGCTGTCTGTATGACCCCCCTGGGCTGAGGCCCTTTGCTCTGTCTTTCCTTCTCATAAGGTGATTTTGAGGTCAGTGCATGAGTAAGGCATGAGGAAATATTCCTCACACAGAGCATCCTTGAGGCAAGGATAGGGTCAGCCCTACCTTGTAATTTTACAGGGCCTCAGAAAACAAGCTTAGGCTAGTAGTTCTTTAAATAAAACTGAGTACAAAGCTGCACTGCAAAGTGGTTAAATCAAATGTGTTTTCCTGTTGGGTGGGCCATGGAATGCCCCCTTATTGAATAGCCCGTATAAAAATGACTTTTATTAATGGTCTTACTTTTGCAGTGCCTATATTGTGATGCATCCATAGAAAATGTGTTTTGGTCCCAATGTGAAATGACAAGGAAGATGAATGATGGAGTCAAAGTGATTTTTTTAGTACCTGCAGGGTGCAGAGAGACACATACTAATGAATAATAAATCAAAGTTTTAAAAAAGTCATAAAGTCAAATAGAGCAGAAGCAGAGATATTGAGGGGTTGAAAGCCAGCAAATGAAAATAGTTTATATTTACTCTCTAAATGCTCTCTACATTTACAGTAAGTTCATTGTTTATTATAGCAATAACACGTGAGAGGGGATTCTTTGCTGTAATTACAAGCATAGAAGAGTCCCAGACATCACCAAAGTAGCCATAATAAGACTAAAAAACATCCTGAAGAGGATTGTGGCTATTATACAAGTTACCAACACATGTGTGCTGTCTGAAAGGTTTCCTCCAAAGTTGTGTACATACATAGATTAAAAAACAAGATACAGCAGGAAAGATTGGTAACTAACAAGAAGTGGCAGCAGTAAAGCAGGGTGAACTACATTTAACAGGAATTATCAGCACTGATGGAAGACATCTTTGACCAATCAGATTGCTTCGCTCAAACCACCTTTTGTATGATGATGAAGATCAGTTATCAGGATATTGTATGTATGGTTGACTGCTCAGAGGTTTGTCTGCCTGTAAAATGGTTATTAATAACAATATTAATGATTCGCACTTGCTAGGTCATCCATAAACAGAGATAGGACTTTTCAATAAATCAAATACAGCTCAGAATTAGCTCCTTTTATACTGGAAACTGCAATATTATCCAATTTAAACATAAATTCAGCGCACACACATCAGCAGGGAACACCCGTCACAACTTCAGCATTGTGCATTTCATTTGAAATGCCACTTGGTGGCAGGGGAGAGAGAGTGAGATAGAAAGAGAGAGAATAGAGAAAGGGTGTGAAGTGGTGGAGGTGGTTGGAGGGGGTGAGTTAGCCAGGCATTTAGTGGATATTTTCACCCTCAGACATGCGCAACGGTACACAGATGAGCTGCATGTTGATGGAAATGGGAAGTGTGGCGTAGTCACCAAACAATGACAGGTGGAAAATGAAAGCATCGCTCACTCCCTCAGATATGGAGAAGTTATAAAAATCACAAACCATCATTTGAATAGTCTGCTTGTGGAATACTTAGAATTTGAAAGCTGCTTTGAAGATAATATTTATATTCCCATTTTCATAAATCATTGCCAGAGAAAGTTCTGCTCTGTGTCTGGCACTTGGAATTGCAAAAGTGGCCAATTCACTAAAGCTGTTTACTCGTCCCCTCTCCATTGAGTACATTATGCCCTCAATCCCAAACTCCACTTGACCGTTTCCAATTAAATTGATTCAGTATGGGCCCAACAACATTGAGACCCCAACAGCCTATAAGATTTAAGCAATAACAAATATGTACACCAAGTATGGACTGATTTAGCAACATGATGGCTATTGATGGTAGACATTGTGCTTTGACAGAATGGGTTGGCCTGAAGCACCAGCTGCCAAGTTCAGGGGTATTTTTGTCATGGCTGCTAGTTGTTGCATTCAACTCTCCAGACTTATCACTGCTCCAATATATGCAAAACTAATGCCAGTCTGTCCTGAGAGGGCCCAGAAATTGACTGGCCAACTGCAGCAACATAACACTGGAAAACTCCCTGAGAGCTCAAACTCTATCTGCAAAAAATGATAACATTCTTGTTTAGATTGTCCATGTGGCATGATAGGCTGGGAAGCAAGATGGTAGCCAATCTCACATGTAATGTGGGTTATTTATTTTCCATGGGATGCCCCCTATCTTGGATTGTATTTAGTGACACAGTCACAAGAGTTAAATTACAGCCGGGCTTTTGCTTATATTTATTTCTTGAGAATATCATATCAGCACCGTGTCAGCCACAGTGCTACAGGGTGGAATTAATTTGGCTTCCAGTTTCCACTGCCTCCCTACCGGGAGACACTTACCAGCCCTGCTTCAGAGCTGGCTTTGGGCAAGATTAACGCCACTTCTGGGAATGCGATGAAAGCAGTGTATCACGCTCCCGGGGCAAGCTATTCTGTCGATGTGTCTGCAAAATGTGTGAAAGCCAAAGGGGAAAGAGTCCATGATGTCGCTCTAATTCTCTGTGGCATCCGATAGTCCACTCCTGTAACCCCTCCTCAGTCCTTTGCACTGCCTTCCTTTTGGTCCCTCTGGGTTCACTGACTGGAAGAGAAATCTGCCCTTAGAAGTGGCTTACTGGTCCCCAGCAGAGTAAACCAGATGTCCCCTCTCCATGCTGTAGTGGTGAGTGGCTCTTGCTAACGAGGCTAACGAGGAGACACCTCTAGGCGAGACAGGCCCCCCGTGTTTGCTTGGCAAATTTATCTGGGATTTGTGCTCTCTACCCGGTTCTGACATTCACTCTTATCCTTATTAAGAAAGACCATATGAATCTCCTTTCCTCTAGATTATAAATGCTTATAAATAACATACCTCTGACTTTTACCAGCCCAGAAGGAGCAGCTTAAACTATTGACCTGCATCATCTATGGTGATCAATCTAGCCTGGAGCAAAGCTTTTTCTTTTTTCTTTTGAAAGGTTACTGTGAATTTCTTCACTGTCTATTAGAAATGGCAAAGGCAGTTGTATAGCATTAACATAACATAACACAACATAACATCTTGTGTAAAGAGACATTTATTTGTTAGGCAGATTTGCAATTCAACATTACAAGTTCAAAGAAGAGCAGTAAAATAGTATGTATTATCAGCAAGCTGTTATTAACTGAACGTTTTTAGGTTATACTTTTAATGGATGATGTTGCAGTGCTGCTAGGAACTTTGAGTCCTGTGACAAGATGTAACATGAGGCATACACCATAAAACCATCAGAAAGCTCCTTTCATAAAGTATTTTTGGGGCCTCCTGAATCACCCCCACCCACCACCGTCACAACCACTATATGCTTGGTCACAGAGCTACAGTCTAGTATGTTTTAGCTTGAAATACTATGATTCTTCTTTCCCCCAAGTGACTAAGCCTTGTATCTTATATATCAACAGGTATCAGTGAAAAAGCCACAGTAGCACCTATCGGTAAGTTATTTTTGTTCCCCTGTTTTTCATTACCTTAAAAGAAGGATTTTGTATTCCGCATCATGCAATGTATTCGTTTTCTGAGGCTCATCTGAACTGCACAAGCACAGGAAATTGTGCTGAGGTATTTTCTCCCTACTAAGGATATTTCTGTGCAGTCTTTTTTCCCATTTGATAAATGGAGAGAATATGACACACTAAAAACTGTTATTTTGCCAGAGGATCTATTTAGCTAAGATAAAATAGATCCAGGAGTAGCACAGCCACAGAGAGGCCCTTAAGCCTTTTGACTGACATAACTGAAAGTAATGCCTTTGATCATGTGTATGAGAGGGCGAGGCAAAGGTCTGTGAAGGTGCTTCAAAAATAGCTAATCACATTTGGAGCAAATGCTAAAGAAGTTTAGCATTTCCCAACTGCATGGAGAGCCAAGTGGCAGCCAAGCCATGTTATTGAAAGACCCCCACCCATGGTGATATTTTGCTTTGTTTTCCCATTTCATCCGCTCTTTGACTTACTCCATTTCCCACAACTGCATCTTCTCTGCATTCATTGAAGTTCACCCCCCCATCCCAAATGAGCAAGTCCTGTAATACTCTTTTAATTGCATTGAACATGTCTACATTGTGAGCAATGCAGTGCAATGAGAATTTAATGACTGGGCGAACACCTAGATGTTTTGGGTGATTAAGTATTAATGAGCCTGTCTTTTAATTGCACACATTGGGTTCTCTATTAACAATGGCCATTAACAATACCACTTTGAAGTGCTTATGGAACGAATCCCTGTTTTAGATCTAATAATGTGTTTTACAAAAAGCACACATTCAACTGGGCTGTCTCCGTCCTTCAGAGAAAGTAAAGTCAAGGCAGGCAGATGTTGCCTGCGCAATAATTCATGATTACCTTTAATCACTTTCTGTAATGAGCATTTTGTCCCTCGGTGACAGAGACAAAGAGGCTCTCTCAGCACACCAGGGAGACAGCTGTCTGTAAAAACAAACCCTGATGAAAAATTCACATTTGTTAAAATAACAAAGTCAAAGGGAAATTAATCTAAATGTACATGGCAAGCTTCCTGCCATAAGACCACATTATTCTTCTTATATCTTTCATCTAAAATCCATCCTTTTTCACTCCAGCAGATTATGATGTGGATGATGGATACTTTGATGCCATTCTAGGAGGTGAGTACAGATTTAGAGTCATGTCTGGACCATTCAAACATTACCTCTGGTTTTCTCTCTCTGCAAGTTAGGTTACTATGGAATTGATACTAGAGTCAGACATCAGCCTTGTTCAGAACAGCCGAAGAAAACATAGACATCTATTTCTTCCAGAGACCAGCAATGTCTGCTAAATGTGTTGGAACAAAGCCTTTTAGAGCCATTTTGAAGTTAGCCAACCAACAGACTAGACAGTACTGATGCAAGACCGTTGATGCTCTTTTATGGTCCAGAACATTCTGTCTCCCAACAGCCCTTAAAAATGTATTTGCACATACACTTTTCTCTTCATCTACCAGTGGTATGTTCATATTATTTGGCATAAGCGCAAAACATCATCCTTCTACAATAAACCAGTAAAGAATTTTGACACGTAACGTATCTTTAGAAGTTGTGATTTGGAGCCAAAGCAGCTGAATGCCTCAAATGATATTTTAGGAAAAAATAACAAGGGTCTAGGCACTTAATTTCAAAGGCAATGGTTCAATATCTTACCAAAACAGCCGAAGTGCAACATTTTCCATAATTTTACAACAATGTACAGGAATGTAACTACATGATATTGTAACTGCTGTTGGTTTGTTGTTGGAACAGTTTATAGATGTCATGCATATGGAGTGTAGCTGTCATTGTGAAGTGTGTGTTCAGACTTTTGAATTGTAAAGTATCATCATAGGACCAAGTCCTTGTGGTAACACCTTCATTTGTCTCCATTTGCAGCTGTCATTGCTGTCATTGTCCTGGTGCTTATCTGTCTGGCAGTCATAGTGATTCGCTACATGTACAGGCACAAGGGCACTTACCACACCAATGAGGCCAAGGGCACTGAGTTTGCTGGAACAGCGGATGCGGCACTCCGTGGTGATCCCACCCTGCGGGATGCCGTGGACGAAAGCAAGAAGGAATATTTCATTTGAGAATGCATGGACCGCTACTGTTTCCATTGGACACGAGTCTTCCAATTAATGTGTTTTTATGTGGATTTTGAATTGGAGGATGAAAGCCAGAGGATGCTGTTGGCGTACAGTAGAAAAATGCCTCTCAGCAAATGAGCGTCTGCTCCTGCTCTGTCTTTTCTCATTTGAACTCAGTGTGACTGATCTGACATCAATTTGCCAATGAAACATCAGAAGAATCTGTTGATGATAGACATTTGATGTTTTCTCTCCATCCTGTTTCTCTCTGTGTTGTAGATTAAGAATTGGTATGACATACCATATAGCATGACAAACCAACCAGGGGGCAAGGAATGAGCTAAAGCAAAAATACTGTATGGTATCAGGCTTAGGTATCACCTAGTTATATTTGCTGTTTGCACTGCCTTGTGTGACAGTGAGGATCTAAGGAAGCAGTCCTAATAAAGAGATAATAAATCCATAGAAACAGTACACAAGGAAATGTGTATAAAAGAAAGGAAAACAATCCCCAGCTCAAGCAAAATATGAAACTCAACTTGGTGTCCCGAATTAAACTGAATGTTTCTGAGGTATAAATGCAAAATGGCAACTCTAAAGTGACCTCAAAGGGAAGCGGCGATGTCACGTATAAGGATAGATGTCTTTATGTAATCTACATCAAATTACTTGGTCCTTGCAGTGCTTCGCGTCATTGTGTTGCATGAGTAGTCTAATGGTGAGAGTTCAGGATGAGTACACGACAGCCTTGGTAGCATGAGACTGAGACGAGGAGAGAAAATGTAAAAGGAAGGCTCTGAAACCACAAGCAGGCATAATCCTCAGTCCCATGGTAGGGTGTGTTGATGTATCAAGCTATTCCTCAGGAGTAGTTTTTCATTCACCTTGAGTATGGTGTACACTGTATATTGACATGCTTAGCTTCATGGTTAGTCACAAGTAAAAGTGTATCACCACACGTATAACTTCCTTTGTCCTAGGGTTGCCTGAAGGAATGACTCATTAAACTTCATTGCTAATCAATAAAATACTTCAATCTGTGGCTCTGAGGAAATACAAGGTTTGTGTTCCTGATATATACAGTATATGGAATGATGATTAGAGCTGACCTGCTCCTTCGACCTTGCTAGGATTGGTTGCTCTTGGCAAAGATAGCATTTCAGAGCCTGGGGTGCACATTGCTAAGGACTGTTATTGTGTTGTTGTTTGGTCAAGGCTAGAAACCAATTAGCAGAATTAATTCATGAAACACAATAATGACGCTTTTGGAAATGCCTTTGTGAAGATTAAAGCACATCTAAAGTAAATGCCAGGTTAAGGTTAGCAACCTTGACTCGAACACTGAGCAACAGCAATCGGGTTGATGATATCTGTTATTTCTTTCATGGTGGTGCTATGGTTTCTTTTTATTATCTTCCATTAATTTTATTGCTGCAGAAACCGCAGCTAAAAATAAGCCCCTAAGCTAATATTCTCTTTTTTTTCTCCAACCCCTGTTGTTCCTATCAATACCCACTGCTAAATATGAAGACTTGGTGGAACACTCTGGTATACTTCTTATTGCTTGGATGAAAAGAAAACATTTGAATGCATGGGAGACATTTTAATTCCGATAGCAGCTTATAAGGAGAGCAAATGCTCTATTGCTCAGCTTTAATAACGCAGGGCACAGAAAGGTATGATTAAGTCTCTGCAAATAACCGCAAGATACACACAGTGATACCATTATTTACCACCATCATCCCACACACACACATACACTTACTGTATGCTCATTCCCATTAAAGGCTAACCACTGGGCTAGACTACTTTCATCTCTAACCATTATTATGCAGCTCCATCTAGTTGATAATCCTCTCTGTAATTCAGCCTGAAAGCAAGTGCAGGCTTTTGTGGTAATGGAGAGTACTCCTGGCAGTGCTTTGTTCGAATTATTGACCTCAGTCACAAACTTTGTTCATAACTTCCAGATCGTTCTCGGTGTAAAGTACACAGTTTTCTTTTTATCATAGTGTTGGGTGTAATGTATATATAGAGCATACGAGAATGGAAGACTTTCAGAGACAGAGCTTCTCTTCCACAACTATAGAGAAACAGAGCAGAAGGAGGCCGGCTGGTCTCAGCAGTACCACACTTCTTTTTCTCCTGCATCAAGGGACAACCGGATTGAAATGGTAAGAATTCACTCTTTACGACTCTTTCCCTGTGAATGTTTTCTGAAGCTGTGAAATATTCATGGATCTGCATTATTTTGATGCTCAAATGTTTTATTCATCCCCATGAGGTAAATCCAACTAAAAGCAAATAAAAGGCATTCCAAGTCAAACAAGCACTATTTCCAAGTTTTGAAAACTACACATATAAATGTATTAATAAGTGAAAAGTGCTGTTCAAGTTCAGAAGTATTTTCTACTGTATCTGTTGAGCTGTAAAAGGTCTTAGGTATTCTGCTGAAGACTGAAGTGTGTGCAGAGCCATTGATTGTCCATCTTCAGCTTTGAGTGGTTGTATTTCTGTTCATCAATAACTGGTATGACTGTAGAAACACTCACTAGAAAAGTAGGTCTGTCTCTAAAGAAGATTTTCTGAAATATTTCTGGCTGCTTCCATCTAAGTGACAGCTTATGAATCTGCTTACGCCAACCTGATTAAAATTTCTGTTCTTGAAAGAAAGGAAAATTCAAAGTGAGAATAAATCATTTTCACTATCACTGAACAATATAATTGGAATCATTTTCAACAAATCTTCCAGAAAAACAATAACTTCAAGAAAATATTTAAATGCAGACTAAGTAAAAACGTATGCAAAATAAATATGTATGCAATTAAGAATGTATAAGCAGCACTCTATCAATAAGCCTGGTATAAAAAGATTTGTAAGATGAGGCTTTATTGTCCCTGTTGGGAAATTAAGTCTTTGCAGCAGCAAACATAATAGGATTCAGCTGATAAAAATACAAATAGAATAAAAGCACACAAGTGGAATATAAAATTAGCAATAAAACAGTAGAAATAATAAAACAAGAAAGCAATAGAGCAATGAAATGTCAAGTAGACTGTATTAGTGGGAAATATGGGTAAAGGGTTCAGATTACTTAGGGTACGTATTAAGTTACAATTATTGCAGTTACTGACAGTTGTTACTTACAGTTGTTTCAAGCAGTTACAATTGCATACTTAAATATGGATTAGAAGTATGTGCTATATATAAGTATGGATAAACATAATGTAATATAAAAAATATGGATGTATACAGTATGGAACATACCACTAATATGTGCAGAATATAACAATGAGAGAGATAATGTGAAAACTCAAGGATGTGAATTGTGTGATGTGCAAATGTGCATCGTATTCCTAATAAAGTCTACAGAAGGCCATATAAGCAAGATGAATGAAAACCATGTTAAAAAAAATATGGCAATCCTGAAGTGTATCAAAATGAAAAATTGAACTAGAGATTGGCAGCGGTGCCTCCCCTTGTCCGACTGAAAGCTATAAGGCAGTGCTGGAGTTTGGGAGCTGATTTATATCATCAAGGCCAGCGACCGTCTCAGACAGTCATGTGAAGAGACACAATAAGGCCAGCTCGAGCTCTCAGACAGGACTTATAGCTTCAACATGTGCTCCAATTGATCTCTTCTCAGGAAAAGTAGAACTACCTCAGTAGATAATTCACATTGTAGCCCGGCAGACAATGACCATTGGACACACCTTGTCAGAATACTTTTCAACTCTGATCAAGCCTCTCACTCGGCTTAAGCGCTGAAACACCAATAGTAAATGTTAACAGCAAAGAGGGCTCTGGGCCAAGGCAGAAGCAGTGCGGCTGTATTCTTATTATGCGAGTGCCAGAGCTTCCTCTGCTGGCGCGTGAGAAGCCAAGACATTTCATTTCGATAAGAGGTCCCAATGCTGCGGTCCCCATGGTGCTCATCTTCGTGTTGGGATTTGCACAGACTCTGCAGATTGGTGGATTCCCCCTCCTTACCCGGTCTCAACTCTCCACTCTGGAGTGTGTATTGAATCTCCCTTGGAGTTTGGAAATGCACAGTGACTTTTTCCAAAGACAAATTGCATTCTTGAAGTATATTTTAGTATTCCACAAACTGGCATTGGTCATACAAAGTGAGCAAGATAAGGAGGGAGGGAAGAAATTTCATTTAAATGTTTAAATGATAAAATAGTATCAGGCTTTTGTATCACGTAGTTATACTTAGCATAGTGTTTGATTTTGCACTATGCAATGCTCTGTGGTGGCATGATGTGATGGGGGATTGTCAAGTCAAAGTCAAACTCCTCATCCCGGGGAATATTTCAGGCAAGGGCACAAGTTTGATTCGGGAATTGATGGGGACACAAATTGGCTGGGGGTCTGGGGATCCTCCCCTAGAAAAACTGGACAC
Organism: Hoplostethus atlanticus; assembly: GCA_034670405.1. Taxonomy (NCBI): domain Eukaryota; kingdom Metazoa; phylum Chordata; class Actinopteri; order Trachichthyiformes; family Trachichthyidae; genus Hoplostethus; species Hoplostethus atlanticus. Next base: position 2,545,446 of record JAXDDX010000068.1, read on the forward strand.
TTTACAGTTTTTTACGATTGCTTAAGCACGATTTTGAAAAAAGTTAATTTTGCCAAAACACTACACACAATTCACACAACCACACACACAAGTAGCAGAACACTGAAGATCTTTTGCAAAATGAAACACTTCATTCAAAACTATACAATAATATATAGTTTTGGCACACACATGGTTCATACGATCTGATTTAGTTTGAACCAGTTACACACTGCTGTGCTCAATCTAAAACACTTTTAACATTTCTACTTTTCTAATGATATAGTCTGGGTTTTATTTTTTCAGAAATATTGTTAGAGTAAAGTACATAAATATATTGAACAAACACAACACACAAGACCAGTACTGCACACTGATGAAAATATTTATTTCTCTCCACATTGTAAAATCAGTCAATACATCCATGCATTTCCAAAGGTTGCATTTTGCACTGAAAATCAGAACAGAACAAAATCTAAATAGAATATAGTACATAAACACAGCAGAAATATTTGTGGAGACAAAAAAGCAAAAAACACTAAGCATCATCTCTTCGCCTAGCTGGATCCGGCCATAGCGCTTCGTCCTCATCACAGGCTATGTCCTCTCTCGCAAGACAACAAGGGAAGAATCTTCTTAAATGGCGAATCCATCTGTGCACAGACCCTGCATCAATTTGGTCGCAGGCCTCCTCCAGGTCTACCTCTACCTCTTCCTCTTCCTCTTCCTCTCCCTACCCCTCTTCCTCCACGGGCACCCCCTCTCATCCTCACTCTCCCTCTTCCGCTTACTGCAACGTTGCCTCTTGTAGTTTCAGTGTTACACCACCTGTACTGTATACAGAGTAGTCTGCTGAAAAACCCTTACACACTGCTGAAAATATACACGAAACACACAAATACAATGCTATAACAGAAACAGTTTATTTTTCCAAAACAGTGTATTTCAAAGTGTTCTGGCTGGACAAACCAAAATACTCTAGGACAAATGTAGTACAGAAAAACAGAAAAGGCTTTGTGAGAAAAGAAAAAAGAGGCAGAGCATCTTGCCTCCTATTGGAATCCGGCCATAGCCCCTCATCAACATTACAAGCTAAAAAGCGAGGCTCGCCTGGAGTGGTGTATTCAGCCCTGGATAGCGCTTACATCAATATCACCACATGCCTCCTCCATTGCCTGGAGAAAAGGCATGTGCGCATGGGGTTGGCCGTCATACACCTTCCATCGCCATGCCGAGTGGGATTCAGAAATGGAGAGTATGGTGGGAGATAAAGAACTGTAAATTGTGGGTTCTCCATGAGCCAGTTGGATGAGCCAGTTGGCAGCCCATGAACCTGGGCTGCTCAGCTGGTATGACGATGTTGTACAATGTCATGATATGGGCTGTGTTGTAGGGACCAAGGGTTGCATGGTGATGGAGGACGCCATTGTGACTGATAGCTGCAGTGATCTCATCTTGCTTGTCCTCTTCCCCTTCTTTGTCGTCATCGTCCTCCGTCCTCTACTGCTCACTACAATGTTTGTTTCCATTGTTGTGCAGAACAGGTGTGCTTATCTGTGGCCTATTTCTAGTGCAATTAAGCTATTAGTGTTTGTACATGTGAAGACTGGGTGTGGCCCATTGGTACTTAGTAGGTGTGACATGTTGAGTAGGTGTGCCTTCCAAATGAACACAAGAGATTTTATTTTTGAATGTTGTGTCTAGTGTAGAGAACTCTGTGTAGTGTTTTGCAAAAAGACACTAAAAAACACTATGTACAATAAAAAGGTTCAGGATGATGACTTGTTGCACAATCAAAACATTTATTTATGCAAGCTTAATTTTATCAAAGGTAAACGCGTCAGTCTTGCTGGCTGGTGCTCTAAAACTGAACTACCGGATTACACGTGAAGCTTGCTGCTTCAATTCATATTTCAGCCTCATGATGTGTGCATTTCAAGTACTGTATTATATATGACATATGACATCTACAGCATATAACAATGTAAAATCTTTTATTTATTTTTTTTAAGGGCAGCGATCCTCCTACACCCTTTAACATTTATTCATAAGTCCAAAACCACTCTGGGCTTTACTTGACTCCCTGATCTGGTCTGGTAGGGGGCAGTGTGAGAAGCTGTCTCACTGGATTTCTCTGGTGTGTTAGGTAGGTCATGTTGTGTGTGTTGTTCAGTACATGTGTGAGTGAGTTCTTGTCCATATTTTGTGTCTCTTTTGTGTCACGAAGGTGGCGTCGGTTTCTCCTGTACTCCTGTCCTTCGGCTGTAAGCACATGATCGTTCAGTGTCAGCTGGCTGGAGAACAACGACTGGTTTCCAGTAGCCCTGTTCCTGGAGCCTGATGGCTCTGTGCCCTCCTTGCATACACTTCCTTGTAGCTGACAGCTTTTGGTGTTAGTTACCGGTTGGTCAATGACCTGACGTCCATAGACATACTGATGAAAACATTTACACCCAAACAGAGTGGTGTATAACTCTTTCTCAATCTGGCCGTAGTTGATTTCATTGTCGGTGAGAGATCTTGATGCATAGCTGATCGGCTTACCCTTCTGCAATAATACCGATCCAAGCCTATATTTTGATGCATCCACTTGAAGTCTGATCTCTTTGCTGTGGTCAAAATAAGTCGGACTGGGCCTGGCTCCTGGGTGATGAGCTCTTTCATTTTCCTGAATGCCTCCTCATGCTGTGAATCCAAGATGAACTCACTTGACTCTTTCAGTAGTAGGCGCAGGGTCGCATTCACATCCAAGAGGCTGGGTGCAAACTTAGATAGATAGTTCACCATCCCACACTGTTCCTCTTTATCTTTGGGTGGTACCATGTCTCTTATGGCTGCGACCTTGGCTGAGACGATGTCAGAAGTAGTTTACTTCAGTCGCACAGATGGTGCTTTTCTCAGGGTTGAGCTTTACTCCTCGCTCTCTGGAGCGTTGTAGCATAGCCCGGAGGTTCCTGTCATGTTCCTCTCTGGTTCTGCCATAGATGAGAACATCATCGACTATTGCTGTTACACCTTGAAGACCCTCTCAAATCTTGTCTATTTTCCTGTGGAACTCATCCTGAGCTGAAATCAGTCCAAAGGAATCTGTAGCATCCAAACACAGTATTGAACGTGGTCAGTTTGGAAGACTCCTCTGTGAGCTTTATAGATCAATAGCCAGATCTGGAATCCATTACACTAAAGAAATGACTTCCGGCTAGCTTTGCCGTTATGTCATCAAAAGTCGGTCATGGATAGTGAGGCCGTTTTATTGCCTTGTTTAAGTCTCTTGGGTCAAGACACACCCTGAGTTTACCTGTTCATGGTTTCTCTGCTGCCACCATGAAGTTAACCCATTCAGTCAGCTCTATCTGGTGCTTCTCCATGTTTTGTAGCTGCGCCTTAGACGGCTGCGTAGGGCAAGGGGGACTCGTCTCGGTGGGTGGACTACAGGTGTTGCATTGGGGTCAAGGTGACTCGTGCATTCGCCAGGAAATAATCCGATGCCTGTGAATATGTAGAGAAATGTATTGAATGTATTGAGTGAATGTATTGAGCAGCTGAGTAGCTCCCAGTGGGCACCAGTAGAAGACTGTGGTCGTACTGGGCAGCTTCAAGATGTCAATGTTGGAGGAGTTGGAGGTTCAGTGCTCTACAGCATCTTGACAGTAGTTGAGGAGAGTGTTACTCATTCACTTTTCCTACCCAGCCACTTTGCAGATTTTTGGTGAGTCTAATCTCCAATGTGACCATTATCCCAATCTGACAGAAGGTGCACCTTCACAAAATAAAACAGATATTCTTTCTCAGGATAAAAGGTGCCGTCTTTGATGTTTCTTTACTTGAATCTGTAAGCCTTGTAAATCCACAACCTTTGTTGTTGTGATGACACATTCTTATGCTACAGTAGAAAAACAATTTACTTGTCATAATAATAAACAGTGGCCCTACTATCTGCTTTGTGCTTTCATCAGGTACAATTTGGCAATTCAATTGCTTGTGATATCCCCTCTGATATGCATCAAAGTGGAATCAGCAGTGGAAAGGGAAATAATTAAATATGAATGTGTAACAAGCCCACAGAAGCTATGAAAGGCAAAGAATACCATGAGCCCACACACCACACTTTTACTTTACTCCACCATCAAGATTGTTTTAGTATCTCCTCAGCAATATGGATCTTTTTACATCCCATTTTAACTGAAATACAGATCTGCTTTGACCGTATCCAACACCAGGTGTTTAGAACAGCAAATGTAAAAGCTTTCATGAAGTGAATCACTATTGTGTTATATCAATCGGTGAGATACGGTAGCAAAACAGACATTTATTTAGATGAAAATGTCATGGATTATTATCAACTTGTGCCAGTCATCCTGTGTAGCTCCCTTGGTGAATACATCACAGCAGTGTTGTCGTGTCCCCGATGAGCCCCTGGGGACAAGTTTAAATCGTCTCATCTATGTTATATCATTGAATATTCTCCTCTGCTCTTTTAACTCTGTCTTGTGCCATTTTTTAAATCAGGATTGACTGATTCCCATTTCTGCTTCTGAATAGCTCTGGGCTATTTCAGTCTAGGTTTTTGCCTGCTAACCTTTCCATTCCTTTGACGGTTTCTTTGACGTGCTACCTGCCGCTGAACTGTCTCGACTGACCCCTCAAGAAACACAGATCAGCGGGAGGTCCCTGCACTCCCTCGATCCACCACCACTTATTTTAGACCCAGTTGTTACTTTATTCAAGACACAGGAACAGACCTGGAGCTTCTTTCCCTCCACTATTGTTATGGTGACTTTTGTACTTTGCTTTCCATATTTGTAGTTTTGTCCATGTTTGTTGCTCTGGTGTGTCATCTTGCACCCCTGCTCCCACGGACTCAAGGGTATTCTTACTCCATGCCTTTCTCTAGCCTTTGAGAGTGTATTCAGCATGCAGAGTCAGCTTTGGATACTGCTTCCATGGCTCACTAGACCACAACAACCCTGGTGGGTTTCATTTCCCGCCGTTTCTTTCCATACTGTCACAGACTGCACAGTCTTTTACAGCCCTATAAATGCTTATATACTATTTTATCTGAAACATATTTGATGCTCATTCTGATGTGACAGCTATTTACCTGTGATAGCCCATCTTCTGGATGTTTCCACCACTGCTTTGCTCCATATGCTTTCACATTCTGAGGGCCAGTTTTGTTTTCCCATTGCCAGCAGCATGTACAATATAAAGGAAAGCTTTACTTTCAGTTTCCCCATGTATCAAAATTCATCAAATTTATAATGTACTGTGCTGTTTCATGCATTCAAAATACTGTATATACAGTACTCTATGTGCAGTTTATATTATAATGCGTAAATATTACATTATTTTATATGAGAATGTTCTATAAATATACCCTTGTTTCAGTATGGTACAAAGAATCTTCCACCATGTATGCTACAATGATTTTTTTCAAATTTTCAGCTGGACTCAAAGCTTAAATCAATTTAAACTTAACCAGCACCATTCCTAGACATGTACTAACATATTCAGTTAAAGCCAGTCACACAAGGTATTTGTGTGAGAATATGCAAGATGAGTCTTCTGGATGTAGTCCTCGCAGCCTTTGGGGCTTTATATGCTGAATCAGCCTGTGATCCAGCCCTAATCACTGTGTTTGAGGGGCCAATTATGTAGAGCCCACAAATCCCCTAAAGGCACAATTATCAGAAGAAAGGGCTGAGTTATCGTCATTTATCTACCACAGATATTCTATGATGGCAAACCATTTTTGCTCCAGTTTTGGGTCACAGGAAAGGAGCCATATCAGTAAAGGACTTAAAATTCTATTAGGGGCATGTTTGTCTCTGCTATTTGCAAGATAATGGAAAACTGTACTATATACACCTAAAATGAGATTACATGGCAAATATTTATTCAGCAACTTTAAGTTGATCTTAATTGACAGCTCATATCTTGTAAGCAATGAATTAGTTCATCATTGTGTGCCTCTGTTTTCTAAAGCCAACATCCTCATCCAGATTCTTGATGTTGGATGTAAGCCATTCTCTACAAAGTCAGGGGTTACCTGCTGTGTAAGCTATGGTATCAGCATTTCCAGGGAACCTACTGGTTTGTACTCCAGGGGCAGATGCATAAAACCTTGTATATGATATTGACTATGTATATGTATATTTAAGTGTAGAAATCTGTGTATGAACAAAATAGGAAACGTGTATGCAGTCTTTTTGTCAGATTTATAAAACCCTGCGTACATGTGTTCATACGTGTTTTTTCCTGATACATCTCAATCATCTTGAAATTGTGTGTATGTGCACGGTCCCTTATGGTCATGCCCACAAGTCACCATAAATGGATTCCAACACACCCCCAATTAGCCCGGTTTGCATATAAATGTCTATCATCATTCTTTTACTTTCGAGAAGAAATGACGAAAGCATTAGTGAAGAGTGTGAAGAAGAAGCAAAATTTCACAGACGGTGAAGTTGAAGTAATGGTTGGAGAATTTGAGGAGGCCTTAGCTCTGGCGTTACAAACCAAAACAACAAAAATATAACTGGAGCAGTAAATGTTAATTCAGAGCCTCGGACCCTGGACGAGGTTAAGAAGAAGTGGTGTGACTTCAAGAAGCGCAAGAAGCCCACTGGAGGAGGAGAGGGTACCCAGTGCTCCCTCTGTGGCTTGTATCCTGGGCCAAACTGCCATCAATGGCTTTGTGCTCGGCGACTTGGGAGACACAGATCCACCTGCCCAGATGGAACTTGGTATATCGCCCCGTTTGGATCTTATTGTAATGAATTAGGCTATGTAATCAGACTTGCAATAAAACAGACTTGTTTGTGCTTTGCTGCAATGTAGCAGACTAGTGTAGTGGACCTTTATTTACAGATTCCTCCGGCAAACAGGTTGAGGTTCGGGGGAGAGAATTGTGTGCAACACAAGTAGGCCTATTGATTTATGACTATTTTATTTTCATCGAAGCTCTCCACATTTCATCACGGTTTGTCGAGTTAGCCTCTCGGGAGTTGCTGATGACTTGGAGTCTCTCATTGCCCTATCCATCCGGGTCGACAATCGTCCGTGAGAGAGTAGTAGAGAGACGACGCACTCCATCTTCCGGGAGTCTAGAACAACCAACTCCCCCGACTCCATCTACTACTGTCCTCCCGAAGCCGCCAGAAGCCTTCCAGTTCATCTCAGGCCCACCTGTAAGCACCATGGAGGAGCTCATGCAGCTCTGTTTTATTGTCTTGTGCTGTGTGCTTTGTATATGTTCTTGTTTAAACTTTTCACCTTGGTTTTAGTTATTCACTTGTACTTTGCACTTTATCCCAAAATTAACAAATTCACAAAGTAGTGCTAAAGTAGACTTTGCTATAATCCATCCATGCCAACCTCACTCGCTATTTCCTCTCATGTGTCTCATCTACTGCATCCTCCCATGGTACTGTAAGCTCCACAAAACACACAATCCACCTCACCTTTAAAACCAGACTTGGTAGTGTGGTCAGATCTACAGTCATTTTCCAATCTCTGCCCGTCCTTACCTCTCCTAAAATATGCCCGCCCACAAATTCTTTCTCCCTCCCAAACAAAATGTATTTCATAATCTACTTTCCTATCAGCTAAATCAGTGGTTCTCAATCCTGGTGCTTGAGTACAACAGCCCTGCTGGTTTTCTATCCTACCAGGTAGTTAATTGCATCCACCTGGCATTCCAGATGTAAATCAGTCCATGATTAGACAGGTAGAGTGAAAACCAGCAGGCCTGTGATACCCGAGGACCAGGATTGAGAACCACTGAGCTAAAGGATTAATTTCCAACCACTTATTCTCACAGAAAACCTAACCAGTGTGTTATTTCTTTCTTACCTAATAGTAAAATGTACCTAATATATACCTAATGTATTTTGACTAGTTGGAATAGTGAGAAGTAACCAAAAAAATAAGTACTAGCTCTTTTGATGCTGAATTCAGACTACGCGATTCTAGCCCTGATTTTCGACTTGCAGACAGTTTATGGAGCTCGCCAACAAAAGCCAGAAAGCAAATCAGCAAATCAATATCTGTGATATAATATAATAAAACAATAATATAACACGGCAAATCATATTTAGTACATTACGAAGAAAAATATAGTTATAAACTCACCGAACATTTGCATGGCCTGCCATGGTCATGAAAGCAGGACACGAATAGGGTTAGGGTTAGGGCAAGACTGCCCCCCAAGACCCCCCCAGCACAGATGCCATTCTATAAGTGCACAAGTTAGTTTTGAGACAAATTTGTCCCAAGACTTGTATCAAAACCGAGCACGTGCAGGTTCTGCACTTGTGATGCGCAGGATCGCATTTGTGAAGTTGCAATGACAGATTCAAGGAGTTGGAATCACTGCGTTGTAGTTGTACTGGAAAAAGTATTTAAATTACAAAAATAAACATAAGCAAATATTTTATTACAAGTTTGCAGCTGTCGTGGCATTTATGGAAACTTTGATTTACACATTTCTTAATTTTTCCTTTTGTAATTAGAGGGAGAGGCTTCATTTAAAGGTAGGAAGTCATTTGGCTTGAGCCAGGTTTCGCACAACCCCATCATGTCAATACTATGCTCCTTAATTAGATCATTAATCAGCAACGCCTTATTAGACAGTGATCTGAGTTAATAAAGCCAAGACGCAAGGGCTTGGTATCATTGGCATTATTACAATGGTCCAAGACGGCGTAGGCAGGTTTAATCTCAGTTAGGTTACTCTGATTAAATCTAAGGAACAGCATAAAGCGAGGTGGGGAATGTCATGGAACAGACATAGGGCTGGCCCGATGGACGATGCTAGGTTAGTGATAGTTCATTTAAATTTGACATAGGAACTTATATTGTATTTATATTAAAACATGAGTTATGAGGTGTGCTGACGTGCAACAGCTGAGTGAGATAAGTCTCTATGGGGACAGAGAACATAATGTGTTGGCACAGCGTTAGAGATTGATTTAGATCAATTCCAAAATGTCATTAGGTAAGGTTAGGTTAGGTTAGGTTAGGTTAGGTTAGTCAATATCCTAAGTATAGCCAGACTATAGCAACTATAGGTTAGTGTGATTAGTGGATATTAGGCTAGAGCGGCTAGTGGGGATTGGAGAAAGGAAAAGGAAAAGAGGACTTAAAAGTCTTAAAATAGGTCAAAGTCCAGCAAACTGACAGCATGACAGCAGAAGCGGAAGTGCCGCGAGGATATAGAGAATGAAAAACAGCCAATCAAGAAAGAGGCAGGGTCATTAATGACATCACCAATCCTTAGGAAACTCTCTCCTGGGTCCAATAAGCCATCACTCACGCCAATGCGACTTCGGAATCAATAGATATAGATGTCGAAGGACCGACAGGCAGACAGAACAACAACCTATACAAGCTGCTGGTAGCAGCTGAAAAACACTCACAAAGTTTTAGTACTAAAAGGTCATTCTTCTACATTTGGATAATGCCATTGGCCTACTATCGCTCAACATAGTGTATGCTAGTGTTAGCATGGAGCACCGGAGCCAATAATCTTCCGGGGACACGTGGATCATTTTGGTGTCAATGTTGACCAACAGGATTTCCCAAAAACGTGGTGTATTCCTTTAAGATGTAAATTGCAAGCATGCTGGCTATTTCAAACATGACCCTCTGCCTTTGGACACAAAGACACACTGTAGGTGCCACACCCCACCACTAGGGGCCAACCGGAGCCAAAGAAACGTAATCAATTGAGTTTGATAAGGGGCAAGATGGGACCCTAAATGAAAAAAGGACTTAAGCAGACTCTATAAGTCGAAAAAATAGAGCCCACTGGAGCAGAGGCCATGTCTCCAATCCACACTTCAACTAACGTGTCTCATTACCATTCCTCACAGGGTGTTAATTGGTAGGAGAGGAGGTAAAAGGATAGCGAGAGACAGAAAGGAGCATAGTGTACAGTTCTAGGGCCTTTGGCCAAAATGAATTAGCATGGCTGTTCCTCCTGCTCACAAGAGCCATGAGGGACCACATGCTGCTTACATGAGCAAAACCAGCTTCCTGTCTCTCTGAGATCATTACCAAGGATCATTACACCGTCCTTCCCACAGGCATAGAGAGATATGTGATGTATGTGTAATGTCCCTTGAATGGGGAAGAAGCATTGAATGGAGAAATGTGAGAGCTTCAATTAACCTCAACCAACAGAGAAGTCTAGAAAGGTAATGGGGGGGGGGCTGATGCTTTTCTTTTGAAAAGTTAAAACAAGTCATACATCAAGACCCAAACTGGTTCTGACTGAATCAATCTCTCTCTCTCTCTCTCTCTCTCTCTCTCTCTCTCTCTCTCTCTCTCTCTCCAAACTCAATTTGAAAGCGTGTTTTGTCATCACAACACACTGGAATATGACCCAGGAGATGTATTAGAACCGTGGATACAGATGCACAATTTAAGATTTACAAATGGCACAGGCCAATATTTATTCTCTTATTTGCTCTCTTTAATCTCCAGTGGAGAAATGCAGGTCTTGTCGCAGGTATTGCGAATCATAGCAGCTTCAGTGGGAAGCAGTTAGGCACTGTGGAGGCTGCAGGAAAATCACCATCTTTCACTCTGTATTTGTTATGTTGGTGACACTCTCTGAAAGTGAGCAAATGTATCAGTCGGAGAGGTGTTGTGGGCCCTTGTAAAACCATTTACACATGCTGTAAAGTGCAAGGCAAGCATGCCAAGGAAAAAGCAAAGGTTCCACATCTTTCTGAATAACAATGAGCTACAACACAGGCTGAATGAATCCCCTCTCATACACACACACACTCACACTTCACTTTCCACCACACAATCCTGCTCCGTACCAACATACTCACCACAGACAAGTAACTGTTGACCTTCAACTGGCAATAACATTTAAGATGTGGGGCAAAGAAGATAAGAGGTGAGAAAACATTCGAGAGGAGAGAATGGGGGGGGGGGGGGCTCCAACACTCAGGGGCTAAGTGTGAAATCGTGTCTACTGGCTTCAGTTTTGGAGAGCCTGGATTCCATTTCATTCCCTCTCCAATAAGGTAAACAACAGAGGCCAGAAGCCAGTGGGGAGCTTTTTGTTTCTGTTCATGAAGGATACACTCCTTTCAGCAGAGCTACCTTTCAGGTGCGCTCATTATCAGCTAAGACAAATAGGCCTTTATGCTGCCACCCCTCATTTGTTTAAGACAAAGTCATGTAATTAAAATCTAATCAGAGACAGGGCCAGAGTGCCAGAGAATACATGAATATTTAAATCTGTTTTTCCTCTGAATCTTAATGAAATGGTAATTTATGAAAGCTGCAGGCTTAATTTTGGCCATGGAGCAAATTAACTGGATTTCAAGAGATTCCCCTAAGTCATTTCCCTTTCCTATTTTTCCTCAATGTGCGCTCCATATGAAAATCAGAATAGAAATTCTATTCAAAGCGTATTCCAAAAAGCTTATCCAACTAATTCAGGCTTTTTTTTTTTTTAATTTTCAAAATATTTCTGTGTATTCTTAAATGAAATATGCTTCTCTGGATAGGAGTTGGGATTTAAGTTTATGGCCAGGGGCTTCAAATCATGTTTGAGGCAATGCCGATTTTTGTACGCTTGGAGCGAGTGCCTTAATCTGCATTGACTTAGTGTATCTCCAGCTCTATAAATGGAAGAGTTAAAAGTCTTACGTTATGTAAGCCTCCCAGGGTGTGGGCTTCTGCTGGGTTTGTAAATAATAGAAGATGTTAACACAGCCTTCACGCCATTGGCTTAACTTTGCTTGGTTGCCTTGGCAATGACTCATATGCACTTCCTGCCAAGTGACACAGGTGTAGAAAGCGCCTTGTTATCAAGGATAACATCCACATGAGCCACACAAGTGGGCACAACTATTAGAAGGCCCATTAAACCATTGTGTCCCTGAAGAAATAGAGCTGGTAATTTTGATGCTACACTGTAATACATTTCAAGAAGGTTAAACTTAGAAACGAAAGTTCACCTGCTGCCTTAAAAACGTGAGTAAACTCAACTTGAAGATAAGCTTTGTTTCAACTCACAAAGTTAAGTTATACAAGTTGTTTAACTAATGGTCATTTGTTGTTTAAACTTGATACTCTGAGTTAAAACAACTAACTATGTTACGTTATCCATTCAAGAAAACTTTCTTTATCTTGTCAAGAATGAGTGAATGCAATACTTAAACTAGAAATCTTTATTTTTGTACATATTGGTATGATATGTGGTGAGCTGAGGTTACTTCGCTCACAGATGACACAATAGAATCAGCTTTAAGTTAACCCTAAAGCTGATTCTAGTGTGTCACCTGTGAGTGAGGCAGCCTCACAACTGCACAGCTAGCTTTAATAGTAGCATGCAGCAATTGCAATACCAACACCTTCAATGAAATGGTAGGCAGGTCAGCTCCCCCACTATGAACCACACCCATGGTGTCAACCACCACCAACCAACAAGCTTTCCAACTAAAATAAAGAACATAAACAAACAAATCCCTGCAAAACATTATCTCCATGAACATTAATTATTTGCATGAACAAGAACAACAACAGACAATGGCAAAGTCAACAGTCTCCCAATGCATGCTGGGAAACCAAAGGCAGGCCTCCCCAGGACGCCGCCCCCCCCCCGTTTCCCTTTTTTCAACTTATAACTTACAGACATGAGTTAAATGAATGTTGACAACCTGGACAAAACTCACAATTAGTCAAGTCAATGGATAACTTTAAGTTTAACATTTGAAAACTTATAAACTTGAGTTCAATATCCAAAACTTGTCATGACAAGTGGAATTAAAGAGAAGAAATAAGTTCACACAACTTAATGGGGCTACTGTTGAATTGTTGAAAACAATTTCTCTATCATACGCTTACAAACAAGATGGAGGGTGGAGAAAAGTAAGTCAAATGATTCAAAGCTTTCACCAGTGGCATAAGCATCCCTAGGCATCCCTGTTTTTTTTTAAATAAGATGAGTCCGTCCATTCAGTTCAAGTTTGTTTGTCATATGCACAGAATACACAAGGTATGGTGCAATGAAATGAATAAGAATAATAAATAACAATAATAAATAAAAATAATAATAATAATAAAAACACAGAAAAAATAAATTAAACTACAGCAGTAATAATAATAAGGTTGGCTGTGTACACTAATATCCACCATCCAGTCTTACTGTTTTTTTCTCCAGCCATTCTTCTTTCTTTTGAGCTATCTGCTTCATGTCAGTTCAGATTCCCAGCAGTTAAAAAAAACATTTTTTGTTGTTTGTGTCTTCCATATGTCTTATACAGGATAAGGATATTTTCAAGTTTAATATCCATATACTATAGTGTTAATGGCAGATAAATTGGTGAATAAGCAAGACTTTGTACAAAACATGACACAGTTTTAAGATTACATTTCAAAATGCAATCATTAGTCTTCACACCTCAGTGAAGTCTACAATATTGATAATTAAGGACTCTGAATTCACTCTGAAGAACACCTAAATTCACAAAGACAACATCCTTCTTCGCCACCAGCACCAACCTCCACACAAACCAGAGGGGTGTTCCACAAAGCGAGCTTACCACTTATCCAGGCTTATTTCGCTTAGTCTGGCTCATTTTCAGGCTTATTCGGTTCCACAAAGCAAGCTCAGCATAGTTCAAGCCAAGTTGCTGTGGCAACTTATACTTCCAAACTCGGGGCAGGCTAGATATCAGGCTAAACCACAGTTGAAGCTGAATCGGTACTCCCGTAACACTGATCCGACTGAAACGCAATGATTTTCAAACAAGGTTCCGCCATCCTAATGTTCAACACTATTACCCTAGACCCTACACTATCAGACATAAAATGTAACGTTAAGAGAAAATAAAAAATATAAAATGATGTAGGCTGTATCGGGGATACAGTCACGGTTCAGAGCGTTGTTAGGCAACCCCATTTAACCATGAGTGTCCAGCGAGACCTCAAGTGCCGTATTGCTTTTAGAAAACGGTTACAACTTATAGAAATAATTATTTGATGACATAATATTATTTTATTTTCTAAATTATTTTTATTTAAGAAATTCAGTGAAATAATAAAGTACCTTGAATATATGTCAAGATGTTTCCACGGTTGCTAGGAGACGCATTCACTGTTTCTGTATGGGATATACAGTCACTGTAGAACACGCTTTCAACCGATCAATTTCCAGGATGGAAACAACCGATTTCATAAAAATATAATAAAAGTAAGAACCAACCCGAACAGCTCAGTCAGTAGAGCATGAGACTCTCAGTCTTAAGGTTGTGAGTTCGATCCCCATATAGGGTCCAGTACAGTACAATGATTGTAATGTAGTAAGATGAAACCTTACGTACAGCCTTTACTACATAATTTATGGCGATAGATAGTACATTTACAGTCTTGAGGTTTCATAAATGGCATGGTTTCATTTATAATATTTTTAGCACAGCTTTTCAGTTCTTTAATATTGTTGGAACACATAATATTAATAAGGTCTATACAATTTGTTCGTTTTTAATTCAACAATTACTTACGCATTCAATCTAGCAGCAATTCGTTGCCAATCTTTCTCTCTCCCTTTATTTATGGCAATCGTATTTCCCTTTTCATTGTAATATGGCTGAATTCTCCATAGACCTCCACTAAAAGTCGCTGTTCAGTGGCCTGAACATTGCGGCTCTGTCTTTACCGTCATTTTTCGCCATGATGAATCGATCAGATCCATGATCGACCTCTCGGGCTGCTTAAATAAACTGTGTATAAATGTGCACGCGCAATTATCTGGATTGCTTGAGCCTGGCTCGGTTTAGCCCGATCACGGTAGCTTGACTTGGGCTTTGTGGAACCGCTTTAGCCCCGATTGATTTGTTAGGTTAATTCAAACCAGGCTTGCGAGGTTAATCGCCGCTTTTCTAAGCCTGCTTTGTGGAACAGCCCCCAGGTCTCAGCTGAGTTCCCAGCTCAGCAGGAGGGACACAAGACTAAAATATGGCTTGCAGTTTGCATATGCGTGTACATTTTCATGAACTGCAGAATCTTTTGTTGATGGAGCAATATGGCGGAACCAATTTTGACCAATTTCTTACTTTGTTTATTTGAGAGGTGTACTACAAAAGAAATCCCTCTGTTCGGGAAGCATACAAAGACTGGAAAAGGCAATCAAAAAACTGCAATGTATGTCTTACCATTGTTCAGTTTAGTATAACTCTCTCCTGAAAAGATCTGTGGGTTGTCCCTGTGTAAATCACAAAAATCAAATGTGATTCTGCAGATCTATAGTATCAAAAGTGTACTTGGATCGATCCTCACATAGTGTTAACTATCACCTTTGTAAGCCGCTTTGGATAAAAGCGTCTGCTAAATGACTGTAATGTAATGTTAATGATAACCATGAAATGCCAGTAAATCAAGAAAATATTTAAGCAAGAGAGTGGGTGCTTTTGACACTATTTTGTCACCCTGTGTCCGTAAAAAAAATTCCATTCTGCCGGCTCTGTTAATAAATGTTAGGATTTCTGTGATCCCCAGTTTTGGCAGAAGACAGAGAAACAAGAGGAGTTTGAGGATTGCCAGCCATTTTGTATTAGATGGAGTTGATTTGAACGAACATAAAGGTCTTTTTCAGTGGAAAGCTGCAGAAACGTCAGGTCTATTTGGCTAATTATACTTCAATTAACAGGCAGGCACTGAAACCTGCTTCCTTTACAATTAGAATGAGAATGATCAAAGCCACAATGTTTAAGTGCATTCAATGAATGAATGAGATGCCTTTGGGCACATGAAAATTTCAAGCACCATTAAACATTGAATATCTAAAAATTCCCATACCCCTAAGGACACTGTGTTCACAGTGTGATGAAATTACGAGAAACCACCGAAACAATGACATAGAAAGTTGTGAATAGATCCAAAGTTTGACCTGTGCCCTATGCGGAAATTTCATTGCATGAATAAATGACAGAATCAGCTCACTTTGTGTGAAAACGATCTGCACTCCATCTAAAAAGTAAACACCCATATCCTAAAGGAAAAATACAAAGGCAGATAAAAGAGCTGTTGGTGATGTGCCTTGCATTCCTGGGCCCATTTTGTTGTTCCGTGGTGTATTTGTCTTATTCCCATGGATAATTGGTCAAACATAGACGATGTGCCGTCATATTTTCACTGCAGCTACAATAGTTTGATAACAGAAAACTTTTCAGTGATCCAAAGCATCAACAGTAAACATCAGGCTTTGGTGTCAGTCCCTCAGAATCCAAGGTCTTCTTTCTACACTCACCATTTTGCACTGACGTTCAACAATCATACAGGGAGAAATCCATCGTAGAAAAGGCAGAGATACCAATTTCTCCACTGACAGTAGTCTCAATAGACCAGAATGTAATGCAGCCACAAGGCATGTTGCATTTGGATAAGCGGTGCGGCTGCAATCATAGACACACAGTTGGCTAGCTAGCTTTATTTATATGGCAATACACCCACCTTTGATCGAAGGCAACAAGTTCACGCGCCTTCTCTAGGAGTTGTTGAAAGGTATTCTGGGAATTGTAGGTTGAGGGAAAGTGGGTACACCAGTAAAGTAAATTACAACACCACAGTATAATGTATAAGAATGTATTTGAACATCCCAAACTCATGATATATTGCCTTTTTATTATTTATTATATATATTAATCCCAGCCTGGATTAGCGCCAAGGACATTGTGGTTACATCGTATTCAATCTTAGCCAACTGTGCCACTAGGACAGTCCTTATGTCAGCTTCCATAAGGCGTTTATATAGTATAGTACTGGAACATGTAAATTTAGTGAATAAATGAATATATAGTGTTTTTTTGACGTGCAACAACCTGGTGCTACAACCATCATCACACTGTATGTCATCAAGTCAGAATCTACCGGCCACTGTGGAGACTCAATAGACTCAGCAGGAGGAATCTGGGTCATCAGTATATTTGGTGCCAAAGGCAGATGCGTTGACTGCTCCAGTGTGAAGTACCGCTGGGTCCTGGATCTGCAAATAGTTGTTTAAATGGCAATGACGAATCAATGAAGAGGTTGAAGTGGTTTGAGAGGAACCTCCATCATATCAGAGGTGGACGACACTGACTGGAAGATATTCAATTTTAAATAAATGGCCAATATTGGGCTGATATTTTGGCAAACCACAGTTGGCTTTTGCATTTTCGGAAACATTTTTGACGTTTTTTAGGTACATATTGTGAATCACATTATGTCAGATTGAATCATTTCTATGATATAAAACATAAAACAAGGGGTGGATGATGGGGTGGCGGTGAGGGACCTGCCTTGAAATTGTGGTATTTCACATTTATGTTGTGAAATGAAATATTTATTGCCAAAACAAATAGCCCAAAGCTTTGCTTATATATAATATTTGTATTGATCTTTTCATTCAGTTGAAGACAAGCCTGATAATGCTTGGTAAACTTACAATATGGAACAGCAGGCAAAAATCTATTCTCACATTTGTGCGGTTATGTGTATTTGTGTAAACACAGCATCAAAGTGTGTACTGCTAAATGTCTTGTGTACTTAAAGCTGCACTAGGTACGATTTTTACGTAAAAATGCATCTGTCTTATCAGCCTAAATCAAGTCGGGCTGCAACAGATTATAAAGCAGGAGATTAAAAGTAACCCACCTAGTTGCCTCATAAAGAAGGACATTGCGCTTGTTTGTGATCTTGTGTTGTGTTTATCTCAAATCATAAGCATCCATTGATCTGACAAGGAAGTTACCAGGCTATACTTGTCCACTTGTCATTTATTTAGTGCTTTTCCCCCATGATAATTTGCTTGTGCAGTGGCAAAACAACAACCCACACCGAGGACAGAATAAGGACACACCACTAGGGTTTTTGTAAGGGACCAGCCGGCGCTGTAAACATGGGCGTGTTGTGTGCAGTTCACTGATGTCACATTCCATAAATTCTGGGTTTTGAAAATTCAACAGTTTTCAAACAGTTACCTCTCGCTGCCAATTGGAGCTGCCAACATGCAAAGTTGCCAAGTGCAGCTTTAATCTTTTAGTGTGCAGATTGAGAATAATGAAGAGTCGAAGTTTGCAGAAGTGCAGAGGGCTCTAGTTGTCACAGGGGAGGGAACTTGTCGTGTGAAATATGGAGTGGCCCTGACTGAAGTGTCATTGAGACCTCCCCTATGCCATCCCCCCATGTGAGCAGCTGGTAATCTCATTCACATTTTAAAAGCCCTGTTCCTCTGACATTGTCCCATACCACGTGTCAGACACTTTGATCGGCTTGTTATGCTCTTCAACCGCTGATGGCCTAAATCTCATCCGGTCCTCCGCCCTTTCCAAGATGCCACCTGTCATGGGTATGGGTTGATTCCTTCCAATTGTCCCAGAGGGTGACATATATATAGAGTGCTTTGGATCCCTTGCGGAAGTGAGGGAATATAGACTCTCAAGTAAACAAGCAAACTGCCACTCCCTGCCTTGACATGAACTGTCACTGTGGTTCCCGATGTTGTTGTTTTTATTTGGAGTGTGTGACTGCAGTTCTAAGTGAGGAGATAAACAAAAGTAGAGAGTAGAGCCTACAAAGAGATGGAAAATAAGAAAACAACTCATTGCCCAGCAAGCATTTGATGGACGGCAATGTGCAGGAGGTGGTCAAGTTCACTGTCGACCCAAAAAGCAAAATGTTTTCACAATATCATATTATGTCATGGTAAAACATCATATTAAAACAGCTTTGGAAACTGTTTTGAACTAATCAGAAAGATATTTAGGTCCTGAGTGCACAAAATCAAGCAGGTAGCAGCTATGGACGACTAGGAATGTCATCTCAACTTTCATTGTGGTGCTATATTTACACAGGCCGTATCAACATCTATTCAATGTCAAATCTTTGCTGAGTGATCAAAAAATAATAATAAAATGTCCATAATGAGCTATTTAATGGTGTATAAAGATAACACACTCTGGTCTCCTTCTCCTCTCCCATCATCCTTTAGTGCAAAGCCCACTCTGCACTCTGAGCACATGTTGATGAATCTGTAGCTGTAATACATCTGTGTAATAGCAAAACTGATTTTCTGATATTCAGAAAAGGCATGCAATACCTGCATGCTGAAAAACATCCTGACTTATACAGTGTTCCATATCGGGCTACAGAATCAATATGAGGTAAACGATATTAAAGTCTAAAATGTGCATGATAAGGGTGTTGCATGGAGCAGCAGTATAGTTATATTTGCAACAATATGAGATAGAGTCCAAGTTATTACTATTATAGTATGCTATCACTCTCTCTCCCCAATCCTTCTTCTCTCTGCAGTTTGTATTGTGTATGTGAGATGCATTCTTATATAATGTATAGTGTGTGTAAAAATCCAAACTATAAAGTGTCCTGGTGGCTCAATAGGCTCATGCACATATCTTGTATGAGTGACTTTACTTGGGGTGACTCCAAGCTAGGGTAGAAAATTGGTGGAAAATTTCCGGACGATTTCTGGAAACTATTCTGGAAATTTTCCATGGGAAGTTAAGCTTTGGGGAATTCGGGGAATTTTTTAACAATTTGTATAGCAAAAGTTGGCCTATAACCGGAAACTGAAATTTTAGTACTTGTAGCATGTTTTGGTTAAAACAACCCAATTTAATGGGAATTCAGTTAAATTTCTTCGATTCACTTTATTAGGTACACCTATCTAGTACCGGGTAGGACCCCCTTTTGCCTCCAGAACAGCCTGAAGTCTTCGCAGCAAGGTGCCCTTCTGCACACCACTGTTGTAAAGAGCTGTTATTTGAGCATTTGTGGCCTTTCTGTTAGCTTGAACAATCTGCCCATTCTCCTCTGACCTCTCTCATTAACAAGGTGTTTTTGTTTCTCCACCATTCTCTGTAAACTCTAGAGACTGTAGTGGTGAAGGTCCCATGAGGGTTCAGCTGTTTCTGAGATGCTGGAACCACCACGTCTGACACCAACAATCACACCACGGTCAAAGTCGTTTAGATCACACATCTTGCTCATTCTACTGTTTGGTCGAACAAAAAACGAAACCACTTCACCATGTTTGCATTGAATTGCAGCCACATGATTTCCTGTTTGGAGGAGCAGGCTATTTGCGTTAATGAGTAGGAGTACCTAATAAAGTGGCTTGATTTGTATTAGACATGTTTGCATACATGTCTGCTTGACATAGCATTTTGACAATGTCACGCATATGTCTGCATATGACAAGGTAAATACAGCTAGTACAAATAACCCCAGAAATTGTAGTTTTTTCTTGTTAATTCATATTAATTTCCATGGAAAGTTTCCACATTTGAAAATTCCTGGAATTGTGCTACCCTAGCCAAGCCATTGCATCTGTCTTCATTTACTTTCCTATTTGTCCTGACTAACATATCCTCAAAATTTGGAAATAGCCTCATCACCCTATTGAAATGTCTAAGATCAAAAAGGATTCATCTTGAATGTCATTTTCTCCCTTTACCTGTTAGTTTTACCTGTGTAGCAGGGGAAATACATGCATCAGAAAACAACATAAGATTACATTAAAAACACATAACAAAAGAAAAAAATGTCACCTAATCACGCCCCCCCCTCTCCAAGTTCTATTAGGTTTTGATTGATGGCATTGTCTAAAATGAACAAATACGTAACGTCTGGTTAAATACGACCTGCTGTCAGGAGTATCAATGTTCAGTATTCACTCAGATGTGCCCTAGGAATCGTCGGTACAGACTCTTGGATAAGAAGCTCTCTGGCGGCATTAAAAATGTAAACTCCTAAAATGCTGATGTCAAAACAGAGGCTTCCACCAACTGCACCCCAGACAAAACCATCAACCAAATTTACAAAGCATGGCATACATATCAAGAGGTCTGCAAAACACGTTCAAATACATTGACGTATGAATTCACTGCTATAATAGGGCAAGAGTGCCCCCTGCTGAAACTACATCTTTCTGTCCTTTAGGGCAGGCAGGCGAAACGGGTCCTCTGGTGTATACTCATGAACTTTGCATTCATTAATCTATACTAAATACATCATAAAATATGAATATAATGGTTACATCTCAGAATTAGTTTCTACATATTCATTTGATGACACGTTACAACATGTCAGTGAAATGGAAGCTGATGCAAGCCCAATTAAATTATCATCACCCACGTTTTATATTTGGTAATAATTTTATTATACCTCTAATGCATACAATATCTGCAAGATTCTTGACATGTTATGTATCTAACAATCCCTTGAGGCAGCTACATGTATCTAAATGCATCTATACATGACTGACTCTTTAACAAACTCAATTCAGCATGCAAGCCCTGAGCTAGTGCAACAGCCAGAAAAACAACTCCCCCTCCACCAGCACAGCTCAGGTTATACACAGAAATCTGTGAGTTTCCTCCAAGCAAATACTCCTATTCCTGGTGTCTCAGTGTAAAGTTACAGTAGAAGGTGATGCATGGTGACGGAAGGGCAATGCTTTTCACCAGGTACACTCGCTCAAGGTCTGGCACTGAGTCAATCATAGTCATCAATTTATTAATGATGTGAAATGGAAAGGCATTGTTATGCAAAATGTTGTTTTGCGTTGGCGCATAACATACTTTATGTAGTTATGGAGATATTGTATATAAAGGGCATGTGACATGTATATTAACTTTAAATGGCTTGAGTTCACTTTGAGTAATGTGTCTCTGGATTCATGCAAACTTGTCATTGATTACATATAAAAAACATTTTTCAAACATGGCCAAATAAACAGTCAGAATTATAGCTTGCACTCTGTATCTAATAGTCATTATCAGTCATCAGAAATATATATTTCACTTGTATAGCTAAAAGAGACAATTTCTGTCCATTGTTGTAATAGATTTAATTTTTGAAAAACCTTATTTATCCCCCAAGGGAGAAATTCTCCTCACCCTCTGTTAGACCATGGTGCAGAATAGATGGGAGATATCATCACTGAGATTTGGCAGGGGGAAGCAAGTAATTGGAGAATTCCCCTCGACCCTCATGCACACTCAGCTATTGAGCCCAGTGTGTCCTGGTATCAGCACTGCCAGTTATCGTTTGATTAGAACAACAAGGGGCTCCACCAGCAGACAAAGAGGAGCAGAAATTAATCATGTCTCTCAAAGAGGAAAAACTTCGAGGGGCTTTGGTGCGTCTGTTCGCCACCACAGAACAAAACCCAGACCAGAGAAAGATAGGATCTCCCGGCAAACAATCAGCCCCAATCTCCAACTGAATTGGGCTCAGACTGCATTTAGGAATCGCTTCAAATTATATTTTTATTTCAGTGAGGCCTACATATCCTTGCATCACATCACAATGCCATTTAGAAAATAGCACACTCAAAGAATTTAATGACAACTGTGTTTAACATGCTGTTCACATGGCAC
Source organism: Hoplostethus atlanticus (assembly GCA_034670405.1). NCBI lineage: Eukaryota > Metazoa > Chordata > Actinopteri > Trachichthyiformes > Trachichthyidae > Hoplostethus > Hoplostethus atlanticus. The sequence continues at coordinate 2,567,834 of JAXDDX010000068.1, forward strand.
TGCTATCCTACTGTAAAGGGACATTTAAAGACAAATGCAAAGTGCATTGGTGCAACCTGTGGATAGTCCAAACAATGAGTAGTGAAGGTGACTCTGTGTGTGGATAGTTGTATAGGTGGCAGAGTTTCTGAAGGTCCAATCCAGGGTTACATAGTTGGGATCCTGTTGAGTTTGCACAGAGCTCTGGGTGAAAAAAGCTGCTCCTGTGCCAGCTGGTCTTTACTTTGATGAACCTATAGTTTCCCATTGTTGAGTCTGACAAACAAGCTGTGTCCCAGGCCAGAGGGGTCAGGGACAATCGTCCCTGAGTGTCTCCTCCCAGGAGGAGTACAGTTCCCATTGGATGGCAGATTGCCATGGGTGACCCTCCCTGTAGAGTGGTCGACTCGTTGCAGCTTGCCCTTGGAGATGTATTCCAAGACAGTGATGGAGGATGTCGGGATGCTCTCATTGACTCTGATGGCTGATTTCTTTCCATTTGAAGAAATGTAGGTATTTTTGTATTAGAATCACAAATTGCTCTTCTTTGTGGAGTCATTGTAGTACCAGTATGAGCTATTAGCAAGCCAGACATCACAGTATATTTACAAGTTACTTATTTATTTAATGAGACTGAAGATCAGCCTTATTAAGTAATGCGGACTAAACAAGTACCTGACTATCCTGTACCACAGGATGTGCCCTGCCAGAACTTGCAACACCTGCTAACCTCACAAGTCTTCACACAACCGTCATCTTGTAAACATTTTAATTGATGTGAAAAAGCTACTTGGGAACAAAGTGACACAGTATCTTGCAGATAGCAAGATAACAGCCAACAGTCTGCTATGTCTTTAAATTGAGGCATATAGTACCCAGTGTCAGTGAGTACTATCAACACTAGTAGTTTAACTAATTATGATTGTGCTTGGTAATTAAACTAAATAAGGGTATCTGCAGGTTTCAAAAAGACTAATTGAAGACTAATCCTTTCAGACATTATTAATGCTACCTGGAAGTGGATTTATGCTCAATTTAACAGCCAATGTGTAAAAAAAAAAAAAAGTTAAACAAACTTGAACATAGCTAACGAAAGTTATTATTGTTCATTATTGAATGTAAAGAATCTGTCAATACAACTAATTTGAAAGTTGCATCAAAATGATACATGGTGAAAAAACTTGACTTTAATTTTCTGTATTTAAGATCTTAAATACTTTTGACAGCATAGTTAGAAAAAACAACTTTTTTTTGTTACTGCTTTGTCAAGATTGTACAAATCAAGGTTATAGGGGCCTTTAAATTCTTTATTTGAAGTTTACATAAATCAGAAACATTCCTTCTTCTTCCAGTACTTCGTCCAGTGACAAAAACTATATTTCTTTTGAGTACCTTGCTACAGTTCAACCTCTTAAAATGTGAAGTAACCACCCACTTGTGACAGTTGACAGTGCCAAATCCATGAGCTCATTTACACTTCTGGAGCATTACTAGCAAGATGGCACCTCAGTTTACACCTGTAGTAAGTGTGCTGTTTAAGGCAGACTGAGTAGAAATCACATTAAAAGTCTGAATCCAGAATTTATTTGGCCATATTTTGGGTATATTCAGATTCATTCTTGAGTTTGACTTGTAAATGGAAAGAAGCTTTATTTTTAAAATTTCATAACCCATCATAACTGAAAACACAGGTGTTTACATGTTATGTTATACATCTCTTCTCATCTCCAAATGAATGTATTACTTGTGTTCAAGTGTCATATGTTAACAGTTCTGAGAATCATTCTGAGAGAAAAATCTTCAGAATCAAAGCACGAAGGAAGCCAGCAGTGGGGTGAATGTGTTTTCACTCGGGGATATAATATTGCAATTAAGAATTGGGGCTCTCGGTTGGATGTCTGATAGTCAGCAAGAATAAAGTAGTAAATTACAAATAGTGAGGACCCAGGAAATTTGGTAAATAACGAGCAGTGAAACTCTTAAAATTGTAAATGAAGTCGGTACTCCTGTAGTTACGGGCAACAACAGAATGGAGTAGCGGAGTGCCAATTAATGTGAATCTCTGCACAGGTGGAGATCCAACATGACAGAAACATCCAGAATAATTGGAATCCCATTTTGACCTATGGTACCTTACTTTGGAGCTTGATTCACAGGATACATAAATAATAAACCAAGACAAGCTGTCACAGGCGGGGCTCAGGTCTCGCATTTGGGGTAGCCAATCTTTAATTATTTTCTAATAACCATGAGATTGGCTTTATTGTCAAACTCTAAATAAACACGTTATTTAGCTTACTACTCGTTTCGTTTTGAATTATTTGATTTTCATTACAACTTTAGGCCATTGTCTCCCAAAAATGAATGCCAAAAATTACAAATGTATGTATTTAACCATCCACCGTGATAGATTTAAGGTCATGCAATAGTGAAAATTGCACTTAAGTGTATTTTGAAGATTGTAACAGGTTAAATGTAATGCTGTGTAGTGTTTAAGGTATATGCCACCATGTAAACGTGACATCAGGTAACTGAATCTCAGAAAACTGGGGCTGGGCAAGTGGAAAACAGGGTTGAGAAATATTGTTTATTGCATATTAAGTTTCCTACTTGGAAGTCCGACTTGAAGGGCCATCGCATTTCTCCTGGTCGGAAGTCAGACTTTTTGGCTTTCCGACATATCTGAAATGCAGCATTAGAATGAAAGAAAACAGACATTTCTGAGCTTTAACATTTTTTTTTAATACATACATATTATTTAGGATGTACAATTTCTCCTTGATGTGCACAGTTGAACCATAGAAGACAACTGGATCAAATATGGATGAGTGTACAGAATTCTCCACCCATGGGGCAGATTGAACAGGTGAATACGGTTGGATGATTAGTGACGGGCTCATTTACAGCAACACCGGAGCCGGTCGACTCATTCACTTCAGCCAGATGTTTTTGTCTCCCATGTCTGCATTGTAACCAGGTGCATACTTCTTACCGGGGAGCTATAGAGAAAACAAAAACTGACAGTCAACTTAAGAAACAAGACAGTGAACCTGCAAACCAGCAGACTCATGCATACTAGGGTATTTAACACAAAATAGTTGTGGAGAGGGCAGATAGCATTTCTTAAAAAGAGTTAAGAATAAAACTATACAGCGCTATCAGGACCAGACAGTGAAAACTACAGTTGGGAGTAAAAACTTGAGGATTAAAACTCACAGGGCTCATTGAAGTGCTGCGGTAGGAGCTAATGTCTTGTTTTAAAATAGTTTAACATGAATGAATGATGAACTAGTGATTACACTCTAGCTTCAAGTTTAAGCTCACTGTGTCAATACTTGTGCTATTGACTAAGGTCAAGCAATAAATCCCTAGGAGATCACTCTAATAGATACTCTCTAAATCCAAAGGACACTTGGGCAGGGATTAAACAGTTATCTGATTTAAGAATCCAGGTCTTTTCCCTAAAGCTTTGAAGGAGCTACTCAAGACTCATCCATCCTTGGTTATGGGATGACAGTCAAGACTAATGGTATAGCAAAGTGCTTGTGTCACTAGGGGCGACATTGCAGTCCATCACTCCCGAGCCCTTGGCAAACAGTATGTTATGAGTTACTGCTAATGTGAAGCCACATCACTGACAGAGTGATAGACAGCCGGGCTGCTCTCTGTCACCAGCACTTTGTCACACCATTAGTACTGGCATTTGGGAACAAAAACTAGAGTTAACCGAAGCCCGGGCTCACTGTGCCTTTTTACTGCACAGGTGACCTTCACGCTGAGTTTACAATTAGACTGACAATAGCCCCAAATATAACATGAACACCAAATATCAGTCATGATGGTAAAAGTGATGTAGGAACAATGAGGCTCATTAATTCTGCTCAGGCTTATTAGAAAAGCCTCATGGTTTTTTTTGGGAGTATTTGTTTTTCACATGAACTATTTCTGGTTGAAAGTAGGTATCCGATCTAAATAAATCGCTTTAAAATCTTATATTGCATCACACACCATGTGTGGAGTACATACAAGCTTAGCATCGCACCCTTTTCTATTCAAGATTGTACTTTGTCAACACAAAGGTACCAAGAATTTCTTTTAAAGCATAAGGAGCCACATGTCACACTTCCTAAAGCCTGCACACCCATTGTTCCCACTGCAATCCAGCTCCGCACAAAATGTCAGGTCGGAGACTCCTGTAGCACATTACATAGCCTGATTTTTGCAGTGGGGGAGACAAAACTAGTCTCCAGTCAATAAACAGAAAAGGTCAGACGCAAATGTTTTCCTGCAAGACTGATGATACCAAGGCCTTGCAGAATATTCTGCATCTGACATTTGCCTTCTTGCCACAGGCAAGTCATTAAATATTTCAGCAGAAGAAAATTAGTCCCATCATGCTGGAAACAGTGGCATTGAAATCAATGACCACAAACCTCACATGGGAGAGGGTACAGGAATACAACTATTAATTATAGGGAAAACAGAAAAGTAAGAGAGAAGGATTTAGACAAGGGAGATGAGAATCCTGCTTAGTAGTATATAATTCATATCCCGGTTCTTTCATACTAGATGATATAGTGTCACCCATAAAAGGAAAGAGGAAATTAACATATTTTCCCTACATACCGATTTATAGGCATAGTATTTTTCATCATACTCGTGAGCCCCAATGGTGATTTCTGGCAGGAACTTTGGTATGCAGGTCAGGGTTGCCACTCTCTGTTTGTCTTCGACCCTGTGCGAAACAGAGAGAGAAAGAGACACAATCACCAGCCTAATTCAAAATGTTCAAAACCCTGCATGGTGGAAGCTGAAAGATGAGTGTAGCACACATAAAGGATTCAGAACAAAATTGAATTTTCAGCAATGTCTGCTTCAGTTCCTGGTACTTTGCATTTTATTCATAATGAATAGGAAAAATAGCGACTGGAGTTCATTTGATAGGTTCATGTGAATCTGCCATTGAAGATCTTAGTGATTTGCATTTCAATCTGGAAATAGCTGAGATTCATCGAGTACTCACAGCATCCTCATGTGGTGGTAGGTGACATCATCCTGCTCGAGCCATGGTCCTTTATCAAATTTCAAATACTCAATGTCTTCTGCCACCTGCCGACAAGAAAAATGAATATGCAGTCTATAGTAATAACAAATAGATTTTAGGGCCCATAATAAGATAATTAAACTGTCGTCAATGTTTCAGAACCCCAGCTGCTCATTATACTCTTACCCTTTCAATATCTTGTGCTTGGGTTGTATCGTAAGCAAGCACTTCGGCACTTTCCCTAAAAAAAAAAGAAAAATTAAATCTTGTGTTCAGACCAAAAGGTGAAAAACAACTCCACAAAACGGTTAGTAGTTGTTTAAAATGAAATTACATGTGTTCATGTTTGTGATAAAAATTTGAGCATGGTCTGAGATCCACACATTCCACTTCACTCCACTAACTCACCTTATTTTGGGCAGGAAAGACTTCTTGTAGGAATCCTCAATGCTCTTCAAATACGGCAGGGGCACATTCTGAAGATGAGAAGAGAAAGAGATAGCAATTACTTCTACTTAAACCCGCATACCAAATAATCTAATGGGCTTATTTCATATTTCCCAGTGCTCGATGTAGGATTAATGTGACACAAAATGCTTCAAGACTCAAGACAATTCATTTCATTTTAAAGAGAAGATCTGAACAAAGCTACATGAAAAAGTTTGTAACATGTTGAATTTGGGTACATTAAAGCAGAAGTCAAAATAGCAAGGCCCTTGAGCTTACTTTGGTTCAGGCTGAAGTCAAAGTAATCCTCTTCAACAGTAGCCAATACGAAGTGAAGCTTAGTACCATACTTCAAATCCTATTCAGGTTTTGGCTGCAAGTGCAGGCAATTCATGAATTGACTGCACTGGTGTACACAAATAGGTGCCATTTCTTTTATGACATTCCAAGGACACAAGCTCAAAGCCATTGGTTTTCAAACTAGTGTGACTATGATGTTCACATAAACATAGAACAGTGAAAAGCTTATATGAGTACAAAATTAATTCACAGCAGTGTCTAAAGTATGGATTAAAAGGTGAGTTCAAGGCACCAAGTACTTGAACTCACCTTGAAGGCCTGAACAAAACAAAAGGCTGCATAGTCCTGGCTATATAAGTTAGTCACTATCTAACCCTTGAGACACTAAATTCCAGCAAGGCTCTGATTATCTTTAAAGAGTGGATTATTTCCCGGGCCGCAATTACATACTTGGCGAACTGCCTTCCTGCCTGCCAGGAAGCCAGCCAGAGGAACAGGCAATTCATGCAAAAAAAACAAAAACTCTATTCTGTAGTTCTGACACATTACCGGTATTTGGCTGAGGAAGGGTCCAGTTAAATCCATGTTTGATTTCTCTACATCTCTCACTAAATGTCTCTTATTTCCAAACTAGATTAAAAGAACACTGATTTTTTTTCCACTTCACCAGGCACTTCGTCACAGAAGGGAAAAATCTTCAGCTAAGAAAAAAACAGCAAAATAGTAACAAATGGCCAATGAGTAGCACCTACTCCCATATTTCTAGTAAAAGTATCAATATAAAACATCTACACAAAAGTGTGATGAGGGGAAACAACAGACCTAAAATTGAAAATGTTAGAATATAATTTTAACACTATTGTAGTTCAAAAAGGATTATAATACTGGAAATGCTTCAAACACATATATTAGCTGACCTAAAGACCCTTATATCAAAGCGCTTCATGTATTCTATGACATATAATCATGTTGTGGTTGGATGATAAGGTTATCCAAAGTTTTTCCCCAGCTAGTCAGGCTTGGATCACTGGCTACGGTTATATACAGAATATTTGATCATTTCAAATGTATTTAGATTGAAGAGTCGAAATGAACTGATTTCATGAATGCAAAATAAAGTGATCTGATAAGGTAGGGGTGGGGGTGTGTGTGTGTGTGTGTGTGTGTGTGTGTGTGTGTGTGTGTGGAAGCATGTAAATCAGAATAAAATGTTTTTGGCATGCGTAGTTAAGTAATCTTGCATTCTACCATACCATGATGAACGTGTGTTGTGGGCTAAATGTTTCTTTCTGCTGTTTAGAATTATGCACTAGTCTCAGCAGAATACACTCCTCCTGCGTTCATTATGCAGGATCGTTCCAATGCATGTCAAAAAAGTTTTACGTAACCATAGTCATTGTTTCAAGGGTGACCCTGATATAAAATTTCAAGACTTTTTCATGACTTTCCATTTTAAATCTGAGCACTCCCATGACCTAAAAGTGTCATTCCCTCTTGGATTGGTAACATTGGTTTTCAGCTGAGAAAAATTCCAAAGGGGTTAATAGCCTGATTTATACTACAGTTGGGCTTGCTGCGGAGAAGGCAAAAGGCAAAAATGTGTGAAAGAAGTTGTAAACCACATTCTGGCATATACCTTTATAGTGACCCATTTGTAAAATTCCCTGCTATTGCCCGATTTCCCCAAAGAATTTATCAAATTCCCTGATTTTCCCTGTCTGGAATACACCTCTCAAAATTCCCTGATATTCCAGAAATTCCGTGACCATTGGGAACCCTGTTTTAACCATCAAGGCCTTCAATGATTGTCAAGTCAGACCAGTTCTGTTTTGCACACATCATTGGTTTTTTCCTGTAAAGTCATGTGGACAGATGTGCATAGAATACTAAAGTAGCTGGTAAAGTGTTACATGACTATTAGCTGCTAATATTCTCCTATTGAATAGATTATTAAAGATTTATACCACCTTTTTTATATCAAACAAAGTTTTATTTGGAATAGACTGGTCTATTCTGTTTGAGGTGGTTTCATGTGGCATTTTTATTCTGATTAGGCCATTATTCTGATTATTAGTGGCATATTAGACTGCAGATACTGATAGACATTATCAGATTACAGTATCCTATGCTTTCACTGTATGTGTCCCCCTACCTTGCCAGTCTGTTTCATCTTCTTCTGCACCTCCTCAGCTGGAAGGTCCACGTAGATGACAAGGTGTGGTGGCAGGAACTCACAGATGCTGATGCCTTTGATCTCATTGTAGTGGTCCACGCCTGAATCCCAGAGCACAGGGGATGTGGATTTTGTACAGAGGCAAAACCATAATGCGTCAGTGCAAATGTGTAATGTCTGAGCCACGGCTTGTTTTGCTGTGCTGTGAAACAAACTGTGAGCTCATTTTTATGATACATGGCATAACACCAGCTGCACACCAGACACAATTTCCTCATGCCAGGACAGAACATGTGGAGACACGACTCAGGCCCACAATATGATGAGAAAATTTGAAAAGGTTTACTATTATGCAAATGAACATGATGGTTGCAGCATGGAAGCCAATCACATTTGGGTTGTCAAAATTTAATTATGACATATGACATGTCATACATTTTTTGTTCCTAGTTCCACTTCGTCTTTGAATGGAAGATGAAAGACAGAATTATTATGGCTGTGTCAGGATTTCCCAAATGATGACCAATAAAATAATGCATGGAGGAAAGTGGCAGAGATTGTTGGTCCTCCTGGTGTGTAATGTTACCTGTAGTAGCCTAAAATATTTTAGCTGCTACCTTACCTATCCCATCCAAATAAGTGTAGCCAATTTCAAGATTACATTTTCCAGACATATGGAAATGGGTTATATTTGGGGAAAATGAAATTAAGAAAATGCTAAGATTCAAAATAGGTCTCCATAAACAAACAGACTTTGCTCTGATGCTTGACCCCAGAACACACCCAGTGAAATGCCCAGAGCAAAGTGACATGGTCGTGCTTGTTCGGCATGCACCACAACATTTCAGTGGAGGTTCAACCAAGGCCATTTTGAAAGAGTGTAACAAATGTTGGTGGCATCTTTGTTGTTATTTACATCGTAATACTTACACTCCTTTCTGATGTAGCCCTGTTTGTACATGGCCTCGATAAAGACAATGTCACTGAAGGGGGAACGTTCCAGGATCACTCCTTGGCCTTGAACACATACAAGTGGGGAAAAAACATTAGTAGTGTTTATATTCACACATAGCCCGATTCCTGAAATTTTTACAATTTATCCACATTACTATGCATCCCTTGAGTCAGTGATACCTGTGGTGAGTAGATGTTCGATGGCATCAGAGTACTGCAGGAGCCTCATGGTGTACATCCAGAGCTGTAGCCTGTACGAGTTCCCATCAGCAGACTTGGGATCCATGTAGAACTTTTCCAGGCTGCACATCCCATTGTAATCAACAGAGAGTGGCTCCTTCTCCCCAGTCATCTTGTCCAAGTAGAAAGTGTCGGGCTCGGGCATATAGAGCATCCCTATAGATATGGAGCCATATGTTCAGGTAGATAGAAGAACAACCCAGAAAATTGAAATTATGTTATTTTTGTCCCTGGCGTGAACTCCAGGCAAAGACAAAGTTGCTTACCGAAAGCAACCTACCCTATAAAGAAAGGAGATCACACACAACAAAGACACACTGCCAGGGGAACACATTTTTAGGTGACAATAATGTTGGCACATCAAAGGTGCCGTCTGTAGCTGCTATGCTGTCACTGTCAACAATATGGCCACAGCAATTGATATGACATCATGCAAATACTAGACACTCTTCAGTGTATCGTCAAATGCATTTATCTGCAATCAGATATTTACCCAGTTTGTCAGCCAGCTTTTGGGACAGTGCTCCTTTCCCTGAGGCCAGGTTGCCATCAACAGAGATTATTTTGCTGTACTCCTTAAGGCGTGGTGTCGTCCTCTCACCCAGAGCATAGGCCCACCAGCCATACCGTAGGCTTCTTATCGAGCTTGTGTGAATACCAGCCTAGATGACAAAAAGACCACTCTCATTGACAACGTGGACTTAAAGCAGGCAATATTATGGGATACACAGCGTTTCCAATCACCTTTCACCATTCTCACTGGGAGAAGCAGATTCAGCATACTAATTAGATTTAGATTATTATGAAACTAATGATCGCCCAGGAAATTGGGTCATTGCCATATTAAAAATAAGACAGCTAATAAATTAAGATACAGCGTGTTTACTTGCAGATTTCATGGGAAAGCAGATATGCACCTGTGCCTCGCACACTAGTCACATTATTAAGTGTACAGATAGGAGAGTATACAGAATGTATCCAGATAAGCATTGCAATGCATTTACATAATCAGATTTGGAAAGTGTCTTGCATACCACATACAACTGCACATAAAACTTGACACAGGCTGGTTTTCAATGACAGTTAATGACGAATCCTTGCCGGAATGTAAGGAATTACTGTTACAGTTGTTTTCTATCTGACTCACTAGCCATTACTTTCGTTCCCTCTTAGTCACGCCAAACCTAAATCAATTTTATGCTGCCTTGCTCATAGACAAATGTACATGCCTCATATAACGGTCTTACAACCTTTTACGAGTCGTTAGGGTCTTCTGGTAAATCCGGCACACACCTGTTGCACTTTACTTCAATAAAATCTCAGGTGAACCACTAATAAAAGGTTGACATTTTAGTGAAACTGGGGTTATGCCGAAATGTGTACGTTTGTCAATAAGCAAAGCCACATTAAACGGACATATTTTTGAATGGAGTTTGGCAAACCTTTCTCTCCATACAAGACGGACGTATGTCACGTATAGCTAACTCCCTAGCTTAGGTACTTGGTGGCAGCTCGACATGCTCAATATGGACCACTGTAAGCTATCTCGTTGTCGCTAAGTGGTATTATTTAACCTACATCAAAGTACGGATGGCTTGTTTTGTTGACCACCGTGGTTGGCAAATCAGTAAGATATAGTGACAACTGGCAAGTGATGCTAAAATCAGCAAACAAGCTAACAGCTAGCTTGTTGGTGACTGACTGTGATGCTAGCGTGCTAGCAAGCTAGCTTGTCCTTGTGAACTTGAGATTTTTCGGAGGTCCAAGAAGCTTCTCTGAGCACGTATTTTCTCTCCTTACCTTCTGTACAGTTGTCGCCGCTTTGAAAACGGCTGCTCCCGACGGAATGAACAACCGGATCACCCTCAGGGCCATGTTACTGTCCTCCAAAACCCTCTAACCTGACCCAAGAAAATTGCCCTCAGCTCCGAGGCGCCGGAATAATACGTCAGCGAGTGAGCCCGAGTGAGCCCTTTAGCTTTTTTGTCTCATAAATTATAGCTCTCTTCCGGAAATAGGCAGCGGTTCTAATTCTCTATAATTTATCCCAATTAGCAAGAGAATGTAGAAGAATGACTATTGTAATCCTAGTTTCACTCTCACCACTATTATCTCCTCATGTATAATGTTGACAGTTCTGCAATTAAAGACTTAGTCAACAACAACAACAATCCTATCATATGGATCCCTGGGACTATATCTTATCAAATGGGGTCCATGGCCTAAAGTGGGTTTCTTTGGGGGGTCTGTGAAATGAAAACGTTTGAGAATGACTGCTACTGGCTACTAGAATAGGATTATGATCTTGCTTATTGTGGTCTTCACCACTAGATGGTGTTAATGATTCATCTCAAATAAGGCCAGCTGCAAAGATTGAGCTAAAGTCAGTATTTACTTCTGATGATTTACTCACAATATATTATTATTCATTGTGATGGAAAAATATACAAATTGTTTTGTGAAGTTATGCATGTTTATAAACTTGTTATATGCAAGAACACTATAGGTGAAGGCTCCATCAAAATATATCGACTTAGAATTCTGCAGGAAACTGGCAAACATCATCTATAGATATTGACTAAAGGAGGGAATGCTGTTAGATCATCATAAGTAGTGTGACAGACAATAACGTACAGAACTCTTCCTTCTGAGAAGATAATGCCAAATAGATTATGAATCATCCTTTTTAACATGCACTGTTGTTCCCCAACATTGGCCACTAGCTCATTGTATTCACACCTCAATTCACAGGTTTTATGTAACACATCCAGTCTGTCATCTTATGAGCGTGACACGCTGGCTGTTTCCTCTGTAGTCTAGGAAACAGTGAATGTAAACATGACCGACCGTCAGTCACACCTCTTCATATTTCATAGCTCACTCGGTGTGAGCACCAGTGTTTCAACTATACAGTCAAACTACTTGTAACTGAACTACTAGTTGAACTAAATTCAATTAGTTCAGTTTGATCACTGTTTATTAGATCAGAATGATCCAAACTTCAGATAGTCATTTATATTTTTGCATCCATTTCCAGCTTTTCTTTTGAGTCCTCCTCATTCCCTCGCTATGCTTTTTTTTACTTTCTTAAGTTCTTAACTTTCTTAACTCTTTCTTAACTTTTTTACTAACTTAACTAACTTTCTAACTTGCAGCCATTATGTTCTGACTTACATCTAGTTGCTGCTCCATGCATCATAATGCAGTTTACATGCAGTTAAACAACTTTTACCAGCACAATTTTGAAATTAGTTGAACTAGTAGTAAGTTCTGTCTTTGTGAAGTTGTTTGATTTCCATTATGTATATTGAGTATTTTTGCCAACGCATATCACATTTCTTTTTTAAGGGTTAGGGTTCACGATTCAAATAGTGAAGAAACACACACACAGGCACACACACACACAGGCACACACACACACACACACACACACACACACACACAGTTGCCAGCACTTTACTGTGTACACATCCTGATACCCACACACATTCAGGAACAAAAGTAATTAGTGAATAATGTACAGTGCAGTAAAAGCAACAATACTCCACAGTTAGATCTCATGGCTAAAGCCCTGTGAGGCCAGCTGAGGGATTTGGCAATCTGTCTCTGCCAAATTTCCCCTGGTTTTATGGCTGGTTTTATTTCATTTCTCTGTAGCTTGGAGTGCCTTTAACAGTGCCAATGGAGAGGCAATTGCCTGCATTGTTTATTATTAAAACAACTGGAAAGCCATAGCAACAAAAATAGGTTTTTAGTGCTCTACCTTACACCTTCATAAAAACGTACAAGGAACGCTACTGCAACAATATATAATACAGTATAAGCACTTGTTTATGCATTTGCTTCAGACATGTATCTTTGAAAGATTGGCCAGGGTCCACAGGTGGTGTTGATAATTATTGATTTCTGTCCGGAGGAAGAGGAAGGCGCTGCTTGTAGACAAGAGGAGAAGAAAACACCAAACACAGGGCAACAATTACAGCCGTCCGCCTGCTGACCACCACTGTGGTTTTTCTCTCAGCTCCTCTCGGAACACACAGAAGCAATTGCCATAGTTAACTAATAACATCACACTGTAACTCTCCAACCACACAAGTGCAAATGAACAGAAACCATGACACTCCCAGGGCAGTTTATACGACCTGATGTTAATTTTAATGGAGCTGTGGTTGAGTGAATAATGGGGCTGAGTTACATCTCAGTGTGTTATAAATGCCCTTCCATCCTTCACACGCTATGCCCTTCCCACATGGCAGGCGTCTTGCTTTCACTCGAGCCTCTGCGTGTTTAAAAGGACTCTGCATTTCAGAGACTGGTGCATAAAGTTGGGAATGTATGATCGCTGGTGCCTGGCCATCTAGTTTTACATCCATGCCCACACTGGCAGCATGAAACCTTCACTCTGAATTTAACTCTAAAGAAGATCTCAGACACATCGCTGAAAATGTTGTGTATTCATTTCCTCGAATTTGTAATACTTCAACTCCAAGAAGAACAGATAACAGCACAAGACTAAACTCTGTCAAAATGATAAAACCATGACAGCAAAAGGTTTTATGTTCAGTTACCTGAGGGAAGCAGCACAGTGGGTGTGGAACAATTAAAGGCTGTGAGGTAGCCTGCCATTTTAACTAAAAACTACTGCTGGGCCAATTAAACCCCCAACTTAACCTGGAAACAAAGATATTGAGCTACGGTGTTGATAACCATGCACTGGTGGCTGTCACATAGGAATGTACCATGACCATATAAACAAACACACCTAATGGATTAAACCCATGGGAACAGCTGCACAGGGCTCACCAACAACTGCATGCTAAATTCTGTGGCAAGGCAGCTGCCATGTTCCCGCCTCCCTCCGTCTGAATAACTCTTTAGCTGCTTTGTTATCCTGTTACAAAAAGCGCCATCGCCATACGCAGCCCATGTTGCAGGCAGGTTATATATAGCTGACTCTCAAAGGAGCAAACGGTGGACGTAAGCAATATCCTGGCAACATGAACTCAGTAAAAAGAAAGTGTAAAAAGAAGTCTACCAATAGATGATACATAATGCACACACACACACACACACACATACATTGTATAACCACATATTATTAGCTGTCATACAGTTATGTTCCACCTTTGCCCACTGCGAGCTGTATGTAATGTTGAGCATCCTGACATTGAACACATCCTTAACAAACAAGCTGCAGATGGTTGATACACATAACCTGAGGGCAAAATGCATCCCTTTCTCAATGACAGAGACATGACACAGCTTCTACTCTGAATCCTTCACCTTGGGCATTCTTCAATCGTCCATAAATCAAATTCTTAGCCGTTAAATTCTGTCATGCGATCAGGAGCAACAGCAGTTTGTCATGAAAAGCAAAAGTGTTTCCTTTTCACACTCCAAGTCAACAGAGTTCAGTATTTGAATCACTGACATAGGGGAATGTGAACATGATAGACAGTTGCTATGAGGAAGTGCAGTGTGCACTAGACAAACACTGCTGTTTATAGAGGGTAGAAAGGAAATGCTGGGAGTGTGAATGGTCTGGGGACTGTGGGTAACACCTCTAAAGCTGTCATTGAGGTGTGGTGTGGTAAGGTGAGGAGATATGGATCACCCTGACGAAAATCAATGATAAATGGTAGAAAGATATATTTTCATATACACCAAGTCCCTATAGAAACATTAAATGAATATTATAGTGCTACCACAGAAGATAAAAACCACTAGTAAGTATCATAAGGTCATGGTAAACTCACTTATGAATACCACAGGCATGCTAGTCCCAAGTCCCAAAGGAATATAACAGGAATATTTGAATGATTTTTCAATGGGGCAGCTATAAACAGGGATATAGTGGCAGGTTAACCCAGCTAAATGCAGTTTATCCCGTTTATGCCTGTGCAGTAAGAAGCCAATAATGCTTATGATTTTAAAGTAAACCAAAATAACAATTATTTTGAAGGATAATTATAAGTCATTTGGGTATAGCCTTGAGTGATAGGCTGTATAGGCAACCATGAGGGGCGCCAACCATCTATAGTGGTGCCAAGTGGGGAAAAAGTTGATTAAAGCTCCAACACAGATTTAATTATATCAGTCATGGATGTGTAAGCATACATAGTTGAAGGGTAGGACTTGTTGAAGGAAAATGATTGTTTTTCCCCACCAAACTCAAAATTCAGGTGCATTTTTCTCCATGAAAACAAATGTAAATAAACTATTTCAAAGTGCATTGATATTTATGTTTAGCTGTTTAGCTATTTAAATGTGGCCCTCACTATTTAAGTCATAAATAGCCTAAAACTGTGGTTTTCAAAGTGGGCTCCAGGGGCCACCAGGGATCCTTGAGAGGGTTCCAGGGGGTCTCCAGCAAAATGAGGAATAGTTTAATTTCACTATAATTTCCCAGACAGAATGACAGAATGTATATAGATGAGTGTTTTGGTCACAGGTTTCACTCTGTCCACTGTGGTTATCAGTCCATCTGCAGTATAGACAGTTATTCAGTTATTTGCTCAATCATAATTGACAACAAAAATCTCAAATGGACCTCATAGTGTCTATTTATTTGGGGGTCCTTGACATGAAAAGGTTTGGAAAGCCCTGGCCTAAGAGATGTTGTCTTAATAAAAAAGTACTTACATAGTCCTATGGGGACTATGGTTCTCAATAGTTAGTTTATATTGACCTTATCATACTTGATGTTTTTTTTTAAATTTCCTACGGTATCACTATAATATTCCTATGGGAGTTATTGTTTTGCAGTGATATTTGTACAGCACACTTTCTAAAAATGATTATAGGATTACTGTAGTTCTTTTCAGCCTAATGCACACAGTGACTGGAAGCAGGCTTTTCAATCAGGCCTGAAATAGTCCAGTCGACCTTAACAGACAGCTCTGATTGTACATATATGATTTCCTGAAAACGCCCCATGCCAAAAAAAAAAAAAACACAGACAAGCCCACTTTTTTTTTTACCTGCTGCTAAAAGAGGAATCACTCTACATTTAGCAAATAATAAGTGACCGTGAATAACAAGTCTGCGTTGTTTATTCCACTGGTGGGGGCTTGACATAAAGTGACTTTATGGGGACTCAAACCAGACGTGGGAGGAACATCGACGGTTGATCACACATTTATTCCTACACTGTTGAACGGGAAACTTTTCCAAAACTCTCCTCCCATCCCCACGACCACACTACTTCTGGTTTCACCGACCAAGGTCAATACTAGTGACCGCCAATCGGGGCTGTCAATGCGGTATAGATCCTCCGTGGACCCCGGCAGCATTTTTAAGGGACTCGAACAGACTGGATAAATAAATGGACTGTGTGGATGCGTGAAACCTCTGTAGCCAAGGAGTGGATGTTAGCCTACGTTTCATCATAGTGACTGAACTGTACGCGAAGTGACACCATGTTGAGTAACGCCGGGATTTACGCTGCCAAGAAGCGGAAGAAGCCTGTTCAAAAACCGTAAGACTTGTCATAAAATCATAGTGTAGGACAAAACATTGTGATTAATTGGGGAGGGGGATATTGGTTTAACGTTTAACTATTCTGAATATGTGGTTATCCCGTTATTAAAGACTAAAGTTAGTTAGTTACGCATTGGCCAGTACGGACAACGAGAGCATTTGGTCTGAGCGAAAAATATAACTTGAGAAACTTGTAGCCTAACTACAGGGTATGACAGTCCTAACTGATGGGGTTATTTAAAATTAAATACGTCCAATGCCTACAGATGATATTAACGTTAAGTGCCTAAACTATTGATATTGTGGTAAATAAAAAGGTAGGGATACATTGACCTCCGGTCGATGGTCAGCATAAGGCAATAACAACAACAACCAGCAAATAACAAAACTGACTTATAGTTTCAGAAAAGTTCATTTTTTCCTTTCCCCTTTAAAACCCACCATAAACAATAGATCGGTTTGGCACCATTAAGACATTTCAGGGTAAAATGTGTGTAAACTGAATTAAGGTGGGTTTACTTTCTACTACACGCTGTCTCCCAACTTTTTCTGTCCATATGTCCACCATCGTTTTTGCGTTCAAAGTTTGTATTTCCAAGTCTGCTTGAATGCTCAACTTGGTGAAAAGAAGGGAAAGCGTCTGGTGTCTTGTGTTTTTGGAAAACCATCCCCTCTGGTTTCGTCTGTCTCTGGGTTTTTTCTTTCGGGTCACCTTAAGAATGTGTCTCCGTGTATAGTTTTGGTCTGGCATGGAAATAGTGCTCTCGCGCATTAATCACAATCAAGTTGGAGAGTCGGCTGCTGCTCTCACGCGATGCTCACAGAAGGGCGGGGGGAGGCGGGGGCTCGCAGGCTCCGAGTATGTTATTGTAATCTGATACGGCCTTCTCTTCATTATGGGAACACTGCTGGTGCTGTGTGTGTGTGTGTGTGTGTGTGTGTGTGTGTGTGTGTGTGTGTGTGTGTGTGTGTGTGGCATTCTCCTTGTTTTTCTTCTATTCCGTCTTCTTTTTCCAACTTCTTTGTCTGCTTTTTTCTTCTACTTCTTTCAGTCTCGCCTAACATGCTCCTTTCCTCTGTGTGTATGTGTGTGTGTTATTCTTCTCCTTGTTTTTCTAATTCTTCTTCTTTTTCCTCCTTCTTTGTCTTCTTTTTTTCTTCTTCTTGCCTAACATGCTCCTTTTCTGTGTGTGTGTGTGTGGTGTGTGTTTGTGTGTGTTTGCGCACATGCATTTCTTCTTCATCATCTTTTTATAATTTTTGTTCTTCCCTTGGTTATTGCATGGTCTCTCTACACTAGGCCACCCCTGCTGCCCCTAATAATAATGTTATTTGTTATTAGTTAATGCTTTTTATCCAGAGTGACTTACAATGAGTGAGTGAGCAGGTGAGGGTTCAGTGTGTTGCTCAAGGACACTTGAGCACAGAGAACAGATATTGGCTGTTGAAGGGATCGAACCTGTAACCTCTCGGTTCTTCATCTTCTTTTTCCACTATAGCCATATTCTGTGACACTCACAGGGAGTAACTTTGGCTGGAACTACTTTCAAAAGAAACATTGAAACTTTTTAGTTATTATAAAGTAATCGAAGAAAGAAAAAAAATGTGTGTGTGTGTGTGTGGCGGGGTGTGTGAACATGTGTGTTTTGTTCAAATTTAAACCTGCCCATGTTGTTGGTTGCATCCTTAGGAATATTATAATGTTAGTATACTATAGGAGATAAAAAATACCATGAAGTACTAGGTCGGTATATATATTCTTATATGCTTACAGTAGTGATCTGGTATTTGCAAATAGAGTGTTCCCAGTACAAATCCAAAAATAAAAAGGTGGCCTGTGTGCAGACGTCTCTATGTTTATGAAGATGTGGGACTGTGCAGCGAGGACTGAGGTTTCCTGGACAGCCATCTGGGCTTGGCTGCACAAAGGCACCATTGAGACTGACTGTAAAAGGCTGCGGTCACTATATAGTGGCATTCCAAGGGAGTTCTGTCCATCCAAATTCTCTCTTTTGTTCCTCGGCTCCCCCCAGTTTTGCTGTCATTCTCCTTTACCGAGCATTACGCTATATTGTAAATTCCTAAAAACAAGCTAATGTACAATGTTATGTTAATGATTTTTTTTAAAACCTTTACTTATGCAGGGAAAGTTCACCAATGGTCTTTTCCAGTACCATGCTTCAAAGTCATACATTCATACTGGGAGCTGCCTAGTACAACCACAGTCCTGGCCACTGAGCAGCACCACTGCAGCAGTTGGGGTTCCAGTGCCTTGCTTAAGGACAACTAAGTTGTAGTTGTTGAGGGAGAGGTTGTTGATGCACTTTCCCCATCCATATTTTCCCAGCCAGACTTCAAGATATTCAAACTGGCAATCTTCTCTACCATCTGCCACTGCCACCCAAACTGATTACTGTTGCCCCTATTTGTTCAGTTAATGCATTTTTTTTCTAAGTTAAAGTGATAATCTGCATGATTTGAGTTCCTGTAGGTAGTGTTTTCTATGCTAACTACCCAGTTCTTCTTCCTTTTATTCTGAACAAAGAAACTGTTGCTGCTGTAACTGTAAAACACATCACTTCCTGTGTGGGGGAAGATTTTTCCCACCTGCTCATAGGTGTTTAGAACAGCAAATGTAAACATTTCCATAACTGGGTATTGGTTGAATCACGATTATATGGTATCAGTCGTGTTAGAAAGTAGCAAAACAGATATTTATTTATATGAAACAGTTGCGATTAAAGTTACTTTAATTGCCTCGCAGTTTAGCATTACATGCTACTAAATACACAGCAGCAACATTGTAATTACATTGTGAAGTTGCTTTGTCCTTCCTGCTGTATTGTGTTGCATATCTGTGGCAGACCTTTCTACATGCTGATGTGATTACTCAAAGAGTAGTCTGTGTGAAAATATGGTTTAATTATTTCCTAGGGCTCATTAAAGTCCCTACAGGGAGGGAATTTGTGGTGAGGTGTGTATGTGTGTGTGTGTGTGTGTGTGTGTGTGTGTGTGTGTGGGCGCGCATATTCTTTCCTGTGAATGTGAGTGCAAGTGCATGTAAATGCAAAACAGAAAAAACATCCTACCTAACATTCAATAAGTGGATTGTCAGTTGTACTGTTTCTTATGTTACAGAATAGAATCTATTTCAGTAACTTTCAATTAGAGGGTGTAATACGCTTCACCAATGCAAACATTTTTGGCCAACAGTAATTTAAAGGGATTAGTGCCTGAGCCAGGCAGTATGAGACACACATGCACACCCACTCACACACACTCACACACACTTGCTGATAGAGGCGTGGCAGAAAGCCAAAACAAACTGTGCACAATAACATAGTGGCCCATTGTTCTTTTGGATGTCTCATCTACAAGGAGGCCTCCTTATCAACATCAGCTAAATGCATTTTACCATTGTACTAACTTTAACTCTGGAACTGGAATTATTAAGTTTCAGTTTCCATAGCATAGTTTGTTCAGTGTGTATGTTAAAGCTGTAAGAGAACTTTAAACCAAAGAAAACCAACGGGACGAGACAGGCAAAATATCCAACGTTGATAAGTGCAGCTTTCTCTGGACGGAGCGCTCGGAAATTATTATTAGCGTCTATACCTGACGCCAGAATTTCATTTGGGCAAATAGGGTGGACCTACGGCATCTCAATTACAGGAGGCTCTCCTCTGTTACAGCCCCATTGTGTGATTTTGGCTAATAATACAAATATTGCCTAGTGCAGATGTAATATCAAAAGTGAAGAACCCTCCCTGAGGAGACAAACCCAGAGCGAGATTTTGAAACAATGATTTCTCAGAAGTGGAGGAAATATGTAAATCCATTTTCAGCCATGACTAAGAGAGCTCAGGTGGAAGGAATGCCTGGGGTTCACATCGGGACACAAGACGGAGGGAACACATACTGTTGGGGACGAGTATTGTCAAATAAGACATCTTGTGTTGTAGCCCATTCATCATGTCGGTGTTTCTATAGTCATTGTGCGACATGTTTTGTGTGAGCTCTGTGTATTTCTCTCTCTCTCTCTCTCTCTCTCTCTCTCTCTCTCTCTCTCTCTCTCTCTCTCTCTTTCTCTCTCTTTCTCTCTCTCTAAAGCTTCACTGTAGGCCAGGCCCTGCTTTTATGAACTCTCCTACATCTGTGTATGCACTATGTGTTTGTCAGCAGGTAAGCTTGTGTGTAGAAAGCATGCAACCACTGAGACATTCTTCTAGATCTGTGTAGTTACTGGCAGATGCGCCGCCTACTTTGAGCAGACAAAAGCATGCCAGTGTCATTACAGCAGACCGAGTGCAACATGAGCAGCCTTGAATCTGAGACGGGGGTCTCTGGGTTCAGACCCCTATCTCCTTCACTCTTTAAATAGGCTATACCACAGAGAAATAGGGGGATGAGGTAAATCATCACTCTCTCGTACAATGAATGCCCTTATGTCTGCTGCTCAGTCCTATGATCCATAACAAGTCAAGGTGGAAAAAATGGCTCTGAATACTGGCTTTTGTCTCTGCTAGGCATTTCTTGAGAGTGAGATCAGTCCTGTTCCATTTCTGGGAAGGTACCGCTTGGGTCTGAGGCCCAGCAATTGAGTTATGGCTGCATTCCCCACAGACTATTTGATGGGGAGGAGGGAAAAATGGCCTATCATCAGCCACAGTTTCTGTAACGAGAGAAATTTTGACTTCTTAAAGGGAAAGGTAGAGAGTTTGCAGTCTGAAAGTGTCAATATTAATTGGTTGTGGTAGGGTTATTTACTTATAATTCCCTTAAAAGTATATTGAATACTTTATACAATACAAAATTTAAAGTAGGCAGCTCTGGTGGAAAAGAAAGAGAGAAACCTTAGACCATAGATAGACCATCTTCGGAAAAAACATAGCCATGAGTCAAGTGGAAAAGAATGGACTGGCCCAATGTTAGAGGGGAAAATCGTTCTCTGGAGTTTCAACGTGAAAACATTATAATTACTAAAAATGGATCATCTTCTGTCATTTGGAGATACTAGAGATTTGAAGATTTAGTTTTATACCAGATGGCAACAAAGAAATACAGTGTGCAGATTTTGCCATAGGGTTGTAGCTGCACCTTTTAATTTAATGTTACTCTTATTTTATTAATTTTATTAATTTACTTTTATTTACTATGTAAAATGTATTATTACATAAAATACAGTGGTATACTGCATGTGATGCATGTATAATATTATGTATATGTACATTTGTTGTTTTGTTATATTTATCATTTATTATAATTGTATTAGAAGCCCTTGCTCTTTGATTCTGAGGGGCTGACACCAAAACCTGACGTTTACTATTGATGTCTGATGTCTATGACCATTGGAAATATCTATACATACCACCAAACAACAAGGCAAGGTAGAAGGTGCAAGGTACTTTGCCAAGAGCTTTAACAGTATTAAAAGTGTTGCATGGCTTGAAGACAACTGCATGAAGACACTTTTCTCACTCAGAATTGTATTATCTGGGCAAGGACACATGCTATGTAATAAATACTTCAAAGTGTAAAGTATATATTGAGGCTGTACACATTTTGTTACTTTCACTACACTGGAGTAAGACACTTCTATTTTGGTTTCAGAAAGTTCCAAATAGCTTATTTACCATCATTCAAGAGCATGTGTGAACATGTATCTTAAGGTAGTAGCTGTGCCACCCCCACGGCCTGAGCCTTTAAGCACGTTCAAAAGCTTATTAGGGCCAGAAGGCTGTTAAACTGACCTGGGGTTTCCGCGGCAGGTGTATAGCAGGGAAATGGTGTTGTGGATCGTGTCCATCTCTCCTCCCAACTGCAGCTTGGTTTGGCTCAAGGTTTAGCATGTGTGACTGATTTACAGTTAATGACATGTGTCTCCACCGAGACTCATGAATTTGAATTTGACCTTCAGCATGGGTGGTCTCAACTTACTTCATCAAGCACTGTGAAATACTGCAGTGGGAATCCAAGCAGAACAAATAAAGCCTCTGTCATTGTAAACTATCTTCAATTCTGACACATTGCAAAATTAGCATGTTGAGCGGCTCTTGGTGGCGATATAGATTTTTTTAGAACCTTTGCAGAGACTCCAACTATATTTAGTTTCCTACCACTGCATGATGTGAAATCTTTCACATGTTTCAATGATTCAAGTTGTATATTACATCATTATAAAGACTTATAAACACTGTATCACTATAACACTGTAAACACTGTATCCTCCAACTGCACTGTATCCTCCATCTTGTTTATCTTGTTTATATTGTTATACAGTATGTCTTTATATTATGTGTGCATTGAATTGAATCATAAAATATACAAAAGCCTCACAAAAAGCCTCAACGCTGACACACATTTTGAAGCTCCAGCAGAAGGTGATCTGCCTCCACCCGTGTCATATTACAGTACAGTATATGCTAACAGCTGCCCTACAGACCAGGGTTTTCTATGCTGGACTCGTCCACACGGGCCATAGCTTTAGCCCCCGGCGTTTTTTTCAACTGTCTCGTCTGACTTGTATATCTCAGCAAGCTCATGACTCACCCGGCTGCAGTGTTTATTAGTCACATTTATGGCTGCCTCCTCTTTCCCTCAACAGGTTTGGAGCAGAGTGCCATCAGTGAATTTCAATACTGTTCATGTTTTATTAGCTTGTGTCATACTGTAAAGTGTGGCAGATGCAAGGCCAGTTAGCCAAGCCTGAGCTGAGTCAGTCTTACTACATTTCAATTTTTTCTCTGCTCCATTCATTAAAGTATTAGAAAATGAACCTGTTGTTGCATGCCTCATGCTTATTTCATCACAGGATATTGACACTAGTTGCCACTAAAATTTTAGTTTCAGGTATGATGACAAGGTTCAGGTGTACAGTATCTAAATGAGCCTTGGTGCCACATTGTCTACCTTCATAACCTGTCAACACTCTTTTAAGATCCAATAAGCTAGCATGTATCTTGTCCTTTTTGACCCTCAGTAAGAAGCTCCCTGGTATCAATGGAGTTATTAAATCGAACCCCTCCAAGCGCCACCGGGATCGGTTGAACGGTGAGCTGGACCGGCTCACAGACCTCCTGCCCTTTGCTGAGGAGGTTCGGTCACGTCTGGACAAACTCTCCGTCCTCCGCCTCAGTGTGGGATACCTGAGGGTCAAGAGCTTCTTCAATGGTAAGTTCCATGTCAAATATTGGCTAATTCCTTTTCTGATACATCAACAAAATGAGGTCTCAGTATTTTAACTTTCATGATATCAAGTGAGTTAAGAAGTTATGAGGCTGTTGCGGCTTGTGCAGCGCTTCCTTACCTTACCCTACAGTTCACTTACTAACTAAAGGTAAAGAGATTGTGAAGCGTGAGACATATACTTCATCATCTGACCTATTACACACAGTGCACAGTGCAAAGGAGACATTATTTTTTGTTGTTTTGTTTGTTTATTATATTAAAACCAACGCTAGGCACATTTGACCCTAATTCTGCTGAGTTTGAAAGTGCCATCATGTATTTCCTTGTAATGTTTCATAATTGTTTCGTAATGTTGCTATTTGTAACAGTGTTGAAACACTTCATTGCCTGTGGGCAGGCAGATGGACAGCCACCGACATGAATAAATCAGGATGTTGCATCTGTAACTTTCACAAACGTGCCCCACCCTGCAAGGCATGGTGAAATCATGGTTTTAGGAAACAGAAAAGTCGCAACCTTGCTCCACCCTCTTTGCAACCACTACCCACAATAGTCAGAGATGAAAGGTTTTTATTTGAATTAAAGACTAACGTAGTGTGTGATGAAAGTGATGAAATAAAATGAAATGTATTATGCACAAAAAACATATTTCTGAGACTAAAATATATGTGTTGTAAATTGTACACCCTCTGGGACCCAAACACTCTTTTTGAGTTTGGGAAAAATAATTCATTATTCAATATCTCTAAAATATAGAGGATCCAGTTTGTAAAAGTGTTATTATTTTGTCAACCAAGGACTTAAGTTACTCACTATTCTTTAAAAAAAGACTACATTTGTTTTTATTTTGTGCTATCACTTTTTTCAAATATCCTTTTGGAATGAAACTCTTGATGAAGAAAACCTGATGAGTCATGTGAGTCATATGTGTGAGTCATTCATATAACATCTCCACCACCCACAACTTGCTAGTTTTCAATGAGTTAAACAGACATCGTAGCCCAGATGTTGGCAGACAGGCTGCTGAGTAAGTTGCCTTGGCGCCCCTGGCTTCACTGTCATTGCTTTGAAGTTATGTGTCCTCTTCCTGTTGGTTTTTCATGCCACATCTGCTGTCCACTGTCCAGCCTACATGAAGTTGTAGTTGTAGAGGACACATTGCACTAAGTCAGTGCTCTATCTTTCTATGACATGTTTCTGTAACCCACAACACTGTACATGACCAGATGCAAGGTTTTAAATGGGGCAGGGTGCAGCCAAGCACATACATTTACGAGCTGTTACAAGTAGTTATTTAAAACGTCTCTCACACTCTTGTTTCTCAGGAAAGTGTGTTCTGGTTCTACCCTTGCATTCACACCGTGAGCAACACGATCGACAAGTGACCTGAAGTCAGTTTATTTAAGCCCAGCTCTCCCTCAAAATTTCTTTAACTGTTAAGTGGATACCAATGAATATTACTCACATGTAGTTATGATTTATCTACAATACCCACCCAATATGTGTGTTTTATGTACAGGGGACTGCAGTTCATCAGTCTGCTTCAGTCTTACTGTTCATTTGACAAGGTACCGTTGGGTTAGGGAATATCTCTGTCATTCAGATAAATGGACTTGCATGAAGGCATAAAGGCCTCTTTTTCCATGCATGGTAGGTTCTACATGGAGTACCTCTACTGCATTTATACATGAGCATGTCTGTGGAATCAGTTCAGCCTCCTTTCAAACACCATTTTTGGAGTTTGACAGCTCCCTCCCATCCCGTACTCCTCTTGGCACTCTTCAAAGTCAAAGGCCAAAGCTTCACAGAGTGCAGGGAGACATTCAACCACCTTCGACATTCCCAGCATACTGCTCCCCCGTCCTCTCTACTCTCCTTTTTTCCCTCTGCCCTTCCTTTCACCCCCATCTCTTCAGTCAAAGGTCAAGTTCAACCCTGCAAAAACATCCCTGCCCCAAAGTGGACTGTACTGACACGAACATCCATAGAAATTGAAAAGTAGCTCTCTGATGGATTCAAATGTTTTCCTGGGCCCACTAGCTCACTAATATTGGATAGGCATACTGGATATGCATTCAACACATTTGTAATAGGTGTTGATGGTACACAACAATGGTACTTTTCATACACTCCAGCATCTTTTTTCTATTCCATGTTTGTTTGTGCAGGTACCTCTGCTGCAAGTTTATATAACTCCCTGTGTCCATGGCTGCCTCGCTTTCCCTCTCTCTTCCTTTGTCTCTCTTCCATGGCATTTGACATCAACAAGAAGTATCCACACACACTGAAACAGTCTGTACAGTGTAGGGTTGGAGGGCGGGATCAAAATCACGTCACATCACACTGCCCATGTGCATCCTATCAGCTCATAAATATTGCCTCTTTGTTGCAGTTCCTTAGTAGAACTGCCCAGTGCTCACCATAAAACAGTATTACTCAATAATTGTGAAGGGTGTTGATGAAAGCAGAATGTTCACCCTAAATGTGTGGCAACACTTGTATGTAATGTGCAATATTATTTCTTTATTTCCTAGTCAGCTGCTCCCTCAAGCTTTGCAGGGGTAGTTAACAACACTGAAGCAATTCACCGCCGCATTTTTACTGCCATTTTACATGCATGCATGAGCTGTCACCCTTTACCTTTTGACCCCACTCCTGTGGCGTGGATGTGATACACCTGAAACCATACACACCTGTCTCACCACAGAGTGTCAATGAGTTCTAGTGGCATAGCAGCCATGCCAGCTTTCCTCTTACATGCCATAGCATTTAATTAAGCGCTTTGAACCCTGGTTGGAAAAAAAAAGCAGGTTTGTATTGTTGGCATGCTCATCCTCTATTTGATATGAGTGAACAATGGGAGCCAAAAAAAAAGAGTGCTGTTAATAATTTGTATGGATATTGAATTGCAGCATCATGTATGCAGCATTGTCTTTCTGACTCCTCTCTGTAAAGTAATAAAATATCTGTGATATGACCTTTTGTAAGGCATTTACTCTCTTTTTTTCCACCCAAGGCCTTGAATTCTTAGACCCAGGAGCATAGGTTGGAGTGTGATCAGAGAGTTCACGTTTATGGGAGGTTGTAATATTATTGCAGCTACTAGCTAAAATTAATCATTGTTACTTTACAACCTAATAGGGAGAATATGACGTTATTATATGTTATGTGACTTTTAGAGTACATACTCCAGTTATATTGGTAAGTTAAAGATGGATATCTAATAATAAAATCTTTACTTACTACTTTTTTAACCATTGTTTAGAGTGAAGTCAGTATGTTGGTCTACGTTGGTTGAGATAAGCATTCAGGCAGGTGATGGCACAAGAACCATTTCAAACAGCGACAGTTTTCCAAACATGGAGTCTTTGCTTGGCCTCTAGATGAGATAGTATCAGCAAGGTTGACTCTTAAGGGTTACCCCAGTCAAAACATAAGCATGAGATGAGTGTTCAAGTGGGGACATGCCTAGAATTTGAGATAAAGATCCCGTAAAAGGTTAGAAAAACAAAAGGCTTTAGAGAAAAGAACAAACAAAAGCCGTTCTTGAGGAAGTGCTAGTCAGATTTACAGAGCTGTTAAAGAAACATTGTGCACATGTTTGTTGCCGCCTTGAAATAGCTGATGTATTTGAACACATTTGTCTATTGGCCTCATAGCGTGACTTTATGAGGCAATGTTGAATATTTTGGAATGCTTGTGGCTCACTGCTGGTGACATATTTGTGTGACACTGTTAGAAATTTGTAAAAAATGTTGACTGGCTTTTCAAGTTCATTGAAAACGTCCTGCATCTGTTAACGATTATAGCCGATGTGGTGACGCCATATCTTGCGTGCTATAATTTGATGCATTTGGAATATCGGAAACACACACAGTGGATACTTGCACTAATGCAAAAATAAACACATGTTCAGAGGACATATGTGTAAAAGAAAGGCACTGAATTCAAACAGAAGAGGACAGAGTTAAGAGTAACATTTTAAATCCTGGCAAACATCTGCCACTTGGAGGAGAGAGGATCAGTGTGGGGAAGTCCAGTCTTGTTTGTTATCGAATCCTGATGAGCTGATCATCAGGATATTTTCTTGAAAGACATGGACAAGGATATTGTTTTACTCATAGGTCCCCTTAAACCTCAGTATTATTCACCTGTCAACCCAATATCAACACATCTTGGAAAACGACATTTTACTGAGGTGACAGCTTTTTCTTTTCATTGAACGATTGCCTCTTGGCTCTCAATTCATGACTCGCCTTTCAGAATATCGTGAGAATGCAAGCAACCACTGGGAGAGAGATTTAATTATGTTTTCATTTCTTCCAACTGCATTTTGTGGAAGGCTTGTTCTCAGTCTCTCCAGCTTACACCGCAGCACTACATCTCTCTTCATACTCAAACTTTTTGTTCCTCTTGGCTGGCGTCAAGCTTGCCCACCAAGGCTTGCTGTGACATTTAAAAGTTTCCAAAATGCATTTGTTTGTTTATATGCTGAACCAAAATCAGCTGTTGTCCAATTAAAAGGTTGGTACGGCAATCACAAACACAGAAGATGTATTATTGCCTCTATTTGAAGATTATGATTCACATCTCTCAGGGTTACAAAGGAATTTCCAAATATCAACAGTGAACATAAGCCAGGAAATATGGCAATATTTATCAACAAGGAGCAAAAGGCAGTGGAACATTTGAATGCAAAGAATGATTTAGACATCACAAAGTTCTGTTATTTTTGTTGTTATCAGGGATTTGCCTGTTTTTCCACAGGTAGGGTTATGGCTATGTCGTGTTGACTTCATTCTCATCTTTGAAGGAATATAGAAAATCACCGATGATTAACAAGTTTTCCCTGAAACTAAAATCCACCTCTGTTCCCTTCTGCCAACCACTATGGTATCCAAACACATATCTGATTTGAGGGGGTTAAATTTAGACAACCGATAGGGGCAAATGTCAGTGTTTTTGCTTTCAAACTATTCCCACACCAGCACAATGCTTCCTTTCTGAGAGCTTTGATTAACTGCCTGGAAAGTGATAAGGATCGGTATAGCGATATGTGGGGCACGCCTGATACAGACACAAGGCAAACTGTACTTTGCTTTGTGTTTTTTTGTGTCAGCACCCTGTCCAAGACCAGCGACATTCATTTGCAAGCAGATAAAAAGAGCCCAAACAGACAAGAATAGCTCACTGTGTTGAATGTAAATTTGATATCTCCCCCAGCCAAACAGAAATTGTGTCATGAATGGTATATAATCACTGTTTATTTTTCTTAGGGATCCTCTATCTAGGTTCGCTCATGTTAGCAGTTCTTTTTAGGCTGTACCAGCAGGTTTTCATACAACAGCATAAAAACCAGTTCAAACCTCATTATTCTATCCAAAGCTATTTCCTTTCCCGAAATGCCTAGATTACACTCTTGTCTGATATGAAAAAAGTGAGGACCTTTCCTTTCCCTCAGGTCAAGGCAGTAATGGGGACATTAATCAAGTGACTGACAGGAGGATGGACCTATGGCCTGCATGACCCAGCTTATTGGTTGTTATTTGTTGCTAGCACTGCCTTTTCCTGCACATCTGCGTGAGAACAGAGATCTGTGTACAGGATCTGCTGGAACTAAATGTTTTCAAATCAAGATAATATTCCCCTATGCATTGCTGGCATGCTTTATACTCTCTCTCTGGCAGTTCCCCAACCCCATGACTGTAACATTTCCTTCACTCTCCTTACTTTCACTCCCATTATTGCACTCTCTTTCGGCTGTTGTTCTCCTCCACTGCTTTTCCTCACATATCTATTTGTATTTGTCTATTTATAGTTTATAGTTTATAGTTTGTCTATTTATTTATAGTTTTCCTTTCTGTTTTTCAACATACACTCCCTTTCAGCATTTTCTCTCCCCTGTTCTGGTTTGACCAGTCTGTGACATGTGAGTGCACATACAGTCAGACTTCTGCAGTGGAGGATCTACTGAATGTGTCCGTCCCAGACAGAGCATGAGACTCTCAGTCTCAGGCTTGTGGGTTCAATCCTTGCATCGTGCCAACTATAACTATCTTTGTATGGAAAATAGCTGTTTTCCAATACACACGATTACATATTCTATGTTGTTGACACAATATAATTTAATATTAGTCATATCACCCAGCCATCATCAGCATTCAAGATACTGAACACCAACCAAAATCCTCAAATCCAGTCTAGAAATTAAGATCTGGCGGGTATATGAAATTAAAAATATATAGGAACCCTGTTAGAAATCTACAACTGCATTTTACACTCATTCAAACATTTCACTGGTTCCAGCTCTATTGCTGAGGAGGTAAGGACAGCATGCTAGAGCCTTAGTTGTAATGTTTTCCTGAACCGTCCGACCAGTGTGTAGAATAACAAATCCCAGACCTCGTAGGTCTTTGGATTTCACTTAATTACCCAATGCTGAAAAGATGTCAGATCCTTTAAAGGCTACCTCGTTCCCTGAATGACAAGGATGTTTGCCTGGAGTGACTCTGACATCAAAAGCTTGTTCTGCATTTCACCAATCCCTTAATGGCCTGCTTTCTCAAAGAGGAAGCCACAGTTTGATGGTATATAAGGGCCTCGCTGAGTGTCAAATTTCATAAGCACCCTGACTTGAAAAACAGTTTCAGGAACTGTCGGCCATCTTGGAGGAGGCCTGTAGGATGGCGAAATGTTTGCCTTTTTGATCTTGCATCAAATATCAGTTACTAAATTTGATCTCTGAGCTAAACACATAATTTTTTTGAAATATGAGTATATTTGCGGACAGGGTAGAGGGACAAATCTAGCCAACAACAATGAGCCATAAAGTGTTTTTCTTGCTGTTACTTAACTTCAAATATCTATACTAAAACAGAAAAGTGAATATGAATAAGACTCAATACAATAAACAATACTGGCACCTGTGAATGGATTTTAATGCTAAGTAAATATATCTACTCTAATAACTTGGATGGGGAACAGTCCTCTCCTCTCACACACTTTTAATAGGATCAATAAATCATGTGTGCGTACACAAGGATGGTGTCAAATTGGTGGTTCACCCTATAGATAATGTAAGCCTGACCTGTGCTCATTCTCAGCACTTTGAAATAGTTTTTGTCTATGTCATATGGAAGTTGTTTTTTTTTACTATTTATGAACAAAGTTATTGGAAGTGTTTGTTGGGTTCTACTGCTTGTTTGTCAAGGTTATGAGTAATTAAAAAGTATTTTTTAAACTTTTAAAGTTGTTGTTAAAGTTGTAGTATGATTCAGGTTAACAGAGCACTCTTCAGAGAATCACTACCTCATAGTATCACTCACAGTATGTTTATGTATTTTTGAAGTGCTAATCCTTGACATCCTCAGTTTTGTTTTTACTTTTGTTTTGTTTCCATCTTTGGAGCCAAGTGGTCATTGCTGGTGTTTTTGCACTGCACCTCCCAGAGATCACTTGTATTACTTGATCACTTGATTGCTTGTATACTGTGACTTATTTTTCATTGCAGTTTTCTGTTGATGAAGTTTGACTTCCTGTAGGTGGCGCTCTTTTCTTTGTCTGTTCAGCCATGGTGGCAGCTGCTGCCGGAAACGTAAAATTCATCACTTCTTGTGTCAGCGTTTTTTTCCCAGGAAAGACCTACCTGACACCAGGTGTTTAGAACAGCAAAACATTTCATGAACTGGGGATAGATTGAATCACTATTGTGTTATATCAGTCAGCAATAGAGAGTGGCAAGAATTATTTCTATGAAAATATCACAGATTATTATTTTAAGTTTTAAGATGGGAATGTATATCATTCAGCGACATTGACATGGTTGTTGTGTAGATCTGTAAATAATCTGCATCACAACCACTGCACAAAATAGTGCGCAGTTTAAACAGTCCAGCCAGCTATCTGGTTGGGTCGAGCATTGATTGTGTTAACTATTGGTCCTGTGCCAAAAGACAGGTTTTCTCATTGCTGCAGGACTGATCTGGCAGCAGCCTGCACATCCGCACACGCACATCCGCACACTCACATACACACACGCGCATGTACGCACGCACACACTCACACACATACACACACACACAAACACTCAAATACACACTTCGTCCTCCCGCATGGGCCCCTAGGGCTTTTGTAAGCAATACCGACAAGAGCGCTTCCCTTATCTGAACAGCCACTACAGGAAAATCCCAGGATGTGGCCTCTCCCGGCCCGTCCAGTCCAGTCCAGTCACGCAAACTCTTTAGGGGGAAGGGGCCCCTGAACACCCCTCCCCCCTTGGCAAGGGGGGAGGCAGCGCTTACACAAACACTCAGACCTGCACAGTTAGATGTACACAAAGACACACACTCATGTGAATGTACTGTCCTGTTAACACACAACGCAATGCATAAAAGTCGTGTTGGCATTAAAAGTGTAAATGTGTAATATACACATACACACAAGTTTACCCATATAGTGCAACAATGTGCAACAAGCACAGACAAACAAAAAAAGACAGAGACAAAATCTAACAGCATATTAGAAATAAGCACACATGCACACACACACACACACACACACACACAATTAATACTTACTGCTTCAGCCAAACAGACAAACACAGGCAAGCCTAAACACTCTGTCACTCAAAAACACACACCACATGCAAATTCAAGTCCAACTCTGGACAATCCACCACATCCCCTAGGTTTTTTTTCTCCACTCAATGTTCGCGTGAGTAAGTGGGCCCCTTCACGGCCCTCTGTTTGTTTTCATTCTACTTTTCTTTCCCAGTGGTGAATTGTGCATTGTGTTCATTTTTCCCCCGTCTCTTTCCGTTGCTAACTGCTAAACCTTTTATTGTGCTGTTCTGTGCAGCATTGCCAGTGTGCAGTTATGCTGTGCTACAGTACTTGACTTGACCAGGACTGCCAGACCAGAGGTCAGACACATTCCTGTAAGCTTGCAGGGTGGGGGGGCAGTGTGGGGGGGGGGGGTCCCACAACCCAACACACACACACACACATATGTACACACATACACACCTCATGAAGCAGGCCAAATGGAGTTATGGGGTCAGGAGAAAAGGATGTTAAGACATCCTCTTCACTACCACTGTCTTTGCTGGGGGCTAGGAGATGTTGTCAAATTGTGATAGTATAATATTTTTCTTATTATTGCTGGTTTGACAACATTTGATGGTATTTGCCACGTCATTTCCAATACAAATTACCCTACCCTACCCAATTCAAGATTACCATCCAACCCCTGAGCTCCCAGACTTCAGGAAATGAATATACCTGAGCAGAGTTCATATTTCCAATTGGAAGCACTGACACTCTTGCGTTAGCGTAAAGAACTACTACATTCGAAGTTTTGTGGTGTTGTCTTCCTTTGAAGCGGCACTAGGTACTTTGCACTTTGGCAGCCCTCTCAAGCCCTCTCAAGTGGCAGCACTCTCCATTATATGAGCAATCATAAGATATTCACATTTCTGTAATTTTTGTTGAAAAGGTTTGTGTGCAAGTTTCCTTATATCAAGTAATCTGTAATGTATTACAATAGGGAGAAGTGAACCAGTGGTGGGCCAAGTGAAGTTTGAAGTACTGCATTAACCAAAAATCCTGTACGGTAACATTAGTAAACTACATGTCTTCCTCTTAGTGGCTAGTAGGGGTGAAGCTGGTGAAGATGTTCAGCCATTGTTGGTGTAAGACACAGTTTTGGATTTTGCTTGTTTTGATTTGTCGCTTCCTGTGTTCCTGCTTTCCCACCAGTGACCATACCCAACACATACCCAGCATTTCAAGTAGGTGGGATGGGAAGGTCTTCTCTTTTGTTGCCCCATTTTGTGGTTTAGGCTGATAATAAAAACCTTGCATAGTGTAGCTTTAGATTTCTGTAGATTTCTCTAATTTTGGAAAAATAAGATATCAAGTTGGGCACACTTTCCTGCAAAAAGATACCAGATGTGTAAACTGTAAGGCTCTGCTCAGATAGGTAGTGACTCCAGTGATGATCCTCTCATATCATATTATTACACTATTGAATTTGTAGATCCCCAGCACCACATAAAGAGCAGACTAATGCCAGTACTCAATGCCCCCCCCCCCCCCCCCCCCTCTCTCTCTCCCTCTCTCTCTCTGTTGTCTAAAGCTGCTCTGCAGGTCAGAGCCTGCTTTCCTACTGATGATGCGCTGTCGTTCAGACATGAGAGAGAACAAAAGTTCCATTCTTCTTTGGGGATTTACTCTCTTTGAACTTGTTGAGAGATTGGGTGGGCTCAGGTGGGCAGTGTGTGTGTGTGTGTGTGTGTGTGTGTGTGTGTGTGTGTGTGTGTGTGTGTGTGTGTGTGTGTCACATGGGTGTGGGTTACACTTGGAAGTATTACTATCCAGGCAGAGCCACCTAGTGGGGATAGGAATAATCAGTGTGATGAAATCTTGTGGCCTGGAGGCAAGACACATGATTTCCTCTTTAGTTTTTTTCCTTTTACTAAAAACCTTCTTTAGAGTTCTGAAGGCTGACTGAGTACATCTAAGACGTA
The DNA here is from genome assembly GCA_034670405.1 of Hoplostethus atlanticus. Taxonomy (NCBI): domain Eukaryota; kingdom Metazoa; phylum Chordata; class Actinopteri; order Trachichthyiformes; family Trachichthyidae; genus Hoplostethus; species Hoplostethus atlanticus. The sequence continues at coordinate 2,602,163 of JAXDDX010000068.1, forward strand.
TGGCTTCTTCAAAAATATTCAACCATAAACAAAGAAAGCAAAATTAGGGGTGCTGTGTTTTCATTTGCAACAACAAAAGCATAACTCTTCCAAATTGGAGAGGCAATCTAACCACATCATGCCATGGTGGGCTGCCCAGAGAACAATGCTTAACAGTGAGGGTGGTTTCAGCGGCCTACCGCCTTGCTGTGCGGGGTCCGAAAAAACTTTGACTCTACCAGTGGGGTGCTTCACTCACATTGGCAAAAGAGGCCAAAGTTCTGGCAAAGCCAAAACAAACAGTGGAGCTGAATGTCAGTTGTCGTGCTTGGCACAGGCTGCCTTTCATTCTCTAGACATGCCAAACATTGTGTAGCGATAACAAAGTTATGCACTCCCTCCCTACACTGGTACACTTGGTGTTCTGTTAACAACATAAGTACTAGGATCTCAGCTGGTAAAAATAAAAATAAAAAGCTTTCCTTTACATAACAAACACTTGTTAAAGGTAGTCTTTTTTAATCCTTTAACTGGAAGTGGTTGTCTAAACAGGCTGTGTTCCCTGGCTGGCAGGCTGTGACACTGAGTGACTCAAGGAAAGACTAGTGGGCCTCAGAGGGCCTCAGAGACAGCACAGATGAAGGGGGGATCATTGTTTCAAGAGGGAGCCAGGGAGCAGATAAGCCCTAAACGTACTGCTTGACAAGTTGGAGTTACAGCTAGCGCTTGGAAAAGTCATCTAATAGAGATGTAATCAGTCGAAGGGTCCTATAGTGCCCTCATTTTCTTAACAGAATCCCAGAGTACATAACACCTTTAGAAAATAGACTTGTTGTGTTCATCCTAGCCTTGTAAGTACATGTAAAGTAAAGTTTGTGCCGATCAAATAAGTGAAAGAAGTTTCTTTGTCTGTGTTTTCCTTTCAGAATGACAAAATCTATAATAAAGAAGCAAACTGGATCACTCTGGAACATTTAAAAACACTCAGGAAAAAAGATTCAGGGCTGATGTCTTGTGACATTGTGCCCAAGTAAACCATGTCTGAGAGTCATTATCAATTCCCCTGAACTCCCTTGAACCCGAGACTGCTTTCCATTACACAACTGTTGCAAAAACAAACAAACAAACAGTTCTATACAGCCTCCTGAAAAGAAAATTCCTCTGAAAATGTTAGATTAATACTGTAACACATAATTATTGATTTCAGTGGAATTGGAATAATACAAAATTTGAGACATTATTGTTTATGATTGTAATTCTGTGATACTTAATGCTGTCTGAATTTGATTGGATGGAATGATAATATTTAACATTTGTCACTTGTTTTGCTAGTAGCATGTCAGAAAAGTAGTGATGCTCATCAATATAAGAATTCTCTTTACAGTTATGCCAAAAGTTAAAATTTATGAGAAAATAAAACTTTTATTTGATCTGATGCTGTGATACCATGGAGTATGTTCTTTTAAGTATTTAAATATGGCATGAGCAACCTTTTTTCATGAGCAAGCTGCTTCAAAACGATGGGCCTTTTTTGTTTCATTCCAACACTGCACAGTTTAAAACAATTATAACAAAATGTACATCATTAATATTTCAAAGAAAGACATCTCTCATTCTCGGATCCCAATCTGTTCTTACTAAACTCAAACATAGCGGGTTAACATGTTCAACACAAAGCAGGACAGAAGAACCACTTACAGACTGCTGCTGCTGCAAATGATATCCAACATTATGTCACAGAGAGGCGGGCAGAAAAAAACCCACTTGATTTTCTGTTCTGATCATGATGGATGGAATTTCCTCGCAGCGTGATGATTTTGATTTAGTTGGTGGCAGGGCTTCAAACTGGTGGCACAAGAGCAGTGGTCTCTCATGACGTCATCATCCACATGCCAGTTGTTTTCACTCAGAAGCTCCTGACCACGCCCTGTTTGGCCCTCGTACGAGGGAAGGAATGACATGAAGGCAGAGGAACAGAGGACAGAAATCAGACAACATAAAAAAACACAAAGATGGTTGTGGAGGAGGACTGCCTCAGCCAACCCCCAGCCATGAGGTCCAAATTGGGGGGGGGGCTTGGTCAGAGGGGAAGGTGCAAGTCCAAAAACCTCCCAGACTTGTGCGTGTATTGCTTTCGGGTTTGCGTGCTAATGTGTCCCCCTTTTTTCCCCTTTTCTGCAGCAACCATGAAGAAAAGCAATGTCACGTTACCCAGACAGAATGGGGTGAACGGGAATGGGATGGACACCACAAGCTTCACTGAAGGGGACCTACTGCTCCAGGTACCAGAGATGACTGGGGACTTATGGGGGGAAACTCAAACATTACTTTTAGACATTTGCTGAATGGGTCTTTGTAATACTGTTATATCCTTGTTACTTCCTATTTGATGCAACTTTCCATTCACATTGACTAAAAAACGAGTTTTTTAGTTTTTTAAAGGAGAGTTGACAGTCCAATCCCTTTAGTATTTTTTTCAATTGAGACAAACGGTAGGAAAGCTGAGGGAAGCACAGAAGAGAGGGTTATGGCTTTAATCCCAGAGCAGCAGGTTCATGTGGGTCCAGCGTCTGTTTGGTTTCTTTGTTTGTTTATTTTCTTTTGTCCAAATCATAGTGGAAAATTTTCCATTGTTGCATTTTTATATTTGGTTCATTTAGGTTCACACTCCCTAACTACAAGCCAAACACGGCTTGAAAGCTAAGTATGATGGACTTGTCTGCGGCCTTTTCCATAATTTACCTTCTTTGGTGTTCATACCAGTTAAGAAAACATGCAGAAACAACTGAATATGAGCATCAGTCCAGACTGCAGTTTGCCCACGGTTCATTTTGTTATGCTAGGCTTTCCAAGCACGAGGAACTACAGTTCGCTTGGGACTGAGACCCCAGATGTCTCTTTGCAGGAATTTGGTGCCACGGAAGTTCAAATGACATTGTTCTCACCTGCCCGCGTTCACACCAGGTGTGAATGTCCTTAAACACTACATTATCACTTAACGCATAACTGTTGTACTTTGAAGAAAAACTGGCCGATTGACTGTCAGACAGCCTGAGGCTGGCAGGTGCATAGATGAAGAGTCAGATGTTTTTTATTTGTGCGCTTCGCTTATCTTGTTGGCTAGTGCTAACCCAGAGGGAAAATATTGTGCTCAGAGTTGTCTTTTCTTCATCTCCTAGGAAATAGGGGAGATCTCAATTTTGTATCACTTTGTGATCACCTTCGTCTCAAATGTTTCTAAAACCCCCTTAGGAGCAAGGAGGAGACAACAGAGAAAGAAAGTATTCTTGAGACTTTCTGAGATAAATGTGAAGATGCTAACATGGGACATATATAATGGTAATAAGTTCCTAACTATATGGCTGTTTGCCCCCTTGGCTACAATGGGAAAATTCAACAGTATTGAGTTTTCTTTGAGATCCTTCTCTAATCTTATGGTTTCATATTCAGGGAGAGTTAAATGACACTTATTTCAGATCATTTGGAGATGTCTTGTTTGATCAGAGTGAGATCAGTGTGAGCTTTTATGTGGTTGTTTCTCCTGAGTTGAATTTGAGAAATAGGAGAAAATACCTTTAGTCTCATTTTAGTTTTAAAAAGAGCTGATTTGTGTCTCATAAGACATAAAGGTATATACGTATATGAGATCTCTTCTTGGATTTTGATTTCTTGTGGGAATACAAGCCTTTCCATTTAGCAGGAAGTTATGACAGGTGAAACAGTTTGTCTTTGTGCCACTTGCCAAGGCCTGGCCACGGTTTGTGACATTTAACAAAGCCTATGCTCAACAAGCGCCCAGCACCATGTTTACTCGCACTCATGTGTCAGGTACATTGTCACACTTGGAATGACATGGCGTGTTTGGGTTTCCTCTCACATGGCCAAGCCTGTAGTGATCATCATGCAGTACAAAGTGAGAAGCAATGTTGGCAGCATCTTGGGATTGTAAACAGGCGGCAGGATTTATACTCATACTCATGTCATCGCTCAAACAGAAAAATTGGAAAGCAGTTCAAAGTTTCAAGATACTAATCCAGCTTGTCTGTGTGTCTGTGCTGTATCTTTCTGTGTTTCTGTGTGTGTCTGTCACGTGTATTTCTGCATGTGTTCACAGTGTGTATGTCTGTTTGGTCAGCATCGTGCTTATGTACCTCTGTACCTCTATGAGTGCCTCTGACTGTATGTCACCACCTATTTCCTATCCAGGCGCTAAATGGGTTTGTGATGGTGATCACTGCAGAGGCATTGGTGTTCTATGCCTCTCCTACAATCCAAGACTACCTGGGCTTCCATCAGGTAAGACGTTGGTATCCTAGCTCATCTTGAATCCACCTCATCAACACATAAATAGATGTCTTTATAGGCTGAAGCCATTTTCACTGCTTCTCCACTGCCATGTGTTACAGCATCAGAAGAAAAATATTTTCTGTCATGTAGAATTCAGGAAATGGATTACCATGCTGTAAAGTGGCAGTAAATTCAGGCATTAGGTGGATGAAACAGGCTTTTGTTGAATTCTACATTCTGGATCGTTTGGTTCCTTTGAGAAGTAACCCTGTGGCTCGACCACCTGTTACCTAACCAAAATATACAGGTGTTGAATCAAGTCAAGTCAAATCAAATCAAACTTTATTTATATAGCACATTTCATACATGGATATGCAATGCAATGTGCTTCACATCAAATAAAAAGTGCACAGTGCCTAGCTGCAGCCTGGAAACAGATAGCAGACACACTGCCCAAATGTCTTGTAGTTTTTGCAGTTGTGCTTACTTCTCATATTAATCACAAATCTTTCCTGTAGACAAAGGGAGATTCCATGATTGTTTACTCATAGGGATAGTCCACCATGAATATTACAATCCACTGTATTGTAGCACATGTGGTTTCCATTATCTATACTTTCTTTCATTATCTCTACTGCATCTGAATTGGTTCGCAAAGACCTAAAAAAAGACTGAGGCAATGTTGGGATTAGGCTTTCATCTTTTGTCACTGTTGCTGTAATGTACACTGTAGAACCAGTGACCTACGCTCTTTTGTAGAAAAAAAACTGCAGATTAAAGTAAGACAAGTCTGTATCTGTATGTCTGTATCAACATTGTGGTCACTTTGTGGTAGCTGAATGGATAGAGTATGGCACTAGCAATGGCATTGTTAGGGGCTTGATTCCCACTGGAAGCATGCATGTAACACTCATGATACAAGATAAAAGGGTCAACTAACTGCCACAGTTATGTTGTGGAAGTTCTCAAAATGGCCAACTTGAACTGAATGTAGTGAACCATAGTCATGGGCTCCTCCCCTTCACATCAGTAAAACATTCATCAGACTTCATCAACTTTTGCAGCTAGAACTAACTCATGAACTCTGTGACAAATTGGTTCAGGTTTTAGCAAGTTAGTAATTTTGTAACTCAAAGCTATGATTTTGCAGTGAAACCATGAGTATTATGAAGTTTCAGTAAAATGTGCATATGCATTGAAATATATTCTTATTTAATGCATGTTGACAGGGAGTAAAGGATTCAGTTTCATCTGAAAACTGTGTGTGTGGCACTGAGGTTTTGACCACAAGCCACGTAGTACCTCTTGTTTTTAAAACAAGCTGTGGTGAGTCTCACTTCTCAGCACCAAGCAACCAGAAGACTACAGTAGCAACCAGTCTTTGGCCAGCCAGAGACAATAATTCATAAATGGAACTCCATTTCTTTACTGGTTTTATTTTCTTGCTTTGGGTTGGGTGCACACCAAGTGGCTTTTTTATCAACCAAATGTAGTGGCTTGTGTTCATTTTCCATTTTGTGGTACCATTTCTACATTGAATGACCCATGGTCTTATCGTGTTCTCCTCTGCTGTGTTCTACAGTTGGATGTGATCCACCAGAGTGTGTTTGACCTCATCCACACAGACGACAGGGCCATATTCAGACAGCAGCTCCACTTTGCCCTCAACCCCAAACCCCCAACCATTGATCAAAGTGGAGATGGTAAGTATTGTGGAGGAGAGCGAGGACTCAGAGGCCCAGATTCACTAAAGATTTATGCAGGGAAGAGCACATTATATTACTGAAATTACCAAATCAGAATGCCATGCTATTCACTAACCGTGCACAATGAGTGGAAAGCAGCCCATGCAAATCAAGATGGTGCACAATTCATGAACACTTTGCAACACCAACCATATAAGATCCTTTGAAAGGTGGCATGAATACTTTGCACAAATAGTTTGGCCGTTCAGAATGGCTGCTATTGTTGCTGCAAGGCTGATCTGAAGTTCAGTCTTGAACTTGAGTCACAGTCTTAGTGAATCTGGACCAAAGTTTCCATTATATGATGAGATTTTGGGATATGAGATAGTCACTTTTTAAGCAAGTGCACTTCTGCGCATCTCTGTGTATGAATTAGACTGGACTTTGATATGAATTGTTCAGATATTCAGTATATTGTTTCTTTTTTTAATCTGTGTTCTCAGTCTTGCAGAGTGGCAGTGATACAGTGAAGTATGACCCTGAACAGCTTCCTCCAGAGAACTCCTCCTTCCTGGAGAGGACCTTTGTGTGTCGCTTCCGCTGCCTCCTGGACAACTCCTCTGGCTTTCTGGTTGGTATAGACATGCTACAAATAGCACATTTACTGTAATTGTTTTGTTTAAATTAATCAAAATACTAAAAATACAAGAAACAAGAGATTGCCAGCAGATGACACTTAATTGTCTCATTCTCTTTCCCACAACCAGGCCCTGAATTTCAAAGGGAGACTGAAGTACCTCCATGGCCAAAGCGCTTTGAGTGACAATGGGACACGAATGCAGCCCCAGCTGGCTCTGTTCACCATTGCTGTGCCTGTCCAACCTCCATCCATTTTGGAGATCAGGACTAAAACACTCATCTTTCAAACCAGGCACAAGCTGGACTTCACTCCTATGGGAATTGACAGCAGGTGATACAATTCACTATTAAGAAACACACTAACTGCTCAGGAAAAAGGGAAAAAGAAAATGTCCTTATAAAAGACTGATTTTGCAAATTGTATTTAATCCACAGCAAAGTGCTACACTACAGATAGATGGAAAACTAAATGCATACAAACCAAAAGAGCCAAATAATTTTACCAAACTTTTCTGTCTTCAAGGCAAGAGAGGACTCTTTCAACGAGGTTGAATTTCCTGTAATATCTTTTCAATCCCTGTAATAAATTCTGAAACCTCCTCATCATCAGTTCTCTCCCAACAAACCTACATTATTTGGCACAATATAAGTTTGGCTGAATGATGGTTTGGTTCACTGGATCTTCATGTAGTTCACTGTACATTTTTTTGTTTCTGGCAGCAACAAAAGCTGTTTGTTTTGAATAAATAGGAGAAGAACTGGGTAGTTAGCATTAGCAACAATAGCCACCATGGCTGAACAGACAAAGAAAAGAGCGCCACCTACAGAAACTCAAAATTCAACAGAAAATCCAAGGAAAAATATGTTTCAAATATATTAAACAATATCAAAATACAGCTTGTCTGCTTGCACAAAAAAAGAGTAGGCTAATAGGTTTGCAACTTTGTAATTTTGCAGTTTATAATTTGTAACTTTGCAGACAGTTACAAATATCATTTGAGTGACAGAGATATTACATGGCTCAATATTGCAAATGATAATAAAATACTCAGCTATCCAACTATATGGGCACATCCAGGGTCTGAAACTACCACCCACTAAGTGCCGCATGTGGTACAATTTGGCTGAAAAGTCAATAAGAGTCACCTACCACACGCCAGTAACTTGTTAAGACAATAACATTTGAATGTCTCAGTTATATACAGTATTTTGTCTTTGCCAACTTTGTTGCACTTCATGATGAATCACAAACGTGGACCACTGTTGAGTTAAATTAACCCGCAGTACCTGATTTTATGTATGACATAGCATTGAACATGGATGGGTTGACATATTTCTATGAAAAATTTATATTGATTGTTTTGGCTGGTGAACGTTCTTTTTGGATGGAGATTGTTTTTAGTTTACCAGCCCAGTTTTTCAGACACTGCACATCCTTGCCATGCTGTGCAACAGACATTTCCAAATGCTCCATCTCAAAATGATTTCTTCTTATTCTGAGAGGTTAGGACACCTCTCAAGCTTGCCTAAATCCCCATGGCGATATTAGCACTCTCATAATAACATGCATTTATTTCCATTTAAATGGTTTAATTTGTGTCAGGCAGTTTTGGCCATTGTCATATTCTCATACACTTGACTACTGGCCAAGATCTACAACTGATCCAAATGTAAATTATATCCGACAATTCATTTAATATTCACCAGAGATCTTTGTAATGTTCCTCCAGAGGTCGATGGTTGCTAACTGAAGTTTGTTTTTGTCTTTCATCTTTCTATAGGGGAAGGGTTATTCTGGGCTATTCAGAGATTGAGCTATGTATGAAAGGCTCTGGCTACCAGTTCATCCATGCAGCTGATATGATGTACTGTGCCGACAACCATATTCGCAGTATGTTGACATTTTCACCTCTATTTTCAAAATAGATGTTAACATTATAGGATACTTCTTTTAGTCTGTTCCTTCTGTTACCCTGAAAATGCTCCTTCTTAGCAATTGTTATTGACTTGGGGTAAGCAGTACCCTTGGTTTGAATGAGGATCACTAACAATGTTAACAAGTTGTTTTTCAGTTAACCTAGATGCCAATGTGGAAACCTTTCACAATGCATGACGTACATTTACTGCTACTACATCAGTAACCTCTGATTGTGTGTGTCTTATTTTTTTCTTTATATCACAGTGATAAAAACAGGAGAGAGCGGTCTGACTGTTTTCAGGCTCTTGACTAAATCAGGGGTCTGGATGTGGGTACAGGCCAATGCCAAGCTGGTCTACAAAGGAGGGAGACCTGAATTCATCATTGTACGTCAGAGAGCTTTAGTGTGAGTGTTTGATCCCTTAATTACCTTAACATCAAGCTCAATAAGCCTCTGGTCTGTCATTGTTGGCTATGATTTAATGCGCCCTCTATTTGGCTCATTTCAGCAACGCTGAGGGTGAGGACCATCTGCGCCAGAGGAGGCTGCAGCTCCCCTTCAATTTCACCACAGGAGAGGCTCTCCTCTACGACACAGGCCCCACACTGGACAGCACACAGTTTCAGTCCAATAGAGGGTTCAACAACAAGGACAAAACGGATGTGGACCCCAGTTCTCTGCTGGGCTGCTTCCTGAGTCAGGATGAAACCATCTACACCCAGAGGGTGGAGCCCTCACTACCCGTGGATCAGGTATTTATGGAAAGCCGGGCCCTGGTCAATGTGCCCAGTGACCCATGGCAGGACATCAGGTCTAAGGCCAGCACAGATGGCCCTGTTTTAGTGAAGGAGGAGGCCGAACGGTCAGTGGTGGCTATGATTGACACCCTGGAAAAGATGGCACAGGACGGTGACTTGTGCGCAGCACTGCAAAGTCTGGAGGTTGATACTGCCGAGCTGATGGAATGGGAAAATGCCCTCAAGAACCTAAGTCAGGACAATGATCAACCGAACAGTATCACGTCTGAGCTGGACAACATCCTCACTAATGAAATTTTTGACTACATGGATCATGTTTTGTTCAAGGAGAGTGGTGAGGCTAATCTAAATGCCAACCAACCCAGCTGCCTCGCAGCAGTCAACAATAATCAAGGAGAGCCTTTCGGTCAGGCGGCCCAGCCCTCAGTCAGCAGACTGTGTGAGCCACAGTTGTTTCAGAGACCGAGTGCTGACCATACTCACTCTCCAGTGAATGGTCTCTGTGCTCAGCAGCAGGTTATAAACAATAGACCAGTTAGTACAGGGCAAAGCTTGGCAGAGCCTGCTCAAATATTAAACAGCACCCAGAAACTCTCCCATTATGGTCCCCTTGTCCCTCAGACTGACGCCAACCTCCCCTCCCTTCGGCAGCTGCAGCTTCAGGACATTTTCAACCCATCAATAGAGCTCCCGGACCTCACTCTCCCTATTACCTCAGATAATAATGTCTCAGTCCCATTTGAATCCTGTGGGCAGGCGTCTACCAGCCAACAGAGTATTCCTGGCCAGACACAGTCAAACCAATTGCTCCAGCAGTATCCTCATAACTGCATGCAAGCTCCTCCAATGGCAGCAAATGGACAGCTGCTCCAAGGTTCTGCTCAGCAACCAAATGTAGCACCCAGTCTAATGGACACATTGCCATCCCTGATTCCTTGCAATGGCTTTGCAATAACTTCCCCTAATGAATCTAGCACACATAGTCTTCCCATTCCCTTCCCCACAGCCTGCCTGCAAGGAAGCACCCCATTTCAAATGCACAATAACCACAGGGTTCAGCAGTGGCCGCAGAACCAGCAGCAGAAGCTGCCTCCTGCTAGCATCATGCAGAATGGACACAACCCGATGCCACCCTGTCACAGCCAGGCATCAGAGAACCAAAGATCCCCTCCTGCTGGCCTTTGGCCACAGAGTATTAACAGACTGACCCACACTCAGCAGGGAGGGCTGGCAGATGCCCAGCCATCTCCTTCCAGCACCTGCATGTTTGACAAGCGCTCACACCCTCTATCTAATGGCAGCGGCCTTGCTCCCTCTGGGTCTTCATGCCAGAGGAGGAATGACACCTCTCTGGATCAGAGTCCTCCTCAAGGTTCCTGCTATTTTCAGTGGGGCCAAAGTGAGCCTGTGGTTGGCACATCAGCCATCATCCAGGAGAACGCCATCATCAGTCCCCCATCTCACCCCCTTCGACCCAACATGTCCTCCCCAGATGACATACTTGTCATGCAGTGCTACCTGGAATGCAACAAAGAGACACAGGTAACCTTGTCCCCCTTTCCTTGTATTGAAGATTAAGTCTATGCTTAAACTGTCTAATTTAACCATGTATCTACACCTTTTCTTTTCAACAGAATCCAAGCCTTCCTGCTGAAAGCAATGGATTGTTTGCCATACCTTCTCTGGGTGATGTAAATATGTACTTTTCAGACCAGACCCAAACCAATAGTTGCAACTTCTAATGATGCAGCAAATCCTTTCCCTGAGAGGGAAAAATGGAGGCAAGAGAAGGAACACATAACTAGCTTGTTTCAGCGCTTATCCACAGACTTATATGCTTATACTGATGTGACTATTATCATGTTTTTTATATTGCTTTGTCTCAGATATTATTATGTCCAATATTTACTGTATAAAAGCAGTAGCCTGTCATAATGAAGTATAAAACCACAAGTGCATTTACCAGGATGGAGCTTGAGCCAGAGAGATTGGTAGAGTTTCTCCAATTTACCAAAGGAATATGCTTTTATGAGGGAATCCAGAAATCTTCACTTCCCAATTTTCAGACAGGGACATTCAGTTCCCAGATTTAAATGTACAAAATGCATGAAAAAGAGAACACAATATTTTCTTAGAGAGCAATCATATGTAAGAATGTCATTCCAAAATGAGATATCCACTTGGAAAAAATGTACAAAATAATTTCTGGCACTTAAGTAAAACTCACTGTGGAATGTAATAAAAAAAAGTAATAATAATAATAATGAAAGTAATAGCTATCTTGAGACCCAGTTGTGCTTACAAATTAGTATCATTTTGATATATTAAATTATTGGTATTTTTAAAAATATGAATTAGTTTTTCTTAAAATGGATGCATAGTATTTTGGGTTGAAACCCTTAATTAGGATTTATGTCAATGTAGAAATCTAATTTGTAAATCTCTCTTTGTATTGTATTTGGATGTATTCCAGGAAAGACCTGCTTTGGTTCAAATAACTGTCCTCAAACAAGTACAGAATGCTTTAGAGAGAATTTTTTGCATTTAGGGATGCAGCAATAATAACGCTGACATCTCTGATCTCTGGCCATTACCAGACTGAAAGGATATTGGTATGGAAGAATCTCCCATATACTAAAATCTGAGACAATAATTAACATGTCAGAAATCAAACCAAAGTGACTTGATTTTTTTATCCTCTTCACAAACAGAAGCATAATGAAGAAAAATGGATTATATCTCAATAATTTTTGTCCAGTGACTCCAAACTAATCATCTAAGTCTGTACTGTTCAGTAAACATGATGGATTTGACAAATACTCAACATCAGCTGATACTTGCATGTTTGTTCTCTGAATCCATATTGGTATTGTGCATTCCTTATGGCGATAGTATTCATCCTGTTTGTTTTCCTATGATGCCTTCATATTTTTTTAATAGCTATTTGATATCATTCTCCCACACTGAGCCATATGCAAACTTATGAACTTACATGTTTACTTGTGCTTTTTTTACTTGTAAAACAGCTGACAGTATAAGTCTATCAAAATATACGAGACTCAGGAGACCAGAGGCCTTAACTTCAAGATTGACAGTAAAGATGTGAAGGGCCTAACCAAGCACGCTGTTGGTTCCCATCACTGGCCGTGTTTGGCAGGTCACTCTGAGAAGATGCAACTTCCTTTTGTTTTCTATCACGGAGGGCCTGATTATGAGGAAGGACAAGGCAGGTGATGATTGAAACCTTGCTTCTGCTCCTTAAGAGGATCTCTCATAGTGCAGCACTGATCCAGTCCTGTGAGCTTGCTAAGGCACAGGACACCAAATGAAATGCCTTTCATGTTGAATTATGAATTATAGACATTGTCACGACTGCCTTTGATACACCTAGCCACTACAGCATGGAAACCCTGGGGCTTAATGTTTATTATTTACACTATGTAATGTTTTTAGCTTTTATGTCCTTTATCTGCTACAGCTACAATACTCTATGCTTTGTAAACATTATTTCCACAACTATACAGTTTATTATTAGTCCACTTGTATTTAGCCAAGTAGAAATACCATCTATGCCATATGTTGAAAATAACCTTTGCCAATTGTTTCATTCTTTTTTATTAATAAATATTGTGCAATAATTTCATTATATAGTCAATGTTAAAATAAGATGAAACTTTATTGATCACGGTTGGGGAAATTAGATTGTTGCAGCAGCAAAAGTAATAGGATAGAGCAGAGAAATAAAAGGCAAATGATAAAATAAAAGCACAAGAATAGAATATAAAATAAGCAATGAAAACAGCAGAAATAATAAAACTAATAATAACAAATAAAAACAGTGTTGCTGACAATTCCAACACATTAGGTAGACTGTATGGGTGAGAAATATGGGAAAGTGGATTGCTTACACATATGGATTCATTTACAGTTGTTACTTATAGTTTCTTAGAGTTGTTAACTTGTTGACCTTGATTACTCGGTCACTGAATCACATCATTGAAAGATACAAACCATAATCATAAATCATTGATTGATTCTAATACCATTTATAGCCAGAATAATAGCCAGAGTATTTAGCCTCATTGTCAGACCTTAAATGTCATCTTTGGATTGCTGAAGACTGAAGACTGAACTGATGACTCCAGATTGTGTGGAGGAGAAGGGAAGAGGCTCAGCCATAAAACGAAACAATACTTTTGTCCACCAGAGGGCTCACAGGTTCACTCTCCTGTGTAAACACAAGTATATGCAAGCCAGCATTCTGGCTTATGATTACAGTTTCAAAACTCCTTTTGAAACTGTTGTTTGCACTTAATGATAGACAGTGATGCAATGGTAAATAAAAAGATTGATGAACCATGACCTCCAGAAGGCGAAGCTCTCGATCTACCGGTCAATCTTTGTCCCGACCCTAACCTATGGTCATGAGGGATGGGTCATGACCAAAAGAACGAGATCCAGGATACAAGCGGCTGAAATGAGTTTCCTCAGGAGGGTGGCTGGCGTCTCCCTTAGAGATAAGGTGAGAAGTTCAGTCATCCGGGAGAGACTCAGAGTAGAGCCGCTGCTCCTTTGCGTCGAAAGGAGTCAGTTGAGGTGGTTCGGGCATCTGGTCAGGATGCCTGCTGGGCGCCTCCCTAGAGAGGTGTTCCAGGCATGTCCAACGGGGAGGAGGCCCTGGGGCAGACCAAGGACCAGGTGGCGTGATTACATCTACGCATTGGTCTTGGAACGTCTTGGGATCCCCAGGGCAGAGCTGGCGGATGTGGCCAGGGAAAGGAAAGTCTGGGGCTCTCTGCTGGAACTGTTGCCTCCGCGACCCGACCCCGGATAAGCGGATGAAGATGAAGATGAAGATGAAGAGACCTCCAGTCAGTAATCATAAGGCAAACAACCATCATAAACAAAAATACATTTCATTTTCAGATTATTTTCACCAGGTTTGTGTAATCTCCATCCAAGGCAAGATTCCCTGTGGGCTCTCCTTTTGAAGGTTTGGCCTTGGTGATTTAGCCCAGTGGTTCCTAAAGTTCGGGATTCCCAGAGGTCCTTGAGGTGGTCTGAAGGGGTCCTCAGGAAAATGAGGATTAGTTCAATTTCAGTGTCCTTTCACTCACTGGAGGTTAGTACTAATGAATGTGTAGGGATGACTATTCTGATCAGAGGTTTCACTCTCTACTGTAATATCCACGCCTACACTTTCAAGGACAACACCGGCCACTTTTTGGAAAATAGGCTCATTGGTCAACTTAATTTATGATAGAGTGGAGTACCACCAAAATCATACATAAAAATGTATTGGAATTGGACATACACAGTATGTCATTTTACATTATTTGGATGAAAAACATTTGGACAGTTATAATTATATAATGTAGATAATGTAGATCATTTGGACAAAATAACACACAATTCAGACCCTACACCTCATTGACCATCAATTGGACAAAAATGTACCATTTGAACACTTAAGCTTCATTTTACAATATTTGGATAAAACATTCCACCTAGTGGTGGAAAGTGGTGACTTTTTCCATGCCATGTCCTTAGTCAGCACTTAATTAATTCTTGTCTAAACGGAGACAGTTTCCCTTGCGGGTGGTGAGCCCACAAGGTAATGGCCCCGCTCTGCTTGTTTAGGCTGTGCCCAGCTGAGCTATGGGGGGGTCACCTGAGTTAAAATCTGTTTGTCTGTGTTGGGTTTGTTCTGTTTTCTGTCATGGCCTGTTACTAAAGGATTTCATCAAGGAACCAGAAGGGTATAATTCCTACTATGGAGAGTATGTGGTTGTCATCAATTACACTGCAGGAGCTGTTGACCTTGTTGTGACCTTCATCGGCCCTGTTACTGTCATCATAACTGTATATGAGAGTATTTGTGGTGGCTGTGTCTCAGGCTCGTGGCATGCAGTCCCACATTGTGGCTGTTACAGGCCAGGAGACCTTGATCAGTGCTTCATCTGAGGATTTTGTGCTCTGTCTATTGTATTTCAACTCCTGTCTAAACCCTGCGATCTATGCCTTTTAGAAAAGTTATGACTTTGGCTGACTTTGTGAGGCCAGCATATCGTAGAGAGAGGCTGTGGAGTGACTGAAATGGGACCTTTTCTACAAAGGGAATATATTTGTCCATGTTAATGAATTCAAAAGTCTGGACGAATTAAAACATTCTTCTGCTCGTTTACTGTACAGTTTAGGTATAATGTATGTCGGACTACTTTCTCTCTTTTCTGTTTCTACTACAACTCAACACAACCTGCCATCCCACCGTTGTTCATGATGTGGCATTTAACATTCAGCTGATGCTTATGAGTAGCTAGAGGTTCAGTCTCTTGCTCAAGGACACTTGGACAGGATATGTGACTACTGACGGACATACATTGGCTGATGCAGGGATCTAACCCTTCATGTATCATATTTCATATTAGAAGGGACAACTTAATTCCTGTTCCCTCTGTATTGTTGTTCCCATCATCACAGTCACAGCCATCAACACCATGAAATGTCTTTACATTTCAGCTTCACATAAGCTGTGAAAACAATGTGTAGTACAATAAATGAGTTGTACAGTACATGGCTGCATTTATATAGAGCTTTTATCCAAAGCGCTTTACAATATATGCCTCTCATTCACCCATTCACACACACTCCGATGGCAGTGAGCTACCATGCAAGGTGCTGGCCTGACCATCAGGAGCAATTTGTGGTTCAGTGTCTTGCCAAGGACACGTCGACATGTGGACAGGAGGAGCTGGGGATCGAACCACCAACCTTGTGATCAGTGGACAACAAAGGAATGATTATTCCACTTTCATTTCAGTCATTCTTAGTTTTCTATATGTAGTTTTTCTCTGGATTGTTTTTCTCATTGTCCCAACCACAGTCATAAGTTTAGCTAAGATCAAACTTGAATGTTCCCCATGGGGAAAATGGGTTGTTGCCTCATGAAATACTTTCAGTTAAACACACACACACACATGCATAAGAGGATATGGTAATGACAGCATCATTGTTTATCACACATGGATAT
Organism: Hoplostethus atlanticus; assembly: GCA_034670405.1. NCBI lineage: Eukaryota > Metazoa > Chordata > Actinopteri > Trachichthyiformes > Trachichthyidae > Hoplostethus > Hoplostethus atlanticus. Next base: position 2,618,460 of record JAXDDX010000068.1, read on the forward strand.
AATCATACAATCAGATACAAGGTGTACTATATGAATGGACATGAAGTCAGTCATCAGATATCCTAGTCTGCATTAAACAGTCCACCTGTGTGTCCCTCTGCTGTTCATTGTCAGTACTACATCTAGAATATAACCTGCTGTCCTTCCACTGTACATGACATAATACATAATGCAGTGATGTCTCCTAGCCCATTATCAGACCATAGCATTGTGTTAGTCAAGCTTACCCTTATGAACACGCCTGCTAAAGCTACACGTTGGCGCTTTAACACAACATTGCTGAAGAATAAAGAATATGGTATATACTTCAGGAGAGAGCTGAGTAATTTCGTGTCTGACAATGCTGGTACCGTAAATGATCCCCGCATCTTTTGGTATGCCTTGAAAGGATGTATTAGGAACACTACAATAGCCTTTGCTTCTCAACTCAGCAAGGCTCGGCTGGTCAGAATAGATGACCTTGAAAGCATACTTCTCTGGAACAACAGCAACAGGTGTCTTTCTCTGAGGTCAGGAAACAAAATATCGAAGTGACAAAAATTGAGCTTAATTCTCTCGTTAGACAAAGAGCTGAATTTCCATAATCCATAAAACCAGAAGGAATTATTATTTCAATGGCCCAAGACCTAGCCATCTTCTGGCTCTCAGACTAAGACAGAATGAGAAATTCTCCAGTGTAACAGCTATTAGATCTGGATCTTCTCAGAATATTTTATCAGAGCCCAAGAATATCAACACAGAGTTCCGTAATTTCTATTCTAATCTCTCCTCCTCTGAAGTTACTTTAGACAGCTTTAGACAATTTTTACAGAATTTCAAACTTCCATCCTTAACTCAGGAGGAAGCAGATGACGTACAGAACCCTATCACACTAGCGGAATTAAAAGATTCCATTCAAAGGATGAAAAAGGGCAAATCTCCTGGGTGGGATGGAATACCTCCTGAATTTTACTTTTTTTTTTTGGGAGGAGCTAGGTCAATCCTTACATCTGTGGATAGAAAATTCTGATATCTTGACTGTTCTCCCTAAACCAAACAAAGACCACACTCTCTGTAGCAGCTATAGGCCTCTATCAATTTTGAATGCAGAAATAAAGATTTACGCCAAGGTCCTAGCCTCACGCACAAGACCAAACCCGTACACCAGGACCAGACCGGTTTTATAAGAACGCGCCAAGCAGTGGATAACATCCTTCTCCATGTGTTGCACTTCTCTAGAGATATTGATTCCCCATGTGTCGTCCTATCACTAGACGCAGAAAAGGCTTTTGATAGACTGGGACTATCTTTGGTCAGTTCTGGACAAATTTGGTTTAGGCCCTACATTAAGATGATTCAAGTATTGTACTCTAACCCCACAGCTATGGTCATCTCAGGCAACATTTTTTCCTCCCCCTTCTCAATATCAAGAGGCTCCCGTCAAGGATGCCCTCTCTCCCCTCTTTTGTTTGCCCTCTCCCTTGAGCCCCTTGCCTTCTGTAACACTTCACATCGCATCTCATTATTCGCTGATGACATCTTATTATACATAAATAATGTGCCAGTATCTATTCCAATAATATTGAATATCTTTGAAAATAAAAATAAACTGATGCCCCTTAACTTATCTCTTGACCCGTCCACATTGCTGACCCATATACCTGTGGTTAGGAGCTTCAAATACTTGGGCATGGATGTTTTCCCCTCCTTGTTTTCTGCTATTACTAAGAATTTCCAAGGTATTCTAAGGCGAAGCAGACATGGAAAGGTGATCACGTCTCTCAAATTCCCTACAAGCATGTGTCTCAATGATTAAAATGGACATCCTTCCTAGGGTGAACTTTTATTCTAATATGTTACCCCTTTCACCACCCAAGGATTACTGGGACAAGATACATAGTCTAATATCAAGGTTTATCGCGGGGGGGAGGCGTCCACGCATTAAATTAACCACTCTACAGCTTAGTAAACGTAATGGAGGTCTAGCTGTTCCCAATTTTAAATTATACTTATACTTATACTAATTAGACTTGGTATCATGGAGACCTATAGAGGAAAACTTGGCCTCTCCCCACCGACTACAAGATCTGATATACTTAGGTCTTCCACTTAAACGCTCCAAACTTAAACTGGGCCCTATTATGTCTTTCCTTTTAACTGTATCGCGCTCAGTGGAGAGGGTGACGGGCTCTTTGTTAAAATGGCACACTCAAAGTCCTATCTTTCATAATTTTGCCCTTCTCACTGGGGGAATACCTTTCTCCTCCACTGAGTGGGGTGAGAAAGGTGTTAATGTTCTCTCTGATGTCTGTGATGACAAAGGCCTTAGAATGTTTAATGATTTGTGGGCCGTTTATAACTTACCAGGTACTTCTTTTTTCTTTTATTTGTGCCTTAGGTCTGCCATGCATGCATACGGTGTGCCCTGGGGATCCTCCCTCCCAACCCAGAAGCTTCACACGCTGCTGGACGTAAGGGTTCGGTCGAGAGGCTTAGTTTCTGCTCTATATATATTTATATTAGAATCCTCTTGTGGGCCTCTTGCTGTCCAACAGGTGTGGAGCAGGGACCTTAGTTTTTCTGGTGATGAAATTTGTTGGCTAACGGTCTGGGACAATTTGGATGGCAAATTGAAGAACCCTAACCACAAATTGATACACTTTAACCTTCTACATAGAGTGTATCTTACTCCGAGAAGCACCTCATGAAGCTTACACCCTCTCCTGTTTGTGATCTATGCTCTCTGGGACATGTAGGAACTATCTTACATATGTTCTGGGAGTGTCCTGGTGTGGCGTCTTTTTGGAGGTTGGTATCTTCTTCATTATCTGATATATTGGAGACAGACATACCTTGTTGTCCCAGAGTGCTGCTTTTGAATGACACCTCATCATTGAACCTAACATCTTCCCAAATTCACACACAACAGGGCTGCAGATGCTGATGACAGGAAGGCTGTATCTTCATGCCTAGGCTGCTCACCAAGCTTCCAACAGACAACTAGACCCAGGTCTGTATCCACCTGCTGCAGCTGATGGAGCTTCACTGTGGACAATCTAGTCTAGTGGCTCTAAAGGAATCTGGGGATGATCACTCTACACACAAAACTGTAAACAGTGATCCTTACACATGGCTGGCACCACTGGAGAGATCTTCTGACAGGGAGTGTCAGGACATTCTATCATTCCTGCAACCTCAACCTCCTTGACTTTGGCAAGGGGATAGTGACTCAGCTGTTGGCTGACCCAGAGTCGATATCGTGTTGCATCAGGCTGGTGTGAGTGCACTTGCTGTTTGTGGCTGCAAACTGGTGGCAGTACTCCAACAGTAAGTATTTCAGTTGCCCCTGTTTGGCCTCCCCTAGACTCTCCTTGCTTTGCTGGCAGAGATCCTCAAGTGTCTCCACAGTTTATGTGGACATGCCTGTCCATGCTGACTTTACAGAAGGACCAGGTTCCTCCCATGTCTCTATGCTAAATGTTGCATGGCACAGGGCTCTGTCAGTTTCACTGGTTTGTTGTTAACTATGAGTGCCCGTGCAGCTACCTCAGCTCCAGCTGCTGTTAAGACTGTGCAACTCTAGGGTACAGTCCTCCTTGCAGAGTTATCAAAATGTGCCGCCAGGTGGCTATTTACCTGTGTACTAGCATACAGTCAGCGGGTACTTTTAGGTGAAAAAAAATCATCGAGGTCGGTCTGCTGAGGGACCTGTAGGCAGGAGATCCGCAGGTTTTGCAACTGTAGTGGTGTTCATACAGCGACAGCTACAGGCATTGATAAAGTTAGGATGAAGACTATGAATTTAATGAGGTAATGGTCTGATAATACTGGTCGGTAAGGGGAGACTGATAATTCTGAGACAGTGATACCACAGGTAAGGACCAAAACAAGAGCATTATTATTAGTGTGAGTTGATGCATAAACAAATTGTGCATAGCCATACGAGTCGAGTGATAAAAAAAGCTTTGCTCAGTGAATATTGATAATAATTGTGTTATCGGATCGAGTCACTAGGTCAGCAAACAGCAGCTGGCTTAAACTAATGGCTTTAACTAAATAATTAGATGATTGACAAAGGGACAGTCACAGCTGGGTTTGGGTTTGTGTGTGTTAATTTACAGACCCCTAAAATTAAATAGTGGGTTCATACTAGAATTCTTTGAATTCCTGGCTGTAATCATGCCTCTGTATAATATAAAACTTATACTTGGTGAATTTAATATTCATGTCTGGTGTCAGTCCCATCTCTCACAGTTGAATCTTATTAAATATTTTAGTATTGTTCGATCTGTTAAAGGGGCAAGTCATTCCAAAGGGCACACCCTCAACCTCGTGCTACCTTTTGGTATTACTGTAGAGTAGATGGTGATGGTAGATGTCTGTGTGACAGATCACAAAGCTATTGTTTTTAAATCTTAGTTACCTTCCACTATTTTAAAGCATCGGTTCCCTCCCCACTGGCTCTGCCCCCTCCTGCTTTAAGCATGCCATAGTTCAACCTCTTTTAAAGAAACCTAATTTCTTGTTCTCCAAATTGTCCTTCCTTTCAAAGGTCTTAGAGAAAGTTGTTTATTTATTGGGAAATTTCAATCAGGCTTAGTGTTAAAGTTACTAATGACCTCCTCCTTGCAGGTTGCAGCTCCTCAATCTTAGTTTTTTTTAGATCCTTTTAGCCTTTGAAACAATTGATCATACAATCCTACTTAAGTGCCTAGAAAAATGGGTTGAGTTGGCCTTGAACTGGTTCCAATCCTTTCTGGCAAATAGAATTTTCTCAGCAGTTGTAGGGAATGCCTCATCCTCTTCGACTCCATTCACGTGGTGTTCCACAAGGGTCAATTCTCGGACATTTACTTTTTTCTATCTATATGCTCCCACTAGGTCAAATAATTCACAAACACAATATCTTCTTCCATTGCTAGTTAATTGTATCTACTCCTAAGATCTCCAAAGTATGGCAGCTTAACTCAATTTAAGGCCTGTCACTCTGATATCAAGTGCTGGATGTCCCAGAACTTTCTGCAGCTCAGCGAAAATAAATCTAAGATTGTTGTCCAAGATCAACTTGGTGCTCTGTCAGCCAACATCAAGCCCTCTGCTATAAATTTGGGAGTGATATTCGATCCTGACCTCTGTTTTGATGACCAGTTAAAAAAGTTTGTGCACTCTTAACTAACTCAAAGAAAAGAGACCATATTACTCCTGTCCTGGCCTCCCTTCATTAGCTTCTGCTTAGTTTTAGAATCGATTTTAAGGTCTTACTATTAACTTTTAAGGCTCTACATAGTCTGGCCCCTAGTTACATCACCGACCTTCTAACCCCCTAGTGTAACCTGAGATCTTCAGGCAGGGCACTTTTGACCGTCCCTAAGTCCAGACAAAAGACCAAAGGTGATCAGGCCCCCACACCCAAGTATCATTTTTTAAATCCCTTCTGAAAACGCACTTTTATGAAAAGGCCCTTTTTGTAATATGTGTCTTCTTTTTATTCAAGTTAAACAACGAGAGGACACCTTTAGAGTAGTCCAGACATCAAATACATGAAGTTACAGTTATAAGACCTTGGAGTTACAAGATTTACTGTACATCAGCATGGCCCTTGATCACCCTTAAAGCAAATCCCCACAAATATTGAACAAATGCTCAAAATTGTAATTGACACCAATACAGGAAAACTACAGGAAAAACCATGTTAGATTAATTCACCAGGCACTTTGTTTAACTGTCGGTGTCTTAAGCTGTTGTTACATCATGTGTTGAAATGAGGAGGTTACATCATGTGTTTATGTTTGAACTTGTGTGTTTTTCTTAACACCTCTGATTGGAGTGATACCTCTGAGGTTGGAGTTGTCATCATCTGCCGCTATTACAAGGAGATGTGAAGGAGGTGTGTCTCTCTCCCTTGGAAGAGAGATACATTACACAGTCATTAAGCACAACTGGATGTTTGTTTTGCTCAGTGCTTGGAAGCATTATAGTCTCATAGGCATTAGAGTGTGGGTTTTTGTCTGTGTGTGTATTTATATGTGTGTGTCTATGGGTCTACAACTATCATGCTTGTCAACTTGTTGCATGCTTAAGGCAATGATAGACAAAATGGACATTTTTGAAGGCGTTATTTCTAATCTAAATTGTCTGTGTATGATGACCTTTATGGTCTGTTGCAGTAGTAGTATGGTGGTAACGAGGAGGTTCTCCATGTACCATCTCCGAAGTCCGTACACTTAGGCAAATAGTTCTAAATAAATAATCCTAAATGTTTCCTGGCCAGTATATAATATACAATGTAATATAGAAGATCAGTTTTTAGAATGTACAATCACATCATTTCTAGAATGACACTGATCTATATTTTATACTTGTAGTGGACTCGCATAGACAGAGACACAGACAGGAGTGGAGTTCATGGGCCAAAAGGCCGCTTTATTTGTACATAAAACAGCTGGCTGGTGCACCTCCCCTCCGTGCCACCAGATCAGTCGTGGAGCACCAAAGCCACCAGTCCACCGGACGCTTTCCAGCTCCAAACTGACTATCTCTCCAGCTCTGTCCCTGGCTGCACCGTATGGGACAGGTCGGGCGCCGCTGCTGGTCGCTCTCTCTCTTTGCTCCATCGTTCGACTTCAGCCTCTCGCTCTCCTGTCGAACTCTCACTCACCCACTGACACACACAGGTTAAAAGCTCCAGCTGCAATCAGCCTTAATTAGCCGCAGCCGGTGCGGGATGCAGAGAGAACCAGCCCAAACCAGCTTGATTCTCTCCTGCATCCAGCCTACGCACCCCCCCCCCCAGTCTGCCACAATAGTGTATATACTATACTATATATAAATTATCTATGACTATACGTAAACAACACAAACGACTAATGTATTCATTCTCCAGAGTACCATCATTTGTCGCTATCATTCAGGTCACATGACCGACAGAGCGTAAACTGATGGGCCAGAAGTCGCTTAGAGTGCAGTCAGACTCGATTGCCTGGCCTTGGTAGCCCGGATGTTCTATCTGAATTTTTTTAACTTGAATTTTTAGATCTGAATTTGTGAACATTGGAAACAAAAATGTGAAATTGAGTTTTTGAAATTTCAAAACTTGAAATGTCATATTCGAATTTTGAAGAAGTGAATTCAAAACCAATAAATTCAGGTAGATGGTTTTCAAAGTAAAATATTTCAATATAGTATAGTGTGAACTTGTTTGATGTGTGCCTCTCTCTTACTTTGTTCTGCTGCATAACTGCAATTTCCCCTCGGGGACAATAAAGAGCCATCTAATGTTTTGACTTCAGTGGTGTTTAAAAATCTAAATATAAATGTCACTTATTTGCTTCCCATATGGAGGTCAAAGGTCAGAGTCAGCTGCAGAACGTAGTAGGAGTGGAAATGAAATTCTACCATGTGTGTATGGGGAGCATGATTTTTAAACAAAGCTGAATATTTCACACAATTATTTGTGTGGAAACATCTCCATCATATCAAACTGTAGACATATTTCATATCCATCTTTGTGTATTATATTCATTCATCAGTAACCCACAACCTCAGGGTCGTGGTTTCAGATTTTGCAAAAAAAAAAAAATTGTGCAAAAACTATACGAGGGACGAATATGCTGAAGATTTTCCAGTTTGAATGGTGTTGATAGCGTAAGTGGTTCAAGCTAAGCATAAGAGCCAATCAGAGAGGTGAGGTGAAGTGCTATTTGCATAATGAAGGACTATTGGTCGAGCAACAGAGTTCTCCCACACACATTGGGCCTCATTCACGAAACATGCGTAAGATCAGATTTGATCATAAAGCGTTCGTACGAACGTTTCTACGAAGATAGTCTGATTCATGATTTTGTTCGTTCGTTGGTACGATCAAAACCTACGTGTGTTTGGAAACATGCAGGAATTTGTTTGTGTGTTTGTAAACATGCGGGAAGGCACTTAGAATGCCTTATTCTTTATGCAAAATCCATTACAGTAGTGCCAAACCTCAACAAGATGTTTCAGTGGCCTTGTAAAAAAAAAAGTCCTAATAGGCTGCAATGGTTTATTTGCAGAATTGTCCTTATTCATAAGAATACAAGATTATCTAACTTGTAATGGGTTGATCACATGGACTGGACGCCTTACAAATACAATTACGTAGTCCTACCATTTGATGGATTTGATCTGTGTCCAACTCCAATGCTGACTGGACACCAGACAGTGAGGTTTCTCCTATTAGTAATTGATCCTCTGATCCATGTCGGATAGCGCTGCAGTACCCTGCCGTCCTCCTGTGGCTGATAATATGCACCTACTTCTCCTTATACCTTTTTGCAATCTAATTTCATGTCGAACCATTTCTTTTTTTTACCTCAGCAACCTTGAACCACTTCTTAGCTGGCTCAATTCGTGACCTGCCATTGGCGACCCTAACTGCCCCAACTACCACCCAGTGCTCTCTAAACCCGAAACTACAAACCTCTCAGCGGCTACTGCCACCGTCATGGCCGCTCGCAGCTATATTTTTGATTGAACGTAATGTTTCTTTAATTCTAAAATTGAGGTCATAACAAAGCATATGAGAGTTGTACACCCATAGACAAACACATGTAAACACACACAAAAAAAACACACACTTTAACCGCCTGACTCATCAAGACTGTAATGATTCCAAACATTGAACAAAACAAAGATTAATTTATGCCTAATGACTGTGTAGTATATCTCTCTTCCAAAGGACTCTGTTCACGCCTCCCTGTATTAGTGTCAGATGATGACAACTCCAACCTCAGAGGTATGAATCAGAGGTGTTAAGAAAAACACACAGTTCAAATATACATAGTTCAAACATAAACACATGATGCAGCCTCCCCCCTTTAAATACATGATGCAACCATGGCTTAAGAGACCAACAGTTAAAGTGCCCGGTGAATTAATCTGACATGGTTTTCCATGTAGTTATAATTGGTGTCAATCATAAGTTTGAGTATTTGTGTCTGCTAAGAGTTCAATATTGGTGGGGATTTGCTCTAAGTGTTACGATTGTGTACTGGACACAAGTGCAAACCACAGAACACAGAGACGGAGTTAGGAACAAACCAGGTTTACTGGGAGACGGTACACACAGGGAGGTAATGCAGGGATGGTAAGGGGAAGCAGGGCTGGAGTAGGAGCGGGGAGCAGAGTAGGGAGGCAGGCAAACAGGTGACAAGCAGGGGTCCAGGAGACAGACAGGCGGATGGGCGACAAGCAGGGATCCAGGAGACAGACAGGCGGATGGGCGACAAGCAGGGATCCAGGAGACAGACAGGCGGATGGGCGACAAGCAGGGATCCAGGAGACAGACAGACAGGCAGGGTAGACGAACGGTGGAGGTGTCGGCAGACGGGCGTAGGGAAGGAGACTGGATCTAGGCAAGGAATCAGGGTTAGTAAGCAGGAAGGGAAACCTTGAGAGAAACTCTACAAAGCGGCGAGAAACGATACTGACTGAGAAGTACAAACAACGATCTGGCGATGAGTGGATGGATAGCCGGGGTCTTTCTACTGGTGGTGATGACTTGATGGATAGCAGGTGTGCGGGGTAGAGCAGGTGATCGGGATGAGGTGATGAAGCAGGGAGGAGCCGGAGACTGGAGCCACGCCCGCCAACACATACACACACACACAGACAGAGACAGACAGGTAGGGACTGCTAGGAGGCAGAGGTGGAGGGCGTGACACTAAGGCCCATGCTTATGTACTGTAAGTCTTATAACTCTAATAGGTCTTATAACTAACTTCATGTATTTGATGGCTGGACTGCTTAGAGAGTAGTCCTCTCTTATCTCTCAAGCTTTCCAAAAGTAATAATGCTAATAATAATGTAACAGTTCAGGGTTGTAGTGGAATGAACGGATCTTGACACAAGGTGTAGGTGCACACAGTTTTTATTCTCTCTCTCTCTCTCTCTCTCTCTCTTTCTCACACACACACACACACACACACACACACACACACACGCACACACATAATATAACAGCATGGTGGCGCAGAGTTTCTAGTTCCTGAGATCCAGGTCTATGGTCAGTGTACGCCATTCCTCCCAGCCTCACTGAAAGAGAGTAAGTCCCGAAAATGCTTTCGGGTCAGCAGCTTTGTCTGCGTCCAGCCGACACCCAAAACCCTGCCCCGCTGCCACATACCCCCACCACCCAACGTATGCCGGGAAGCCATCCGGCCCACAACCTACCCCCCCTTCAAATGGGAGAGGAAGTCTGCAATGACCATCTGTGCATCACCTTGAATTGATATGGTTGTAAAGCGAGATACCAGTGGGTGATCCACGCATCAGCATCCTTCATGCTGTGGAGCCACCGCAGCATACTCCGTGGCAATACTTGGTCCATGAGGCGTTGAAATGTAGCTGGGGCCCCAAATAACCCAAAGGGAAGTGTGACAATTTGGTACAACTCATACAGAGTGGAGAAAAGCCTTTTCTCCTTGGACTCTGGAGACAAGGGAATCTGCCAGTAGTCAAATCCAAAAAACGAGCTGTGCCTAACCGCTAGGTTAATGTTAGGTTGATGGCAGGCATTAGATGGCAAGGGTAAAGGGGAGTTGTGAAGTGGTGGCTTAGAGGGGGTGGTTCCAGGATGCTGGAATACACCATTGAGCCTTCTTGAGGTGTTGTGGGCCCACCTCAACGAAAAATCGGTGAAGGAAGGTGCCCACTTGATAACCCCAATGACATGCCGCATACCGCTGTTGGCTACGGTAGGTAACTGACGAATGACTCTATAGATCTATGATGGAGTAGCCTGATGTCTGCTATGGTGTTCATTTGATGGCGGTTGTATCGTTCACATTCTTTATCTGAATTGGGCTTCTACAAGTGTTTGCCTTGGATTATGGCACAAGGGATAGTAACATCTTGTCCTGTGTATTAATGAATGCTACAGCTAGCCCAGGCTAGAGACTGAAGTGAATAGTGCACCTGACAACTAGGGAAAGACCTTGTGACAGCATGGATAGACAGCTGACAGGAGGAAATAGACCCCACCGGGGCTGCAATGGGCTAGCAACTGCAACTGCAATGGGCTAGTGATAGGACACTAGTTCAGAGGTAGATGGGAAGAAGCTTCAGATTTGCTTGTGTGGCAACAACCTTAAAGGGCCTTGGAATACACCAAGGGAGGAAGAGGTGCTTGTTAGAGGGAACACAGGGTAATTGGTAATTATTTCTTAAGAAGTATGACAAGTCAGTCGGGTGAAGTCCACCGACAGGAAGTAAACCACAGTTCGCAGGAGATAAGCACCCCTGATAGAAGCAGGTTATAGCACTGAGGAAGGCAGAGAGGCCAAAAAGGGAGAAGATTAGTGGTCAGAAACCTAGAATTAAGTTGGAAAAATTGGGAGTTATTATTTATGATTATGGAGTAGAAAGGTTAAGACAGACTTATCCGGGAGAGAAGGCAGCTTAGGAGGCAGTGGAGGAAGGCTACAGAGGTTGAGAAAGAAGGTATAAATTGTTTGCAGTCACATGTGAAGGATCGATTGGCAGCATTAAGAAGAGAAGAGAACATTAGGAAAAACAGGAAAAAGAAAGGGCGAGCTAGAATAGCATTTTACAAGGATCCATTTAGATTTGTGAAGTCGTTATTTAGTAAGGAGAAGAGTGGTAGCTTAAGGGCATCTAAGCAGGAGCTTGATGGATATTTGGAGGACGTGCACAGAGATAGGGAAAGGTTTAGAGCGGTAGTGCCCCTCCCCAATATTCCACCTATTGGAGAGATGGACAGTCAGTGTGATGTTAGCCCACCAAGGTGGAAAGAAGTACAAGAGATAGTAAGGCGTGCAAGGGCCTCTTCAGCCCCAGGGCCTAATGGAGTCCCCTACCGGCTATACAACAGTGTGCCAGATGAGCTTTGGTTTCTATGGAAGTTGATGAAGGTAGTCTGGAAGAAGCAGGTTATTCCTAAGGCTTGGCTGGGGGAATTTTCATTCTCAAAGAAAGGGACTCTGTAGAAATAAATCAGTTTAGGCCTATCAGCTTACTTATTGTTGAAGGGAAGGTTTTCTTCAGTGTTGTGGCACAGAGGCTGTCTAGTTAAAAAATAGGCTAATTGACACTTCGGTGCAAAAGGCTGGAATTCCAGCCTTCTACAGGTGCTTAGAGCACACCAGTATGATTTGGCACCAAATTCAGGCAGATAGGCATGAGAAAAGAGACCTGCATGTAGTACTTTTGGATCTGGCAAATGCTTTCGGGTCAGTATCACATAGTCTGCTGTGGGAGGCTTTTGATTTCTTCAGGGTGCCGGATAGTATAAAGATGCGAGTTAAAGCTTACTTCTTAGACATTCAACCCTGTTTTACCACAGCAGAGTACACTACAGCTTGGCAGCATCTGAAGATAGGCATTATGGCAGGATGTACAATTTTCCCATTAGCTTTTACCATGGCATAGAGCTTCGAAATGGGTAGTGGGTGGGGAAAGGCTGCAGGGAGGGTTGCGCCTCCCACCATATGATGACTATGATGTCAACAGCTCCATGTACTAGTAGGTTACTGGATAAACGGAATAGTAATCTAGAGTGGGCTAGGATGAAAGTGAATCCGAGTAAGTCTAGGAGTATTTCTATTTTTAAAGGGAAGGTAGTAGACAATAAGTTTTTCATAAACGATGAAGTGGTGCCAACAGTGATAGAGAAACCGATCAAAAGCTTGGGAAGATGGTACAATGCAAGCCTCAGTGATACGGGTCAAGTTCAGGAGTCAGGCAGGAAATGATACAAGGCATTTCAGGTATAGACAAGTCAGGGCTCCCAGAAAAGTTAAAATTGTGGTGTCTGCAGTTTGGATTGTTGCTTCAGCTGATGTGGCCGCTGACAGTGTATGAGGTTCCCCTATCCAAGGTAGAAAAACTAGAAAGGTTGATTTATTAACTGATTACACACAAAAATAATAATGATAGATGAATATATGTACAATAAAGTTAAATAAAATGATGGCAAGTAATATTGGCACAGACAGAGCAACCTGACCTGTAATGAGTCTAACGGTGGTGCTATGGCAGTGGCAATGGAAAGGCTTGGCAGACAGCTGACAATTTACGTTTGATTCTGGAACAGAATGGAAAGGACAAATGACAGAAGTGAAAGAGGATGTTCTAACCTCACTTTCATGAGTTCAACCCTAACTTTGCATCACCCATGCATCAACAAGAAAGTTACTGGTCTGGTTTGTGGTATGGCACTGGCACGTGCCAGTCTGGTCAAGTTGATGCCAGGAGGGTGGTAGTTGAGTGTTGTGGTGGACATCACTCTGTTAGGGATCGGGCTGGCCATGATCACGATGGCACTGTGACAGCTTTCACTCAGAATCGTTGCACAAGCAGGCAGGTCACGTCAGTTGATGTAGAGAGGTTTGGCCGATACTTCGACCCAAGTTGTTGAGAGAGCAGAGCAGAGTAGCGGCTAGCTTGAAGTGGGAGAACGAAAGGATGGGTAGGGAGGAGGGATTGGGACGGGAGAAGGAGAGGGGAGGGAAAGGAGAAATGGAGGGCAGCAGAGAGAGTGATGAAGACCATGATGCAGAGTGAGAGAAAGAGGAGGGACATCAGCCCATGAGAGAGCGCAAGAAAGAGAGAGAGTGGGAGGAAGGGAAGGAAGGGAAGAAAGAGATAAATCATCTGTATGATAGAGACGTTTGGTCAGAAAGCTGCCAGACCTCAGCAGCTTCTCCTCTCCTCATTTCTCTCTGATGATGGAGACCCTGGAAAGAGGTGAGCTCTGCTTTCCACAACTCCTCAACACCTCCTGCAGGAAGCCGATGCGCTCTCAGTCCGAGGTCACGCTCCTCTACATTCTGCTGTCCTTCATCTCTCTGCTCACCGTGGCTCTCAACCTGCTGGTCATCATCTCCATCTCCCACTTCAGGTAGAGATATACTTCTCAGCATAGCTTACAATATGTTTGTATTTCTAAATATTTTACAAGAACAACTTCTGTGTTGAAGTTAAATACTGGGGTTTTAATAAGTTTGTACCAATGGTCTAGATTGCACCTCTCTGTTCCATTTTTCCTGGTAATGTCTGCACACAGTCAGAGTAGTTGGAGATATCAGGGCTGTTTTCTTCCCTTCAGAAGAAGCCATTTGCTGCCATTCATTTTTGTACAGTATGAAAAACAACTTCTGCAGAAAATTGCCTGAGCAAGATAATCTATCACAGTCAACATGAAGCTTTGATTTGACTTTGTCAGTGTTCAGTTGAGTGTTTTCATATCAGTGTGCACATTATGTTACACTCTCCTTCCTGTCAATCACCTGACACCCACAGGAAGAAATGGATGTCTCCGCCAGGAAACAATCCCTCAAAAACATGTTGCCTTACAAATTGTATTGTCACATTCATGTCTTGTTGTTTGAGGTGTTTTTGTTAGCCAAAGCAAGACAAAAACACTAGTCATTACTATTGTTAATGATATTCTCCCACTCCAGACAGCTCCACACCCCCACCAACCTCCTCCTCCTCTCCCTGGCTGTCTCAGACTTCCTCATCGGCTTCGTGATGCCTCTTCAAATCCTCCTCACACAAGGCTGTTGGTTTCTGGGGGACTTCATGTGTGCTGTCTTGTACTATGGCTCCTTTATCATTACCTCTGCCTCAGTAGGAACAATGGTGCTCATATCGGTCGACCGCTATGTGGCTATTTGTGACCCTCTGCGCTACTCCACCAAAATCACTCAGAGAAGAGTTCAAATCTGTGTTTGTCTGTGTTGGGTTTGTTCTATTTTCTATCACTGTCTCATACTAAAGGATTTCCTGAAACAACCAGACAGGTATAATTCCTGTGATGGAGAGTGTGTGACTGTCTTGAACTACACTGCAGGAACTGTTGACCTTGTTTTGACCTTTATTGGTCCCATTACTGTCATCATAGTTCTGTATATGAGAGTATTTGTGGTGGCTGTGTCTCAGGCTCGTGCCATGCGGTCCCACATTGTGGCGAAAACACGCCGGCGTTCAGTGACTGTAGCTGCAAAGAAATCTGAGAGGAAAGCAGCCAGGACTCTTGGTATTGTCATAGTTGTGTTTCTAATGTGTCTGTGTCCATATTATTATCCCGCTCTTGCAGGCCAGGACACCTTGATCAGTGCTTCATCTATGGCCTTTGAGACTTGGCTGTTCAATTGTAACTCCTGTATAAATCCTTTGATCTATGCCTTTTTCTACCCCTGGTTTAGAAAATCGATTAAACTCATTGTTACACTTCGGATACTGCAGCATGACTCCTGTAAAGCCAACATAATGTAGAGAGAGGCTGTAGAGTGACTGAAATGAGACCTTTATATGAAGGGGGAATGTATTTGTTCATGTTGTTTTTGAGTCAATGAATTCAAAAAGCGAAACTAAAGTTTTAACAGACTAAAATAATAAGTTCATCCTACATTCTGTATATTCTTCAACTGACAAGCACTGGAATATACAGTGAAGTTGCATCTAACCACAACATGGTGAATTAAACAATTAAAAATTAATCAAATCAAATCACATTTTATTTGTATAGCCCTTAATCAATGTTACAGTCTCAAAGGTCTTCACAGTGCCCAAAGTGTGAAAACAATAAATGGTTTGTACATGACATCCCCCAGCCTTGGACCCTCACAGAGGACAAGGAAAAACTCCCACAAAAACTTTTAGGAGAAAATGGAAGAAACCTTGGGAGGGACTACACAGAGAGGGATCCCCCTACCAGGACGGTCTGGCGTGCAATAGATGCCGAGTTTGGGCAAGCAGCGTATACAGAGTGCATAAATGTTTATTTGGGTGGGACATCCAGAACTGATGTGGGGCATCACAGCAAACACCAGCTCAGTCAGCATCATCCTAGGAGTGGGGGACCACGCAGACGCCAACACTGCAACAGCCTTACAACAACCTGAGTACAACTCAAAGGGAAACATTTTTGTCAACACACTGTTGTTTTATTGAAAGGTTTAGAGTTACAAGGTCATTTGCATTCAATCAAAGAGGATTCATATTGACTTTTCACTAGAGTCCCAGAGACCATGAAACTCAGAGATCATCTTTGCATAAGTTTAACTACAGTAGGCTCCAAATTGAAAGTACAGAATAAAGTTAATAATGTAATGTGAAACTATGAGGGGCCGTACAAGACAAAATTCAAACTTACCTCTCATACATACTACTGAAAACCTGTCACATAAAATACTGAAAACCTCTCACATACACTACTGAAAATGAAACCACTATTAAGCCTCTATTTTCATTTGTTCATTATTCAATTTTTGCATTACAATCCCAAGTTTACCTATGCCAGGTCAATAATAACATGCATAGCCTTACTACATTTACAAATTACTTTTCTAGGATCCTTTGATCGTTGTTCATATTTACAGTCAGGAATATATTTAATGTAGACAGGTAGGTTCACCATATTGAATAGAATAAAATGGAATTTTACTGTTCTTTGGATACTGTTTTTCAGTGCAAAGAAAATACAATTATTTGCTGAATCTTGCCACATCTTAAGGTAAAAGAATTTGAGACGGGCAAGATCAATATATTCAATAAATTGTACCGCTTAATATTACAGAGCAATTATAGAAGGGGAATACCAGGGTCACAACAGAGTAATACCAAGGTAAAATCTACATGATAACTTGGAAATTACCAGTAATTACCATTAGTTAAAAAAAAAAAGGTTTCCATTGTGTCATTATTCAAACCAAAAAGTAAAATCTAGCCTCTTACATTGTAAAACAATGGAGATTGTTTTAGCCATTTTATATTTGTATTATGTTATGAGTAATGGTTGTCACAACGCCTTAAAATGTCACGCCCTCCACTTCTGCCTCCTAGCAGTCTCTACCTGTCTGTCTCTGTCTGTCTGTGTGTGTGTGTGTGTGTGTGTGTGTGTGTTGGCTCCAGACTCCGGCTCCTCCCTGCATCATCACCACCTCCCGCTCACCTGCTCTACCCCGCACCCCTGCTATCCATCAACTCATCACCACCAGTATAAGAACCCCGGCTTTCCATCCACTCATCGCCAGATCGTTGTTTGTACTGCCCCGTCAGTCTCGTTCTCGGCCGCTTTGCAGAATACTCTCAAAGTTCCTTTTTTGTCTTTACTAACCCTGATTGTCTTACCCAGATCCAGTCTCCTTCCCTGACCCCCCGCCTGCCAACCTTACCACCGCCTGTCTACCCTGCCTGCCTGTCTGTCTCCCGGTTCCCTGCCTGTCGCCTGCCTGCCTGTCTCCCAACTCTGTTCATCCCACTCCTGCACCAGCCCGTCTTCCCTTTGCCATCCCTACCTTGCCACCCTTTGTACTGTTCCCGAGTAAAACCTGTTTTTTGTCCCTATCTTCGTCTCTGTTGTCTGTGGTTTGCACTTGGGTCCTGTACACGATCGTAACAGTACGATCTGGCCAATATGGACCCAGCCAACCCGGACTCGGAGCCTGCCTTGCTTCGAAGAGCGATTGCCAGCCAGGGAGAGTTCCTAGGACAACACGAACAGGTCCTCCGGAGCCTGTCTGAGAGCAACCAGGCCATGAGCAACCAGATATCTCAACTAACCAACCAGGTAGCCTTGCTAACCGCTCACCTTATTCCGCCAGACTCCGCAGCCCAGCTTGCCTCTCCCGTCCTACCGGTCCCATCTCCGATATCACCTCCGTCCCGGGAGTCCTACGCTTTCGGATCCAGAACCCTTCTCTGGGGAAGCTAGGAAATGCCGAGGCTTCATTCTCCAGTGTTCCTTGGTTTTCCTCCAGCGACCACAGACGTTTCCTACCGACCACTCAAAGGTATGCTACATAATCGGCCTGTTGAGAGGCCGGGCTCTGACATGGGCCGAAGCCACCTATTCACACCAGATCAGTGACTCTCTCTCTTTTAATGATTTTATCTCCGAGCTTAAGGATGTGTTCGATCACCCCGACCACTGGGGAGACGCCTCCAAACGGATGACTAACCTTCGCCAAGGATCCCGGAGTGTGGCGGATTACTCGGTGGAGTTCAAAACCCTGGCAGCGGATGCTGGGTGGGACGACCGAGCGCGACGAGGCACCTTTTTTTTAAACGGGCTGGTTGAGCATCTGCAGGACGAGATCGCCGCCCGTGACGAACCGGCTGATTTTAGATCCCTGGTCTCCCTAGCCATTCAGCTAGACAACCATCTACGAGGTCGGCGTCTGCAAGGAGCGGCTCCTCCTCCGCCGAGAGTCTCCGAGCCCCGCCAGGAACCCGAACCCATGCAGTTGGGTAGGGCTCGCCTAACCCCCGAGGAGCGGGCCCGTCGGGTCAATGCCGGGGCTTGCCTATATTGTGGTGAGATTGGACACTTTTTAGACTCCTGCCAGTTCCGCCCAGTAAAAGCGCCGGCTCGTCAGTAATGAGAGAGATACTGACGAGCCGAGCAGCGTGTACTTCTCTCTCACATCCCCAGATCGAGGCCACTTTCTTGTGGTGCGACCAGTCCCAGGTCTACTCGGCCCTCATCGACTCCGTGGCCGACAAGAGTTTTATGGACCGGGTAGTGGCAGATTTCTACATAGATTTCCCCTGGCTTCAAATCCACAACCCACACATGGAGTGGACCACAGGTCAGATTACTTCTTGGAGCAATTTGTCACTCTCACTGTCTGCTTTCTGCCCCTGCCCCAGCTAGCTCCAAACCACCATCCTTGCCGGAGTCCATTGAGCTGTCTTCCATCCCGGAGGCTTACCACGACCTAGCCCCGGTGTTCAGCAAACAGTACGCAGTGTCATTGCCGCCTCACCGCCCATATGACTGTGCCATCGACCTCCTCCCGGGTGCCTCCCTTCCCAGTGGCCGGTTATATAACCTATCTAGACCTGAGTGCGAGTCTATGGAGGTTTATATTCAGGACTCCCTGGCCGCGGGCATCATCCGACCCTCCTCCTCTCCGGTCGGCGGGGTTTTTTTCTTTGTGGGAAAGAAGGACGGGACCCTGCGGCCATGTATTGACTTCCGGGGTATGAACAACATATCCGTGAAGAATAAATATCCACTGCCGCTAATCAGCTCTGCTTTCGTTCCCCTCCAAGGTGTCACAGTCTTTACAAAGCTGGACCTGCGCAACGCTTACCACCTCGTCCGCATCCGAGAGGGGGACGAGTGGAAGACGGCATTCAACACTCCACTGGGGCACTTCGAGTACCTGGTTATGCCGTTCGGACTGACTAACGCCCCCGCCGTTTTCCAAGCCCTGGTTAATGACCGTGCTCCGGGACATGCTCAACCGTTTCGTGTTCGTCTACCTTGACGACATCCTAATCTTCTCTTAGAACCCCGCCGAGCATGAGCAACACGTCCGCTAGGTACTCCAGTGCCTCCTGGAGAACAAGCTTTTCGTTAAAGTAGAGAAATGCGAGTTCCACGTCCCCAGTGTGTCTTTCCTTGGCTACATCATCGCCCAGAACCAGATCTGCATGGATCCTGCCAAGGTTTCCGCCTGTGGCAGAGTGGCCGGCGCCCACCAACCGCAAGCAGCTGCAGCGATTCCTGGGATTCGCCAACTTTTACCGGAGGTTCATCCGGAACTACAGCCGCATTGCAGCCCCACTCACGGCCCTCACCTCCACCTCCATCCCGTTCCGCTGGACCCCGGAGGCGGATACCGCTCTCGGGGAGCTCAAGCGCCGTTTTAGCTCTGCACCTGTCCTCATCCAGCCCGATCCCACCTTGCAATTCATTGTGTAGGTGGACGCCTCAGACACGGGGGTGGGAGCTGTGCTTTCCCAGAGGTCCCCGCCCGACGGTAAGCTCCATCCCTGCACCTTCTTCTCTCGCAAGCTTTCACCCGCAGAGAGGAACTACGACGTGGGCAACCGGGAGCTCCTCGCCGTCGTGTTGGCACTGGAGGAGTGGCGTCACTGGCTGGAGGGAGCTGACCAACCCTTCGTCGTCTGGACGGACCACCGTAACCTCACATACCTACAGACGGCTAAACGGTTGAACCCACGCCAGTCCCGTTGGGCGCTCTTCTTTGGGCGTTTCAATTTCACTTTGTCCTACCACCCAGGCTCCCTTAATATCAACCAGACCCAGGTAATGGCCCACCCAACTGTATGTTTGTCCCTGATTCTGTCCGCTCACAGGTGCTACAGTGGGCTCACTCCACCCGTCTCACCTGCCATCCTGGCATCTCCCGGACCCTTGCCTTCCTCCGCCAACACTTCTGGTGGCCCTCCATGGACACTGACACCCGGGGGTTCATCGCAGCCTGTTCGGTCTGTGCCCAGAACAAGGTCTCCAACAAGCCCCGCGCCGGGCTGCTCCGCCCCCTGCCTGTCCCCAGCCGTCCCTGGTCCCACATCTCCTTAGACTTTGTCACAGGCCTCCCTCCGTCCAACGGTAAGACCACCATCCTCACGGTTATTGACCGCTTCTCTAAGGCTGCCCATTTTATCCCCCTTACAAAGCTGCCATCGGCCGGGGAGACCACGGACCTCATGGTGGACCACGTCTTCCGCCTCCACGGCATCCCCACCGACATCGTTTCGGACCGAGGACCTCAGTTCATCTCTCAGGTCTGGAGAGCGTTTTGCCCTGGGCTCCACCACCAGCTTGTCGTCCGGTTACCACCCACAAACCAATGGACAGTCAGAGACAGACAGTGTAATTTAACTTCCCTTTATCAAAAGAACACACCTGTTATGGTGCTGGGTCTATTTTTTTTACCTGGCATATGCATTTGTGGGTGTTCAAGCTCATTGTGCATTCACACAGGTTTTCAGTAGTGTATGTGAGAGGTTTAATTTTCAGTTGTGTAAGTGAGAGGCGTTCAGTAGTGTATGTGAGAGGTGAGATGTTTTCAGTAGTATGTATGAGAATTTTTTTGTCCTATACGGCCCCTCATATCAGAGGTGGAGGCAGAGGAAGAGGAAGGAGGGTTGGGGGAGGGAGGAGAAAAAAAAGAGGAGATGACTGAGAGGTGTGTGGAGAAAGGAGAGGTGAGGAGGAAAAAGAGCGAGGAAGGGAGGAGAAAGAAGTCAGATGGGAGGAGTGGGTGAAGTGGGAGAACGAAAGGATGAGTAGGGAGGAGGGGTTGGGAAGGGAGCAGGAGAGGGGAGGGTAAGGAGAAATGGAGGGCAGCACAGAGTGATGAAGATCATGATGCAGAGTGAGAGAAGGAGGAGGGACATCAGCCCACGGGAGGAAGGGAAGGAAGGGAAGAGAGAGATAAATCATCTGTATGATAGAGACGTTTGTTCAGAAAGCTGCCAGACCTCAGCAGCTTCTCTTCTTCATTTCTCTCTGATGG
This sequence comes from Hoplostethus atlanticus, assembly GCA_034670405.1. Taxonomy (NCBI): domain Eukaryota; kingdom Metazoa; phylum Chordata; class Actinopteri; order Trachichthyiformes; family Trachichthyidae; genus Hoplostethus; species Hoplostethus atlanticus. The sequence goes on from JAXDDX010000068.1 coordinate 2,639,711, forward strand.
AGACCCTGAAAGGAGGTGAACTCTGCTTTCCACAACTCCTTAACACCTCCTGCAGGAAGCCGATGCGCTCTCAGACCGAGGTCACGCTCCTCTACATTCTGCTGTCCTCCATCTCTCTGCTCACCGTGGCTCTCAACCTGCTGGTCATCATCTCCATCTCTCACTTCAGGTAGAGATATACTTCTCAGCATATCTTATAATATGTTTGTATTTCTAAATATTTACATTTATTTTACAAGAACAACCCTAACATTTTTCTGTGTTGAAGTTAAATACTGGGGTTTTAATAAGTATGTACCAATGGTCTAGATTGCCCAAATTTTATTGTCACGTTCAGGTGTTTTTGTTAGCCAAAGCTAGACAAAAACACTAGTTTTGAGACTGTCATTACTATTGTTAATGATATTCTCCCACTCCAGACAGCTACACACCCAACACACACCAACCTCCTCCTCCTCTCCCTGGCTGTCTCAGACTTCCTCATTGGCTTCCTGATGCCGCTTCACATGCTCATCACACAGGGCTGCTGGTTTCTGGGGGACTTCATGTGTGCTCTCTTGTACTATGGCTCCTTTGTCATTACCTCTGCCTCAGTAGGAACCATGGTACTCATATCGGTCGACCGCTATGTGGCTATTTGTGACCCTCTGCGCTACTCCACAAAAATTTCTAACAGAAGAGTTCAAATCTGTGTTTGTCTGTCTTGGGTTTGTTCTATTTTCTGTCACTGTCTGATACTAAAGGATTTCCTGAAACAGCCAGACAGATATAATTCCTGTGATGGAGAGTGTGTTACTTTTGTGAACTACACTGCAGGAACTGTTGACCTTGTTTTGACCTTTATTGGTCCCATTACTGTCATCATAGTTCTGTACATGAGAGTATTTGTGGTGGCTGTGTCTCAGGCTCGTGCCATGCGGTCCCACATTGTGGCGAAAACACGCCAGCGTTCAGTTACTGTAACTGCAAAGAAATCTGAGAGGAAAGCAGCCGGGACTCTTGGTATTGTCATAGTTGTGTTTATAATGTGTATATGTCCATATTATTATCCCTCTCTCACAGGCCAGGACACCTTGATCAGTGCTTCATCTATGTCCTTTGCGATCTGGCTGTTCTGTTGTAACTCCTGTCTAAATCCTTTGATCTATGCCTTTTTCTACCCCTGGTTTAGAAAATCTATTAAACTCATTGTTACACTTCAGATACTGCAGCATGACTCCTGTAAGGCCAACATAATATAGAGAGAGGCTGTAGAATGACTGAAAGGAGACCTTTATATGAAGGGGGAATGTATTTGTTCATGTTGTTTTTGAGTCAATGAATTCAAAAAGCCAAACTCAAATTTTGACAGACTAAAATAATAAGTTCATCCTACATTCTGTATATTCTTTAACTGACAAGCACTGGAATATACAGTGAAGTTGCGTGTAACCACAACATGGGGAATTAAACAATTATAACTTAATCAAATCACATTTTATTTGTATAGCCCTTAATCACTGTTACAGTCTCAAAGGGCTTCATAGTGTGAAAGTGTGAAAAGTGTGAAAGTGTGAAAACAATAAATGGTTAGTACATGACATCCCCCAGCCTTGGAACCTCACAGAGGACAAGGAAAAACTCCCACAAAACCTTTTTGGAAAAAATGGAAGAAACCTTGGGAGGGACTACTCAGAGAGGTATCCCCCTAGCAGGACGGTCGGGCATGCAATACTACTCAGAGAGGTATCCCCCTAGCAGGACGGTCGGGCATGCAATAGATGCCGAGTTTGGGCAAGCAGTGTATACAGAGTGCATAAATGTTTATTTGGGTGGGACATCCAGAACTGATGTGGAGCATCACAGCAAACACCAGCTCAGTCAGCATCATCCTAGGACTAGGGGACCACGCAGACGCCAACACTGCAACAGCCTTACAACAGCCTGAGTACAACTCAAAGGGAAACATTTTTGTCAACACACTGTTGTTTACAATTTCTTTATTGAAAGGTTTAAAGCAGGGGTCAGCAACCTTTACTATCAAAAGAGCCATTTTTGGCCAAACAAATCTGTCTGGAGCCGCAAAACATATTTGAGCCTCATAAAGAAAGTAACACAACCTATTAAATCTAATTATCCTATCAACACTACTAATAGGTGTAAATGAGCATTTATTAAAATGTTTTACCACATGTGACTCTGCAGTGGGCTATTTATGATTATTTGGTACTTTAACTTTGCGTTTCCATTACAATAATACCATGTTTTGTTGCATTTATGAAATTATAGAACTACAATAAAGAAAACTGTTTACATGTTTTGTTATTTTTTTGGGGGGATGAATTACCAACAAAACTGAACAATTGTGAAGTGGAGAAAAAAATCCACTGGCATGTGTAGGCCTACTTTGTAATAGAGTAGCTATAAAGAGCTATGCAGGCCTACTTTGAGTCCTCCCCATGTTTGTGCAAATGAATAAAATTAAAAGTAGCCTACTTCGATAATAAATAAAACATATAGCAGCCTAATAGCTTTAAAAATCGTAAAAGTAAAAAAATAGGCCAGTTTCAATTTAATTTTGACTAAAGTCCAGTTCAGTGCGAGGTAATCCTCTTCTTTTTTCCTCAGCCACGTATAGAAATCAACCCTCAGGCCTGAGCATAAAACACAACGATATCAGCTAAGGGTCATTCAATTCATTGACTAAATCACAACTTGCTAAAACAGATACTTTTTTGCAAAATAATAGCCTATTAAAGAATAGCGTTCTCACCCATTTAATGCGATTTCTGTTTCTGAACGTCACTGCAGATCTTCTCGATATCAGTGCTGTAAGATGTAACTTTGATCTTCACACAACACTGCAGGCTCTCATCTGTGAGGCGGGAGCGATATTTGGATTTTATGTAGTTCATGCTTGAGAAAGTACGTTGATCCAAAGATGGACAGGACTCCAAATGCATACTTCTTCATGTTCATATAATTGTCAGAATAGCATTCCATGTTTGAAACACAAGTTTGTTAGGTTTTGGGAGGTTTTCAAAATATCACTCCATTTGTGTTTTTTGTTTTTTTTAAAGCATATTTTTTTGGTCTTTTATTGAGAGAGAGAGATAGTGAGGAAGGTATGGGGGAGAGAGAGGGGAGGACATGCAGCAAATGACCGAGGGCCGGATTCGAACCCTGGTCGGCTGCGGGAAGGACTGAGCCTTATGGTACGCGCTCTACGCAGTGAGCCACCGGTGCGCCCTCCATTTGTGGTTTTGACCGAGAATGGCCTTCTGACGGGCGACATCTTCAAGCTCGGCTGTCAGGCTTTTGAACTTGGACACCCATAAGTCTTTGTCAGCTATGTCGGCCAGTTCAATTTCAAGGTCGGGTTGACTGTGAATGCGGACATGTTCAACAGGGATGGGTCAATGTCCAGTGGTGTGACAGAGAAGGATAGTGTAGTCTTTTCCTTTCTGAACTCGTTGAATCTTTCCCCAAATGCAGTTTGCATTCCGATGATCGCACATTGTAAATAATCACAATTGATGTGATTGTGTCCTTCTTTGAATTTTCTCAGGGAGGGGAAGTGAGAGAGCGTGCCTCTCTGTACATCTCTGGCGAACACTGTCAACTTGTGCTCAAACGCTAAAACATCTTCCAGCATCTGCAGGGCCTTTCCCTGGAGACTTTTGTTCAGCGTGTTTAGGTGACTTGTCATATCCACCATGAAGTGCAACTTTTCCAGCCAATCGGGAACTTCCAGTTCTGGTTAGGTCAGGCCTTGGCTTCGCAGGGAAGTTTTCACATGTTCAACACAAGCGGCAAACCGTTTCAGGACCTCCCCCCTGGATAGCCACCGGACTTTGTTATTCAGCAGGAGATCCAAATATGCGGTGTCGACCTCATCTAGCAATGCACAGAACTGTCGGTGGTTTAAGCCTTTTGACATTATTTTGTTCACTATCTGAATGACGAGGTTCATCACCTCCATACACTTGGGGGGGAATGTTTGAATGCATAGTGCTTCTTGGTGCAAGACGCAGTGAAACGTAAGCAGCTTTTGATCCAATGACTTCTGTAGTAAAGTCAGAAACCCCTTCTTTATTCCTCTCATACTGGGTGCCACATCTGTAGCCACTGACACCATGTGGCTGGTGTTTATTTCTTTGGCTTTTAAACAGTTCACAACAGCCTAACAAATGTCCTCCCCCCATGTTTGGCCTTTCAGCGGTATCAACTCAATGATTTCTTCCTGCAGCCCATCAGAGTTCACATACCTGCATAGCAGCGCTGAGAATAGATGCTCTGATATTTTAATCAACGACTCTTTCATGTATTCACTGTCCGTGAACAGCTTTCCACGCAGTTTGGAGATTTGATCCAATTCTTAAAAGTACATTTGCTATGCTTTCCGCAGCAGTTCCGAAATCGCTCTCATTCTTTCATCCCCAGACGGATACTTTTCAGGAAATGCAGTGTGCTTGTTCTAGAAATGTCTTTGAATATTCATTTTTTGTTGTTTCCTAATTTCTCGCCGCATCAAGCATACCGGTAAGCCAGCAGCGTTGGCGGTAAAAGCAAACGAATCTGTCCACGCACTATTAAATTCTCTATTTTCCTCCGCGACTTTTCTTTTTTTGGATTTGGAACCCATAGCTAAGGAGACTCAAGACTAGCTATTTATGTATATACATCCATGCTAGCCACCGCTATTGAGGTTCGGCAAAATTAAGAGGAAAAGGCGCTGGGCGGTAGACGTAGGCTATGACGCACATTAAAACTTTTTTTTTAATTCAGTGTGTATAGGCTACACATTTTTACAATTGGAGAATGTAAGAATCACTTACAACAATGTTAAAAAATAACCGTTGTTCATTTCCATATCATTTTTTGTCAAAGCCACAGGGAGCCACTGGAGATGGACAAAAAAGCCACATGCGGCTCCGGAGCTGCAGGTTGCCGACCCCTGGTTTAGAGGTACAAAGTAATTTGCATTCAATCAAAGCAGATTCATGTTGACTGTTCACTAGAGTCCCAGAGACCATGAAACTCAGTGATCATCTTTGCATAAGTTTAAGTACAGTAGGCTGCAAATTGAAACATAAAAGTATAGTATAAAGTTAATGATGTAATGTAAAACTACACTATATGGCCAAAAGTCAGTGGACACCTGACCATCACACCTATATGAGCTTGCTGGACATCCCATTCTAAAACCATGGGCATTAATATGGAGTTGGACCCCCTGTTGTGGCTAAAACAGCCGCCACTCTTCTGGGAAGGCTTTCCACAAGCTTTTGGAGTGTGTCTGTGGGAATTTGTGCCCATTCAGCCAATAGAGCATTTGTGAGGTCAGGCAGTGATGTTGGACGAGAAGGCCTAGCTCGCAATCGGCGTTCTAATTCCTCCCAAAGGTGTTCAATGGGGTCAGGGCTCTGTGCAGGCCAATCGAGTTCCTCCACACCAAACTCGTCTAACCATGTCTTTATGGACCTCGCTTTGTGCACAGGGGCACAGCAAAGGGCCTTCCCCAAACTTTTGCCACAACGTTGGAAGCGCCCAATTGGCTAAAATGTCTTTGTATCCTGTAGCATTAAGATTACCCTTCACTGGAACTAAGGGGCCAAGCCTAAACCCTGAAAAACAGCCCCAGACCATTATCCCATTATCTCCACCAATTAGTAGGGGTGTCCACTGACTTTTGGCCATATAGTGTATGAGGGGCCGTATAGGACAAAATTCAAACTTACCTCTCATACATACTACTGAAAACCTTTTACATACACAACTGAAAATCTCTCACATACACTACTGAAAATCAAACCACTATTAATCCTCTATTTTCATTTGTTCTAGTAATATTTTTTGCATTACAATCCCAAATTTACCTATGCCAGGTCAATAATAACATGCATAGCCTTACTACATTTCCAAATGATCCTTTGATCATTGTTCATATTTACAGTCAGGAATATATTTAATGTAGACAGGTAGGTTCACCATATTGAATAGGAATTTCACTTTTCCTTTGGATACTGTTTTTCAGTGTAAAGAAAATGCAATTATTTGATGAATCTTAGCCACAGCTTAAGGTAAAATAATTTGAGACACAGGGGCGGGATCAATATATTCAATGAATTGTACCGCTTAATATTACAAAGGGTGACAACAGAGTAATACCAAGGTAAAATCTACATAACTTGGAAATTACCAGTAATTACCATTAGTGACCAATAGTAGTCCTACCAATGCTGGAAATTTCCCAGTAATCAAGAAGATATCACCCTGCATTGATTTTTAACTTTGAATTAAAAAAAAGGTTTGCTTTGTGTCATTATTCAAATCAAAAAGTTAAATGTCAAATCTAGCCTTACATTGTAAATCAATGGAGATTTCTGTAGCCGTTTTATATATATTTGTATCATGTTATGACTAATAGTTATTTTCAGCAAAATAAGTAATTTAACTTCCCTTTATCAAAAGAACACACCTGTTATGTTGCTGGATCTATTTTTTACCTGGCATATGCATTTGTGGGGGTTCAAGTTCATTGTGCATTCAACAGGTTTTCAGTATTGTATGTGAGAGGTTTAATTTTCAGTAGTGTATGTGAGAGGTTTAATGGGAGGGAGGAGAAAAAAGAGGAGGGGACTGAGAGGGGAGAGGAGGAGAAGGGAGAGGTGAGGAGGAAGAAGAGAGAGGAAGTGAGGAGAAAGAGAACTCAGATGGAGAACTCAGATGGGAGGAGTGGGTGAAGTGGGAGAACGAAAGGATGAGTAGGGAGGGAGGAGGGATTGGGAAAGGAGAAGAGAGAGTGATGAAGATCATGATGCAGAGTGAGAGAAGGAGGAGGGACATCAGCCCATGAGAGAGAGCAAGAAAGAGAGAGAGTGTGAGGAAGGGAAGGAAGGGAAGAGAGAGATAAATCATCTGTATGATAGAGACGTTTGGTCAGAAAGCTGCCAGACCTCAGCAGCTTCTCTTCTTAATTTCTCTCTGATGATGGAGACGCTGGAAGGAGGTGAACTCTGCTTTCCACAACTCCTCAACACCTCCTGCAGGTGGCCGATACGCTCTCAGTCCGAGGTCACGCTCCTCTACATTCTGCTGTCCTCCATCTCTCTGCTCACCGTGGCTCTCAACCTGCTGGTCATCATCTCCATCTCCCACTTCAGGTAGAGATATACTTCTCAGCATAGCTTACAATATGTTTGTATTTCTAAATATTTACATTTATTTTACAAGAAGAACCCTAACATTTTTCTTTGTCCTTCTCTGTTCCATTTTTCCTGTTAATGTCTGCACACAGTCAGAGTAGTTGAAGATATCAGGGCTGTTTTCTTCCCTTCAGAAGAAACCATTTTTGTACAGTATGAAAAACAACTTCTGCAGAAATTTGCCTAAGCAAGATAATCTATTACAGTCAACATGAAGCCTTGATTTGCCTTTGTCAGTGTTCAGTTGAGTGTTTTCATATCAGTGTGCACATTATGTTACACTCTCCTTCCTGTCAATCACCTGACACCCACAGGAAGAAATGGATGTCTCTGCCAGGAAACAATCCCTCAAAAACATGTTGCCTTGCAAATTGCATTGTCACGTGTCATTGTGTTTTTGTTATCCAAAGCTAGAAAAAAACACTAGTTTTGAGACTGTCATTACTATTGTTAATGATATTCTCCCACTCCAGACAGCTCCACACCCCCACCAACCTCCTCCTCCTCTCCCTGGCTGTCTCAGACATCCTCATCGGCTTCCTGATGCCGCTTCAAATCCTCCTCACACAGGGCTGCTGGTTTCTGGGGGACTTCATGTGTGCTGTCTTTTACTATGCCTCCTTTATCATTACCTCTGCCTCAGTAGGAACCATGGTGCTCATATCAGTTGACCGCTATGTGGCTATTTGTGACCCTCTGCGCTACTCCACCAAAATCACTCAGAGAAGAGTTCAAATCTGTGTTTGTCTGTGTTGGGTTTGTTCTATTTTCTATCACTGTCTGATACTGAAGGATTTCCTGAAACAACCAGACAGGTATAATTCCTGTGATGGAGAGTGTGTGACTGTCATGAACTACACTGCAGGAGCTGCTGACCTTGTTTTGACCTTTATTGGTCCCATTACTGTCATCATAGTTCTGTATATGAGAGTATTTGTGGTGGCTGTGTCTCAGGCTCGTGCCATGCGGTCCCACATTGTGGCGAAAACACGCCGGCGTTCAGTTACTGTAACTGCAAAGAAATCTGAGAGGAAAGCAGCCAGGACTCTTGGTATTGTCATAGTTGTGTTTATAATGTGTCTATGTCCATATTATTATCCCTCTCTTTCAGGCCAGGACACCTTGATCAGTTCTTCATCTATGGCCTTTGAGACTTGGCTGTTCAATTGTAACTCCTGTCTAAATCCTTTGATCTATGCCTTTTTCTACCCCTGGTTTAGAAAATCTATTAAACTCATTGTTACACTTCAGATACTGCAGCATGACTCCTGTAAGGCCAACATAATGTAGAGAGAGGCTGTAGAGTGACTGAAATGAGACCTTTATATGAAGGGGGAATGTATTTGTTCATGTTGTTTTTGAGTCAATGAATTCAAAAAGCCAAACTCAGGTTTTGACAGACTAAAATAATAAGTTTATCCTACATTCTGTATATTCTTTAACTGACAAGCACTGGAATATACAGTGAAGTTGCATGTAACCACAACATGATGAATTAAACAATTATAAATGAATCAAATCAAATAACATTTTATTTGTATAACCCTTAATCACTGTTACAGTCTCAAAGGGCTTCACAGTGCACATTTATTGTTGTGAAAATGATAAATGGTTAGTGCAAACTCCCACAAAACCTTTTAGGAAAAAAGATGCCGAGTTTGGGCAAGCAGTGTATACAGAGTGCATAAATGTTTATTTGGGTGGGAGATCCAGAACTGATGTGGGGCATCACAGCAAACAGCAGCTCCGTCAGCATCATCCTAGGACTAGGGGACCACGCAGACGCCAACACTGCCCAGCTGCAGCCTGGAAGCAGATAAAAGACACACTGCCCAGCAAACACTAGCTCAGTCAGTGTCATCCTAGGACTAGGGGACCACGCAGACGCCAACACTGCAACAGCCTTACAACAGCCTGAGTGCAACTCAAAGGGAAACATTTTTGTCAACACACTGTTGTTTACAATTTTTTTATTGAAAGGTTTAAAGGTACAAGGTCATTTGCATTCAATCAAAGAGGATTCATGTTGACTGTTCACTAGAGTCCCAGAGACCATGAAACTCAGAGATCATCTTTGCATAAGTTTAAGTACAGTAGGCTGCTAATTGAAAGACAAAAGAATAGAATAAAGTTAATGATGTAATGTAAAACTATGAGGGGCCGTATAGGACAAAATTCAAACTTACCTCTCATACATACTACTGAAAACCTGTCACATAAAATACTGAAAATCTCATACACTAATGCAAACCTCTTACAGTACTGAAAATCAAACCACTATTAAGCCTCTATTTTCATTTGTACTAGTAAGATTTTTTGCATTACAATCCCAAGTTTACCTATGCCAGGTCAATAATAACATGCATAGCCTTATTACATTTCCAAATGACTTTTCTAGGATCCTTTGATCGTTGTTCATATATACAGTCAGGAATATATTTAATGTAGACAGGTAGGTTCACCATATTGAATAGAATAAAATGGAATTTTACTGTCCTTTGGATACTGTTTTTCAATGCAAAGAAAATGCAATTATTTGCTGAATCTTAGCCACATCTTAAGGTAAAAAAAAATTGAGACAGGCAAGATCAATATATTCAATAAATTGTAGAGCGTACAGAGCAATTATAGAAGGGGAATACCAGGGTCATAACATTCTCCCTCACAGTCACACTGTCACTGTACAGCAGTGGCGGCTGGTGCATTTTTCTCCAGGGGGGGCTATACCAAAAATCAAGCAAACATGTACTAAGGTATCATCAGTGTATTTAAATAAATGAAAAGGTCTTTATTTGTATTTGCTGAGCTGAATGAACATTTGTTGTAATGAAACACGCTTAAGGTAAGTTAAGGTACTTCAATTAGTGCAAATTCTTTATAATAATTATCTTTTATACTACAATATGTAATGGTGAAAGACTAAAGTAAGCGAAAAGTGCCTCGATAAGTGCAAAAGAAATCTGACAACACAAAACCCTGAGACAATGGCAGAAAATTATGAACACAGTAAGACCTAATAGAAAATAACATTTAAGAAAAAATTAATGAATATGGTATTACTTTTGAAATACCCAGTGCCATCAAAAATATGCACAGGATGTTTATATTTTTGCACAGGATGTGCATATTTTTGTCAACCTCTTCATTATGCTTATGGATCCCTATCCTGTAGCCTTCATCAAGCTGAGCAGCTATGTTTACTTTCCCAAACATTTGCTTTTGTTTTTTCTGATATGTGGTTTAAATCATTCAAACCTGTCTGAATTCATGCTGGGTCTGAGACCTGTCGTTTGAAAAAGGTAGCAGGGAAAGCAAAATAAAGCATTGGTGTCGCTACATACAGTTAGCCAAGCCTTCCTGCTAAACCAGCTCCTTGAAAACGACCGAGTATATTGTCTCATTCTGGCGCATTTCATGTCAGATGTACCACGAGCCACTCGCTCTCTGCTGCCAACCAGTGGTTGGTGGTGTGTAAATCAGCAGCATTCAGATAAATGCTCCTATCTCTTGTATTGAGAGGAGCGAACTGCGCATGTACAATTTATAACGAGAGTCAATGGGCAAAGATTTTTGCGCCCCAGACCGGAAATACGTGTCCTAGCAGTAATTTTAGACAACATAGAACAATTTTAATCTACATTTTATTTCAGATTATACATTTTACTCACTAACTATATAATATTTACCTCGCTCATTTAAAAAAAAAAAAAAAAAATTCAAAGTAATTTTTAAAGTCTTATTCAATGAAGTCTAGGATGTGGGGAGTGGTGGGGCGGCGCCCTATCGCCCTCTATTGGCCAGCCGCCACTGCTGTACAGTGATTATTAGCTGTACTTCTGTCAACACCGCTTTACTTTGTTAGGACAAAATAGTTCCAAGAGAAGTGCTTGAAAAACGCGGAGATCTCGTTTTTGTAATTTAATAGTACGTTAACGTAGTAGCAAGTACTACGTTATTTTCATTTTCACTACGTTACTTTCTTACCTGTTCATTTCGTATCGGTTGAGGCCCGAAGAAGGCTCGAACTACTGTCTGTCTTCAAACTTCTCTTATCTACGCTCTGCTAATTCATCCACTGCCCTTGTTTTGCCTGCCACACTGCCTTAGTACATCTTACTACCGCCTCCTCAACTACCATCTTTCTTTTTTCTACTGCTGTCGCCTTACTCCACACAGGTTTCCCTGCACACAGCACTAAGCCCCCACGCCCATGCTGCACCTGACCTTCGATGTCCCTATGTCTAAGTGCTGCCTGTGCTTGCTGCACTGCCTCTTTTGGGTTCCACTTCATCCCTGTTTTAACTGTGGGCGCTACGCTTCTAACCACTGGATCCTTTGACTGGGTCAGAGTCATTTCCAATCTAACCTTAGCACACTTGTACTCCTCTGTCAGGCTAGATATCGGCAGCTCTAACATGCCTTTCCCGTACAAAGCCACTGCTTAGACAGCGTGGGGCTCCAAGCCATTTTCTAATGGCTGAGTTAATAAACCTTTCTAGTTTTTCTACCTTAGATAGGGGAACCTCCTACACTGTCTTCGTCCGCATCAGCCGAGGCAACAATCCAAATTGCAGACACCTCAATTCTAACTTTCCTGGGAGCCCTGACTCAGCTCCTGAAATTGACCCTTATCACTGAGGCTTGCATCGTACCATCTTCCTAAGCTTTTGACCAGTTTCTCTATCACTGCTGGTGTGCTCTAAGCACCTGGAGAAGCCTGGAATTCCAGCCTTTTGCACCGAAGTGTCAATTAGCCTATTCTTTTCTAAGTAACTAGACAGCCTCTGTGCCACAACACTGAAGGAAAACCTTCCCTTTAACATTAAGTAAACTGGCCCAAGATGGCCTAGGCCTAAACTGACTTATTTCTACAGAGTCCCTTTCTTTGGGAATGAAAATCCCCCTTGCTCTGCGGCACGCCTTAGGAATGACCAGCTTCTTCCAGACTACCTTCTGTCACGGTCTCAGCCATGCCGCCAGCTTCCCTATTGTTCTTCCTCCCCCCCCCATCAAGCCTCCAGTATATCTTCCCCGGTCTTCCAGTCACTCATCGCCAGATCGTTGATTCAGCCAGTGATTTCTAGCTCTGTGTTCCTTCGCTATTCTAACCGTGTCTCTGTCAGACAGTGGGTAATCTGGCAAAGGCCTGAAGGGTGGGAAGGGTGGGGAGTGAACTGGGGCTGGGTCCTCTTGTCCTTATGTTTTATGTATTTGTGTAAGTGTGGACCAAAAGCATGCAGGTCATTATTGTGGTGTAGAATTGTAGTGTATGTTTTCTTGCGGTGTGTGTGTGCCCTGACAAGTAGAGAAGCCCCATGACACACCCACATAACCTCAGGAACATCACAGGTGTTCCCAATTGATAATCTCGGCCACTCCCGCTGAAACAATGGACAGCAACCCATATAAAAGACCTAGAGCGAGTAGTACCGGGGGGGGGGAAGAAACTGTGCAGAGGACCCGCAGCCGTTGCGCCGAACTCCAGAATCGATTCCCAACCCGACGAAGTCGATCCGACGGAGCTGACCCAATTTGATTCAACGCACGCTAAGTATCTTTTAAAGGGACGTGAGCCTACCTAGGTAGTACCTTTTAATGTGTGTGTATGTTGCCAGCCCTGTCACTCACGAAGGGTCTGTTTCTTCCCTGGAGGTGACGCAGACGAGCGGAGCCCCCAACCCCGCCGACGGATAGATTGGACGATGCGGTCCCGGGACGTCAGCCGATAGGATCACCGTGGACCCCGTACTACCTTGAGGACAGTGATCGGCGCCCTCCACCACGCTCGAATCTACACGGACTGTTTTATCAGATCTGCCGTTGTCGGGTCAGGTAGTTTATCCAGTTGGCCCACCCCACTTTAACAAGGCGTCACACTCTAGAGTGCCGAATTTTAAGAAAATTTGTATAATAAAAGTGACTATTTTATTTAAACTTGTGTCCCTGGTGTTTCTGTGCCTCTGGGATCTGAGCCTTAGTAGGGGAGGTGTATTTTGCTCTGAGACGTGTGACATCTCTCCTCTACCCGTCACCCAGCAATACCGCTCTCCTCCCTGCCTGTCGGCCTGCTCACCATCTGCCTGCCCTGCTCGCCGCGCTCACCACCAGTCCCTCCGGCTTCTCTCCGCTTCTGCCTCCTGCTCCTTCCCCTGTCTCCGCTCTTCTCCTTACTAAATAAGAAATCTAAATGGATCTGTCACAGGTTTGTACCCAATGACACCTCTTTTTCAGGTTCTAGGATCCCGGGCCACACCAACACAGACACAGAGGGAAGTATAAAAATAGGTTTAGCTTTATTCTCCAATATCTCAGAGATTCAATTCAAGATCCAAATTTAAAATGCACTGTTCCTATATTGAGTCCGTCCTCCCAACTCTTACTGGGGGGAGTGAAACAGTCCGCCCAATGCAGTCTATGCCTGTAAGAGTCTACACTTAAAAAGGTCCCGGGCTCAATCCTGTCCGTGCATCGACTCCGGGGGTTTCAACGTGAAGGCCGTCCACTCGATCCTCTCCGTGTCTTGCGATGCGCCGATCGCGTCTCTCCCACAGTGCAGGAAGCGCTGAAATCAAAAGAGCGAGGGGAACGCCTCAGATTAAAAAAGGACTCTGGCACAGGACAAAGTGACTCAGGCACACCTGTATGTGTGCTGACGACTTCCCTTTACTTAGCGTTTCGTTTGCTCATCAAGCTGGGTCTGTGATCCGGTCGCTTCTGTCCACGTCCTACTACGAGCTGCATCAACCAGTTGTTGCCATCAAAGGTCTCCACAGCACAGCGAGAGGTTCTGTCAAGTTATGTCCCATCTAGTCTTTTATAGGGCTGCAGGACTAGTCGGGAACGAATAGCCTTGCAGGTGTAATTAGGAGAGGGAGGTGGCCAGAGAGCTACACTGGTGCATCCAATGTCCACTAATTATAGAATAAACCACTGCACACAAAGCAAAGGTAACAGTGAAATCAAACACAAATGTAACACTCAAATCAAGTAAATCACAAATAACTGCACACAAGCAAATCAATCTAAAGGAAAACACAGCAACTCTAACCACTAAATCAAATGGCACAGTGCTCCCTCTGTGACAGATCCTTGTAGAATGCTATTCTAGTTTGCTCTTTCTTTTTCATGTTTTTTCTAATGTTCTCTGCTCTTCTTAACACTGCCAATTGCTCCTTCACATCTGACTGCAAACTATTTATACCTTCCTTCTCAACCATCTCTAGCCTTCTACTACTGCTTCCTATGCTGCCTTCTCTCTCGGATAAGTCTGTCTGTGTCTATCTCTTGTTGGTGCCTGGATTTTATCTCAACCTCTAACTTCTTCCTTTTCTCAAAGACGCCAAACCTTTCTACTCCTAATCATAAATAATAATTCCCATTTTTTTCCAACTTACTCTCAGCAGTTCTTTTAAGCTTGTCTAATACCCTAACCTGCTTTCTGACGCCCCTGGCCACTTAATTCTAGGTTTCTGAGCTCTAATCTTCTCCCTTTTTGGCTGGCTAGCCTCTCTGCCTTCCTCGGTGCTAGAACCTACTTCTACATTACATTTACATTACATTACATTACAGTCATTTAGCAGACGCTTTTATCCAAAGCGACTTACAATAAGCGCATTCAACATAGGTAGGTAGAGAACTACTAGTCACCAGAAATCGTAAGTGCATTTCCTTCCTAACCAAGCAACTAAGAGCATAACTAGTGTTAAGGTAAGAGTGCAATAAGTTAGCAACCTACTTTATCTTAAACAAATGAGACAAATAAGAGAATCAAATAAACAAGAGCTAAGACAAATAAGTGAACCAAATAAGCAAGAGCTAAGACAAATAAGTGTATCAAATGAACAAGAGCCAATAAACAAGAGCTCAGACACATAATTGACGACAAATAGGCATGGCTAAGGGGAAGGGTCAGGGTAGTGTTTCCTGAAGAGGTGGGTTTTCAGCCTGCGGCGAAAGATGGGCAGCGACTCTGCTGTCCTGACATCAGTGGGGAGTTCATTCCACCACTGCGGTGCCAGGACAGAGAAGAGCCGTGACCGTGTAGATCGGCCGCAGGGACCTCTGAGTGACAGGGCAACCAGTCGCCTCGAGGCAGCAGAGCGAAGTGGTCGGGCGGGGGTGTAAGGCTTGACCATAGCCTGGAGGTAAGAAGGAGCTGTTCCTTTCACTGCCCTATAGGCTAGCACCAGGGTCTTGAACTGGATGCGAGCTGCTACAGGGAGCCAGTGTAGAGAACGGAGAAGGGTAGTTGTATGGGAGAACTTGGGGCGGTTGAACACCAGACGAGCTGCAGCTTCCTGAACAAGGTCCAGAGGTCTGATGGCAAACGCCGGGGCACCAGCAAGGAGGGAGTTGCAGTAGTCCAGGCGGGAGAGGACAAGAGCCTGGATGAGCACCTGTGCTGCCTTGTCAGTGAGGAAGGGGCGAATCCTCCTGATGTTGTAGAGGAGGAATCTGCAGGAGCGTGTCACTGATGCGATGTTTGCCGAGAACGACAGTTGGTCGTCCAGGGTCACACCCAGATTCCTCGCAGTCCGAGTTGACGTCACCACAGCATTATCAGTGGTGATGGCCAGGTCTCGGTGCGGACAGCCCTTCCCCGGGAGGAACACCAGCTCAGTCTTGTCCAGGTTGAGCTTCAGGTGATGCATCGACATCCACTCCGAGATGTCTGCCAGACACGCAGCAATGCGTGCCTCCACTTGTGTGTCAGAGGGGGGAAATGACAGGATCAGCTGGGTGTCATCTGCATAGCAGTGGTAGGAAAAGTCGTGTGAATGGATAACAGAACCAAGAGATGTTGTGTAGAGGGAAAAGAGGAGAGGACCTAGAACCGAGCCTTGCGGAACCCCAGTAGTGAGCCTGCGTCATCAGGGGTGCTGATGTCCTGCTAACTGTGGTTTACTTTCTGTCGGTGGACTTCACCCGACTGACTTGTCATACTTCTTAAGAAATAATTATCAATGCAGGGTCCCTGTGTTACCTCTAACAAGCACCTCTTCCTCCCTTGGTGTATTCTAAGGCCTTTTAAGGTTGTTGCCAGCCACACAAGCAAACCTGAAGCTTCTTCCCATCTACCTCTGAACTAGTGGCTTCCACCATGTTTTCCCTACTCGTAGTCAAATCCGTTCCGAAATCAATAGCCATAGGAGAGTCATCTTCCGCCCCTGCTCTCGCAGACTCCAGGGGTGTTTTTCTCGTGTCTGTAGCTAAGTAGGGTGTAGCCAAAAGGCCTATCTAGCCATGGCTATATATTTGTATTATGTTATGAGTAATAGTTGTGATAAACAGCTTAAAATGTATTAAATATAAGGTCCCTATCACTGTTCAAAATAATTATTACCTTTATTATTAATTATTAATGTTTTACCTGGTATATGCATTTGTGGGTGTTCAAGCTCATTGTGCATTCAACAGGTTTTCAGTATTGTATGTGAGAGGTTTAATTTTCAGTAGTGTATGTGAGAGGTTTTCAGTAGTGTATGTGATAGGTTTTCAGTTGTGTATGTGAGAGGTTTAACTTTCAGTAGTCTATGTGAGAGGTGAGATGTTGTCAGTAGTATGTATGAGAGTTTTTTTGTCCTATACGGCCCCTCGTATCAGAAGTGGAGGGGGAGGAAGAGGAGGGAGGGTTGGAGGAGGGAAGAGAAAAAAAGAGGAGAGGACTGAGTGGGGTGAGGAGGAGAAGGGAGAGGTGAGGAGGAAGAAGAGCGAGGAAGGGAGGACAAAGAAGTCAGATGGGAGGAGTGGGTGAAGTGGGAGAATGAAAGGATGAGTAGGGAGGAGGGATTGGGAAGGGAGAAGGAGAGGGGAGGGTAAGGAGAAATGGAGGGTAGCAGAGAGAGTGATGAAAATCATGATGCAGAGTGAGAGAAGGAGGAGGGACATCAGCCCAGGAGAGAGAGCAAGAAAGAGAGAGAGTGGGAGGAAGGAAAGGAAGGGAAGAGAGAGATAAATTCTCTGTATGATAGAGAAGTTTGGTCAGAAAGCTGCCAGACCTTAGCAGCTTCTCTTCTTAATTTCTCTCTGATGATGGAGACCCTGGAAGGAGGTGAACTCTGCTTTCCACAACTCCTCAACACCTCCTGCAGGAAGCCGATGCGCTCTCAGTTCAAGGCCACGCTCCTTTACATTCTGCTGTCCTCCATCTCTCTGCTCACCGTGGCTCTCAACCTGCTGGTCATCATCTCCATCTCCCACTTCAGGTAGAGATATACTTCTCAGTATAGTTTACAATATGTTTGTATTTCTAAATATTTACATTTATTTTACAAGAAGAACCCTAACATTTTTCTTCGTCCCTCTCTGTTCCATTTTTCCTGTTAATGTCTACACACAGTCAGAGTAGTTGGAGATATCAGGGCTGTTTTCTTCCCTTCAGAAGAAACCATTTTTGTACAGTATGAAAAACAACTTTGCAGAAAATTGCCTAACCAAGATAATCTATCACAGTCAACATGAAGCCTTGATTTGCCTTTTTCAGTGTTCAGTTGAGTGTTTTCATATCAGTGTGCACATTATGTTCCACTCTCCGTCCTGTTAATCACCTTACACCCACAGGAAGAAATGGATGTCTCCGCCAGGAAACAATCCCTCTAAAACATGTTGCCTTACAAATTGCATTGTCACATTCATGTCTTGTTATTTGAGGTGTTTTTGTTAGCCAAAGCTAGACAAAAACACTAGTTTTGAGACTGTCATTACTATTGTTAATGATATTCTCCCACTCCAGACAGCTCCACACCCCCACCAACCTCCTCCTCCTCTCCCTGGCTGTCTCAGACTTCCTCACTGGCTTCCTGATGCCGCTCCAAATCCTCACCACACAGGGCTGCTGGTTTCTGGGGGACTTCATGTGTGCTGTCTTTTACTATGCCTCCTTTATCGTTCCCTCTGCCTCAGTAGGAACCATGGTGCTCATATCAGTTGACCGCTATGTGGCTATTTGTGACCCTCTGCGCTACTCCACCAAAATCACTCAGAGAAGAGTTCAAATCTGTGTTTGTCTGTGTTGGGTTTG
Organism: Hoplostethus atlanticus; assembly: GCA_034670405.1. Taxonomy (NCBI): domain Eukaryota; kingdom Metazoa; phylum Chordata; class Actinopteri; order Trachichthyiformes; family Trachichthyidae; genus Hoplostethus; species Hoplostethus atlanticus. The sequence continues at coordinate 2,657,918 of JAXDDX010000068.1, forward strand.
TTCTATTTTCTGTCACTGTCTGATACTAAAGGATTTCCTGAAACAACCAGACAGGTATAATTCCTGTGATGGAGAGTGTGTGACTTTCGTGAACTACACTGCAGGAGCTGTTGACCTTGTTTTGACCTTTATTGGTCCCATTACTGTCATCATAGTTCTGTACATGAGAGTATTTGTGGTGGCTGTGTCTCAGGCTCGTGCCATGCGGTCCCACATTGTGGTGATCACACGCCAGCGTTCAGTGACTGTAACTGCAAAGAAATCTGAGAGGAAAGCAGCCAGGACTCTTGGTATTGTCATAGTTGTGTTTATAATGTGTCTATGTCCATATTATTATCCCTCTCTTGCAGGCCAGGACACCTTGATCAGTGCTTCATCTATGGCCTTTGAGACTTGGCTGTTCAATTGTAACTCCTGTCTAAATCCTTTGATCTATGCCTTTTTCTACCCCTGGTTTAAAAAATCTATTAAACTCATTGTTACACTTCAGATACTGCAGCATGACTCCTGTAAGGCCAAGATAATGTAGAGAGAGGCTGTAGAGTGACTGAAATGAGACCTTTATATGAAGGGGGAATGTATTTGTTCATGTTGTTTTTGAGTCAATCAATTCAAAAAGCCAAACTCAGGTTTTGACAAACTAAAAGAATAAGATAATCCTACATTCTGTATATTCTTTAACTGACAAGCACTGGAATATACAGTGAAGTTGCATGTAACCACAACATGGTGAATTAAACAATTATAAATGAATCAAATCAAATCACATTTTATTTGTATAACCCTTAATCACTGTTACAGTCTCAAAGGGCTTCACAGTGCACATTTATTGTTGTGAAAATGATAAATGTTTAGTGCATGACATCCCCCAGCCTTGGACCGTCACAGAGGACAAGGGAAAACTCCCACAAAACCTTTTAGGAAAAAATGGAAGAAACCTTGGGAGGGGCTACTCAGAGAGGGATCCCCCTACCAGGACGGTCGGGCATGCAATAGATGCCGAGTTTGGGCAAGCAGTGTATACAGAGTGCATAAATGTTTATTTGGGTGGGACATCCAGAACTGAACAATTTTTTTATTGAAAGGTTTAGCGGTACAAGGTCATTTACATTCAATCAAAGAGGATTCATGTTGACTGTTCACTAGAGTCCCAGAGACCATGAAACTCAGAGATCATCTTTGCATAAGTCTAAGTACAGTAGGCTTCAAATTGAAACATAAAAGTATAGAATAAAGTTAATAATGTAATGTGAAACTATGAGGGGCCGTATAGGACAAAATTCAAACTTACCTCTCATACATACTACTGAAAACCTGTCACATAAAATACTGAAAATCTCATACACTAATGCAAACCTCTCACATACACTACTGAAAATCAAACCACTATTAAGCCTGTATTTTCATTTGTACTAGTAAGATTTTTTGCATTACAATCCCAAGTTTACCTATGCCAGGTTGTTACATTCCTTGTATTTTTTAGGTGTTCTGTTGGAGGGTTGTTTTTTGTTTCTCCCTCTCGGTCTCTCTCTCTCCCCTCTACCTGTCCTCCCAGGTTCCTGGTTTGGTGCCCAGTGCAGAGGAGGCCAATCTTCAATCAACAATCAGCAGCAACCAATCAGTGGCCTCCTTGACGCTTTATAAAGCCCTGGCACTTCCTGGAAATCCCTCTGCTCTCTGCTGGCCTGTTGTGTGTGCGCTGGAAAGTCATGGCAATTTACTTGTTTTAGTTTTTGTAATTTAGGCCAACCCTGATGTTTTGTTTGAGTCTGTAGGACACCTGGAGCAGGTAAGGGGCCCTACATTGGCAACACGTAGACTTTATTTGTTATTCCACTAGGTTAGGAGTGGATGCCACCCTCTGTATGTTTTGTTTGGGTAGTTAGAGCAGACAGCCAGGAGTAGGTTTTTGTTTGACTGTTCGTTTTTTTGGATAGTAGGTTAGACCTCTCCTTCTGAGTTAGTTCTGGTTTGCTTTTGTTCTTTACTTTGATTTGGCATCACGCGGGCTCCTTGTTGTCCTCAGTGCTTAACCACCCCTACTGTATCTGTAACTACCTGCCAAGAACCCACACTAAATAATATTTCACCATACCCTTGCATATCCGTGTGTCTGTCCTCCTGCCGGTTCATCCTTCCCTTTTTTACCATCACAATAATCACCTTTATGTTGTCTCCCCTCACCAATCATTCTCCTACCATCCTGGGGTTGTAACATAATAATAACACAGGGGTTGTAACACAGGTCAATAATAACATGCATAGCCTTAGTACATTTCCAAATGACTTTTCTAGGATCCTTTGATCGTTGTTCATATATACAGTCAGGAATATATTTAATGTAGACAGGTAGGTTCACCATATTGAATAGAATAAAATGGAATTTTACTGTCCTTTTGGATACTGTTTTTCAATGCAAAGAAAATGCAATTATTTGCTGAATCTTAGCCACATCGTAAGGTAAAAGAATTTGAGACGGGCAAGATCAATATATTCAATAAATTGTAGAGCGTACAGAGCAATTATAGAAGGGGAATACCAGGATCACAACATTCTCCCTCAGTCACACTGTCACTGTACAGCAGTGGCGGCTGGTGCATTTTTCTCCAGGGGGGGGCTATACCAAAAATCAAGCAAACATGTACTAAGGTATCATCAGTGTATTTAAATAAATTAAAAGGCCTTTATTTGTATTTGCTGAGCTGAATGAATATTTGTTGTAATGAAACGCGCTTAAGGTAAGTTAAGGTACTTCAATTAGTGCAAATTCTTTATAATAATTATTTTTTATACTACAATATGTAATGGTGAAAGACTAAAGTAAGCGGAAAGTGCCTCGATAAGTGCAAAAGAAATCTGACAACACAAAACCCTGAGACAATGGCAGAAAATTATGAACACAGTAAGACCTAATAGAAAATAACATTTAAGAAAACATTAATGAATATGGTATTACTTTTGAAATACCCAGTGCTATCAAAAATATGCACAGGATGTTTATATTTTTGCACAGGATGTGCATATTTTTGTCAACCTCTTCATTATGCTTACGGATCCCTATCCTGTAGCCTTCATCAAAATAAAGCATTGGTGTCGCTACATACAGTTAGCCAAGCCTTCCTGCTAAACCAGCTCCTTCTGGCGCATTTTATGTCAGATGTACCATAAGCCACTCGCTATCTACTGGTTGGTGGTATGTAAATCAGCAGCATTCAGATAAATGCTGTTGGAGCGCAGCTTTCCTGCGCCCCACCAAGCTCCTATCTCTTGTATTGAAGAGGAGCCAACTGCGCATGTACAATTTATAATGAGAGTCAATGGGCAAAGATTCTTGCACCCCAGACCAGAAATACGTGACCAAGCAGTAATTTTAGACAACATAGAACAATTTCAGATTATACATTCTACTCACTAACTATATCATATTTACCTCGCTCATTTAAAAAAAAAAAAAAAAAAAAAAAAAAATTCAAAGTAATTTTTAAAGTCTTATTCAATGAAGTCTAGGATGTGGGGAGTGGTGGGGCAGCGCCCTCTATTGGCCAGCCGCCACTGCTGTACAGTGATTATTAGCTGTACTTCATTCAACACCGCTTTACTTTGTTAGGACAAAATAGTTACAAGAGAAGTGCTTGCAAAACGCGGAGATCTCGTTTTTGTAATTTAATAGTACGTTAACGTAGTAGCAAGTACTACGTTATTTTCATTACGTTACTTTCTTACCTGTTCATTTCGTATCGGTTGAGGCCCGAAGAAAGCTCGAACTTCTGTCTGTCTTCAAACTTCTCTTATCTACGCTCTGCTAATTCATCCACTGCCCTTGTTTTGCCTGCCACACTGCCTTAGTACATCTTACTACCGCCTCCTCAACTACCATCTTTCTTTTTTCTACTGCTGTCGCCTTACTCCACACAGGTTTCCCTGCACACAGCCCTAAGCCCCCACGCCCATGCTGCACCTGTCCTTCGATGTCCCTATGTCTAAGTGCTGCCTGTGCTTGCTGCACTGCCTCTTTTGGGTTCCACTTCATCCCTGTTTTAACTGTGGGCGCTACGCTTCTAACCACTGGATCCTTTGACTGGGTCAGAGTCATTTCCAATCTAACCTTAGCACACTTGTACTCCTGTCAGGCTAGATATCGGCAGCTCTAACATGCCTTTCCCGTACAAAGCCACTGCTTAGACAGCGTGGGGCTCCAAGCCATTTTCTAATGGCTGAGTTAATAAACCTTTCTAGTTTTTCTACCTTAGATAGGGGAACCTCCTACACTGTCTTCGTCCGCATCAGCCGAGGCAACAATCCAAATTGCAGACACCTCAATTCAAACTTTCCTGGGAGCCCTGACTCAGCTCCTGAAATTGACCCTTATCACTGAGGCTTGCATCGTACCATCTTCCTAAGCTTTTGACCAGTTTATCTATCACTGCTGGTGTGCTCTAAGCACCTGGAGAAGCCTGGAATTCCAGCCTTTTGCACCGAAGTGTCAATTAGCCTATTATTTTCTAAGTAACTAGACAGCCTCTGTGCCACAACACTGAAGGAAAACCTTCCCTTTAACATTAAGTAAACTGGCCCAAGATGGCCTAGGCCTAAACTGACTTATTTCTACAGAGTCCCTTTCTTTGGGAATGAAAATTCCCCCTGCTCTGTGGCACGCCTTATGAATAATCTGCTTCTTCCAGACTACCTTCTGTCACGGTCTCAGCCATGCCGCCAGCTTCCCTATTGTTCTTCCTCCCCCTTATGTTTCCTGTGTGTGTGGCACTCCAATCACCCAACCGATCCGACGGAGCCGACCCAATTTGATTCAATGCCCGCTATCTTTTAAAGGGATGTGAGCCTACCTAGGTAGTGCCTTTTAATGTGTGTGTATGTCGCCAGCCCTGTCACTCACGAATGGTCTGTTTCTTCCCTGGAGGTGACGCCGACGAAGCAGACGAGCGGAGCCCCCAACCCCACTGACGGATAGATTGGACGACGCGGTCCCGGGACGTCAGCCGATAGGATCACCGTGGACCCCGTAGTGCCTTGAGGACAGTGATCGGCGCCCTCCACCACGCTCGAATCTACACGGACTGTTTTATCAGATCTCCCATTGTCGGGTCAGGTAGTTTATCCAGTTGGCCCACCCCATTTTAACAAGGCGTCACACTCTAGAGTGCCGAATTTTAAGAAAATAAGTTGTATAATAAAAGTGACTATTTTATTTAAACTTGTGTCCCTGGTGTTTCTGTGCCTCTGGGATCTGAGCCTTAGTAGGGGAGGTGTATTTTGCTCTGAGACGTTTGACATCTCTCCTCTACCCTAGGATCTCTACCCATCACCCAGCAATACCGCTCTCCTCCCTGCCTGTTGGCCTGCTCACCATCTGCCTGCCATGCTCGCCGCGCTCAGCACCAGTCCCTCCGGCTTCTCCCCGCTTCCGCCTCCTGCTCCTTCCCGTCTCCGCTCTTCTCCTTACTAAATAAAAAATTCACAAATGTAAATGGATCCTTGTAGAATGCTATTCTAGCTTGCTCTTTCTTTTTGATGTTTTTTCTAATGTTCTCTGCTCTTCTTAACACTGCCAATCGCTCCTTCACATCTGACTGCAAACTATTTATACCTTCCTTCTCAACCATCTCTAGCCTTCTACCACTGCCTCCTATGCTGCCTTCTCTCTCGGATAAGTCTGTCAATCTCTTGTTGGCGCCTGGATTTTATCTCAACCTCTAACTTCTTCCTTTTCTCAAAGATGCCAAACCTTTCTACTCCTAATCATGAATAATAATTCCCATTTTTTCCAACTTACTCTCAGCAGTTCCTTTAAGCTTGTCTAATACCCTAACCTGCTTTCTGACGCCCCTGGCCACTTAATTCTAGGTTTCTGAGCTCTAATCTTCTCCCTTTTTGGCTGGCTAGCCTCTCTGCCTTCCTCGGTGCTAGAACCTACTTCTACATCAGGGGTGCTGATGTCCTGCTAACTGGTTTACTTTCTGTCGGTGGACTTCACCCGACTGACTTGTCATACTTCTTAAAAAATAATTATCAATGCGGGGTCCCTGTGTTACCTCTAACAAGCACCTCTTCCTCCCTTGGTGTATTCTAAGGCCTTTTAAGGTTGTTGCCAGCCACACAAGCAAACCTGAAGCTTCTTCCCATCTACCTCTGAACTAGTGGCTTCCACCATGTTTTCCCTACTCGTAGTCAAATCCGTTCCGAAATCAATAGCCATAGGAGAGTCATCTTCCGCCCCTGCTCTCGCAGACTCCAGGGGTGTTTTTCTCGTGTCTGTAGCTAAGTAGGGTGTAGCCAGAAGGCCTATCTAGCCTTGGCTATATATTTGTATTATGTTATGAGTAATAGTTGTTATAAACAGCTTAATGTATTAAATATAAGGTCCCTATCACTGTTCAGAATAATTATTTTCAGCAAAATAAGTAATTTAACTTCCCTTTATCTAAAGAACACACCTATTATGTTGCAGGGTCTATTTTTTTTACCTGGTATATGCATTTGTGGGTGTTCAAGCTCATTGTGCATTCAACAGGTTTTCAGTATTGTATGTGAGAGGTTTAACTTTCAGTAGTGTAAGTGAGAGGCGTTCAGTAGTGTATGTGAGAGGTGAGATGTTTTCAGTAGTATGTATGAGTTTTTTTTGTCCTATACGGCCCCTCGTATCAGAAGTGGAGGTAGAGGAAGAGGAGGGAGGGTTGGGGGAGGGAAGAGAAAAAAAGAGGAGGACAGAGGGGTGAGGAGGAAGAAGAGCGAGGTGAGGAGGAAGAAGAGCGAGGAAGGGAGGACAAAGAAGTCAGATGGGAGGAGTGGGAGAATGAAAGGATGAGGAGGGGAAGGGAGAAGGAGAGGGGAGGGTAAGGAGAAATAGCAGAGAGGGTAGCAGAGAGTGATGAAAATCATGATGCAGAGTGAGAGAAGGAGGAGGGACATCAGCCCAGGAGAGAGAGAAAGAGAGAGAGTGGGAGCATCAGCATTTGTGGGTTCGATTATGGTCTCTAAATGGCCAGAAAAAAAAAAACTTTCTTCTGAAACTCGTCAGTCTATACTTGTTCTGAGAAATGAAGGCTATTCCATGTGAGAAATTGCCAAGTAAGTGGAGAACTCTTTTGGTTTCATTATTTCTCATGTCATTCGAAGCATGTGAAAACGTAGTGTATGCATTAGAGTAGGGTGGGCACAAAAATACGGGACAAATTGCATCCCGTATCATGACTCGTTGTGCAATTATTAATGCTGTGCAAATGTTACTGTGCAAACTATTCAATAAGTTAATAAGTGTACAGTATAAATGTGCAAGTAGTGCAAAGTGCTTAGTAACAAAGAGCGCCTTCGTTACAGACTTGATGAACAAAACTTTGGTCAAAATATACGACAGCGTTATGTGGTTCATTTGTGTTTCAACGACTCTTTAAGCACTTTGTTAAAAAAGCAGCTATTTTCAAGATATTCCAGTACTTGATTTTTTTCCCCCTCAATTCAAGGACCTTGTGCGAACCCTGAAGATGATACTATCCCTTGTGTCATAATCCAAAACACTTTTGGAAGCCGAATTCAGATAAAAATACAAAAGATACAACCTTGGTGGTTGTATGAACACCATAGCAGACATCAGGCTATACCGTCATAGATCTATAGTCATTCGTCAGATGGCACCATTCGCCAGTTACCTACCCTAGCCAACAGCGGTATGCGGCATGTCATTGGGGTTATCAAGTGGGCACCTTTCTTCACCGATGTTTAGTTGATGTGGGCCCACGACACCTCAAGAAGGCTCAATGGTGTATTCCAGCGTCCTGGAACCACCCCCCTCTATGCCATCACCTAACAACTCCCTTTTACTCTTGCCATCTAATGCCTTGCCATCAACCTACCATTAACGTAGCCTAGGTTAGCCTTGAGTCTAGCCTTGACCTAGCATTAACCTAGCCATACCAGTACAATCCAGTCTATCTGATACAAACAACACAACTACAACACAGCTAGACAGTGTGTGTGAGTGGAAAGTGTGTGTGTGCGGGGGGGGGGGGGGATTTGAGGGGTGGGGGTTGGGGTAGGTTAACCCCGATAGGATACTGTTCCCGGGTTAGGAAAAGGGGGGGGGGGTGGGGGTGTATCCCTAGCTGGCAGTACAGACCCCCCTCAATACCACAGTACGACAAGGTACAATCACATAAATACAGCCACACAGTGATATACTACGCTACTCACAAGGCTGCACACAAGGCCGCACAACAAGATTTCAAGATTCAAGAAGTTTAATTGTCACATACACACACGAGGTGTGTAGTGAAATGCAAAGTGGCAATGCTCAGCAGAAATGTGCAAAATAAAAGGTTCACACTATTTACAATAACCAACACAATATTTACAATGTCACAGTTTTTAAGAGCTCTATATAAAAAAACAACACAATATTTACAATAAGAGCACTTTATAAAAAAAAATAGTAAAAAAAGGGAAAATTGTATGTATAATATAAATTATAAATTATGTGTAGTCTTTACCTAAGTGTGTGTGTGCATAAGAGGGGCAGTGTGTGTGTCTTGGTGGGGGCCCTGGTGAGGTCGGAGTTCACAGTCCTGATGGCCTGAGGAAAGAAACTCCGTCTCAGTCTCTCTGTTTTGGCAGCGTGACTACGGAGGCGCTTGCCTGACCGCAGCAGCTGAAACAGACCGTTGTTGGGGTGGTGAGGATCCTTCATGATCCTGCAGGCTCTGGTTCTGCACCTCCTGGTGTACAAGTCCTGCAGGGTGGGGAGTGTAGTTCCAATAGTGCGTTCAGCCGAACGCACTACTCTCTGCAGAGCCTTCCTGTCCTGAGCGGAGCTGCTGCCAAACCAGGCAGTGATGCTTCCTGTCAGGATGCTCTCTACAGCTCCAGAGTAGAAGGACTGAAGGATCCTCCGGGAGACTTTAAATTTCCTCAGTTGCCTGAGGTGGTAAAGGCGCTGCCTCGCCTTTCTCACCAGAGTGTCAGTGTGTGTGGACCATGTGAGATCTTCGGTGATGTGGACTCCCAGGTATTTATACCTGCTCACCCTCTCCACAGTATTCCCATTAATCCCCAGTGGTGAGTACGTCCTCTGTTGTTGTGTCCTCCTAAAGTCCACAATCAGCTCCTTAGTTTTGGTGACATTCAGGAGGAGGCTGTTGTCCCGGCACCAGAGTGACAGATCAGCAACTTCCTCCAGGTAGGCCTTCTCGTCGTTGTTGGAGATCAGGCCCACCACCACTGTGTCATCCGCAAACTTAATGATGGTGTTGGAGCTGAACCTGGCCACACAGTCATGTGTGTACAGGGAGTACAGTAGGGGGCTGAGGACGCAACCCTGGGGGGATCCTGTGTTCAGGGTGAGGGGGTTGGAGGTGTGTCTACCCACCCTGACCACCTGGGGCCTGGCGGTCAGGAAGTCCAGGATCCAGGCACACAGGGGGGTGTTCAGTCCCAGCTCAATCAACTTGCCAGCCAGTCTGGTGGGGACTATGGTGTTGAAAGCTGAACTATAATCAATGAACAGCAGTCTCACATAGCCCCCCTTCCGGCTGTCCAGATGAGAGAGTGTGGTGTGCAGTACCTGGGAGACAGCATCATCCGTGGATCTGTTGGGACGATAAGCAAACTGCAGCGGGTCCATGGAGCAAGGGAGGAAGGCGCAGATGTAGTCCTTAATCAGCCTCTCGAAGCATTTCATGACCACCGAGGTGAGGGCCACCGGTCGGTAGTCATTCAAGCATGCTGGAGAAGCATTCTTGGGCACAGGGACAATAGTGGATCTCTTGAAGCAGGCGGGGACCACAGACTCAGCCAGGGAGATGTTGAATATAGTGGTGAACACTGGAGCTAGCTGATTAGCACAGGTCTTCAGTACTCGCCCAGATATGCCATCTGGACCAGCAGCTTTCCTGGTGTTCACCCTCGTCAGAGCCCTCCTCACACTGTGCTCGGTCACAGAGAGTGTGTGTTCATCCCCAGCGGTAGAACTCACTCCGGTTGCGCTAACGGTGATGTTGTTAGCCGGCGAGCTAGCGCTGTTGTTGCTAGCCTCAAACCGTGCATAGAATGAATTCAGGTCCTCCGCTAGGGATGCGTCGGCACTCACAATTGCGGGGGGTCTGCCCTGGTAGTCCGTTATAGTCCGTAGCCCCTGCCATAGGCGTCTGGTGTCGCGCTGCTCCATCTGCGACTCCACTCTGTCCCTATACCTCCTCTTGGCCTCCTTCACCGCCCTTCTCAGTCCATAGGACGCTGCCTTGTGCTCGTCCATGTTGCCGGATACAAGACCGGAGTTATAGGCAGCAGTGCGGGCGTTCAAAGCGTCGCGGATGGATTTATCAACCCACGGTTTTTGGTTAGGAAAGGACCTAACCTTTACCGTCGGGACGATGGTGTCCACTAGCGTTGCTATGAAGCTCGTTACTACTTCCGTAAACTCGCTGACGTCCCTGGAACTGGATTGGAACATGTCCCAGTCGACGTCACGCAGAGCGTCCTGTAGCTCAGCCTCTGATTGGTCAGACCACCGCTTTACGTCCCTCGTCACTACCGCTTCCCGTACTATCCTTTGTTTATACTCCGGTAGCAGGAAAATGGCGGCATGGTCTGATTTGCCGAACGGAGGGAGAGAGACAGCCTTGTAGCCTCTCTTGAACGGCGTATAGCAGTGGTCCAACGTTCTTTCCCCTCTGGTAGCACACGTAATGTGCTGATGAAAGTTCGGCATGACTTTTTTTAGGTTCGCCCTATTAAAGTCCCCAGCCACCACCATAGCCGCGTCGGGATGCTTGTTCTGATGCCGACATAACACATCATGTAGGTCCGATAGTGCTACGTCGGTGTCCGCTTGTGGTGGTATGTAGACGGCTGTGGTGATGACCGAGCTGAACTCCCGGGGAAGGTAGAATGGACGGCATGAGATAGTCAGATGTTCCAGGTTCGACGAGCAGGAACGAGAAAGAGTCTTAATGTCCTTGGGGTTGCACCACTTGTTGTTGGTCATGAAGCAAACCCCTCCACCCTTAGATTTGCCAGACTCTTCCGTTCTATCCGCACGGAAAACAGAGAAGGACTCGGTTGGGCATATGGCTCGATCCGGCACCAGCGGGGTCAGCCATGTTTCCGTCAGACAAAAGACGTTACAATCCCTCATGTCCCGTTGGAATCTAATCCTCGCCCTAACATCATCCAACTTATTATCCAGAGACTGGACGTTAGCAAGAAGGATGCTGGGCAGAGGTGGACGGTGGGCTTGAACTCTCAGTCTGTTCCGAATTCCGCTCCGTTTTCCCCGATGTTTCCTCCTTCGTCTCCCCGTAGGTGAGTCTCCACTGTTGTTGTTGTGGCTCGCTCGTACTATCTCTGCCGGCCACGCTGGGTCGATGGGAAAAGTGGACAAAAACCTTTGTTTTGCGCAAAAGTTTAACACCCAACCCAGCGGCGCTTACCTTAGTGTGCTCCCCAGCTAGCATGCTTCCTCCTTATCCACAACCACTCACTTGCTCCTTCCGCTGCTTGCGACATCTTCCTAACCGCAAGTTTAAAGCTCTTCCGTAATCCCCAAAACTCATTTATAACCAAAAAGGGACGGCACAAAACCCGGGACAGCCAATTTCTACCGGCCGAAACCCCCCCCGCCAACCTCGCTCCGCTCCCACTCATCTATCTCGTTTTCCCTTCCGCTTGTTTGCCTCGTCAACTCTTTTCCCGGGGGGCCCGGGAGCTCGATAAAGAAAACTAATTACCGCCTAAAACCAAGCAGCATTCCGGCCTCGGGCTAGTGCTAACTTTTTCCCCCCGGCATTTTTAACCGCTCAAACAAGCAAACCCTTTTTTTTTTCCCTTCTCCGCCCACTCCTAATTCCCGGTCATCCCGCTGCGCTCCCCCCTTATCAATTTTTTCTCCCTTCGCATACAAACATCCTCATAAAAAGTCTGCCCTACCCTTTTTGGCACCGGGTTTTAAACTATCCGACCCAAACTTCCCTTTTTCTCAAAGAGGGCCAAAACCTTTCTACTAAAAATCAAAAATTTAATAACCCCCTTTTTTTTTGGGCCAACAAACTCTGGGTTTTTCTGACCCCAAAATTTTCCCCCTTTTTCGGGCTAGCCCTCTGCCTTCCTCAGTGCAAAACCCTCCCTTCTACTCGGGGTTTTGATGTCCAGAAGGGTTTTCTTCCCTTTTGGTGGAATGTGGGTTTAAAGGCCATTGGCATTCAACAGTTTTTCATAGGGAAAGGGGTTTAATTTTCAGTAGTGTTTTTGAGGGGTTTTCAATAGTGTATGTAGGGGTTTAAGGGGGATTAGGAGAAAAAAGAGGGGGGGTTTGAGGGGGGAAAAAGGGGGAAGGGGAAGGGGTAAGAAAAAAAAATGGGGAAAAGAGACTCAGATGGAAACCAGATGGAGGAGGGGGTGAAGGGGGAGAACGAAAGGATGATGGGGAGGGGGGAGGGGGGGGGAAAGGGAAAAGAAGAAAAGAGGGGAGAAACATAATGGCAGAGTAAAAAAGGAGAAAACATCACCCCCACGGAGAGACAAAAAAGAAAGAGAGGGGGAAAAGGGGAAGGAAGGAAAAGAGTTTAAATCTCTTAAAAAAGGACTTTTGGGTCAGAAAGCTCCAGACCTCACATTTCCTCCTCTCTTTCCCTCGATGAAAGACCCGGGAAAGGGGGGGCCCCTCTGTTTTCCCAAAACCCTAAACCCCCCTCCTGCAAAAGCCAAAATGCCCCCTCAACCGGGGTCATGCTCCTCAAACTCCCTGTCCTCCATCATTTCTGCCCCACCGGGGCGCTCAACCTGCTGGTCCTACTCCACTCCCACTTCGGGAAAAATATACTTCTCACATAGATTACAATATTTTTTGATTTCTAAATTTTTACATTTTTTTTAAACAAGAAAAACCCAAAACATTTTTTTTTGGGCCCTTCCCCTTTTTCCTTTTTCCTTTTAATGTCTGCACACGGGTCAAGAAAGTTGGAGTTTATCGGGGCTGTTTTTTTTTCCCCTTCAAAAGGGCCATTTGCTCCCAAATTCTTTTTTTGTACAAAATAAAAACGACTTATGCAGAAAATTGCCTAAGCAAATAACAAATCAAAATCAAAAATGAGCCTTGATTTGCCTTTTCAGTTTTTCATATCATGTGCACATATTCCCTTTTTTTCCTGTCAATCACCTGACACCCACAAAAAAAGGGAAAGGCCCCGCCATAAAACAACCCCTCCAAAACATTTTGCCTTAAAAAATTTTATTGTCACTTCAGTTTTGTTGTTTGTGGTGTTTTTTTTAGCCAAAGCAAGACAAAAACACTATCATTACTATTTTTTAATGATATTTCCCACCCCCAACACTCCACCCCCCCCAACCAACCTCCTCCTCCTCCCCCGGGCGGCCCTTCAGACATCCTCAGGGGCCCCGATCCCGCTTCACATCCCTCCCCCGGGGCTGCGGGTTTCGGGGGCTTCATGTGGGCTCCTTGTACAAAAGCCTCCTTTGTCATTACCCTGCCTCGTAGAACCATGGGCTCATATCATCGCCCCGCTAGGGTGGCTTTTTTGGTCCCCCTTTTCGCTACTCCCCAAAAATTCACTAAAGAAGATTCAAACCCTGTTTTTGTCTGTTTTGGGGTTTTTCTTAATTTCTATCACGTCTGATAACAAAAGGGTTTTTCCCTGAAACAACCAAAACGGGTAAATTCCTGGGGATGGGAGGGGGTTGACGGCCCATGAACAAACCCGAAAGGAGCTCCCGACCTTTTTTAAACCTTTTTTGTCCCATTACTGCCCACATATTTTCTGTATATAAAGATTTTTGGGTGGGGGCCCTTGTCTCGGGCTCGTCCCATGGGGTCCCACATTTTTGGCGAAAACACCCGGCTTCATTTACGGGAAACGGAAAAAAAATCGAGAGGAAACACCAACTCTTTTTATTGCCCAAAATTTGTGTTTTTAATTGTCTATTCCATTTTTTATCCCTCTCTCACAGGCCGGGACACCTTGATCAGCTTCATCAGTCCTTTGCGATCGGGCGGTTCAATTTTTAACTCCGGGCCCTAAACCCTTTTGATCAACCCTTTTCTACCCCGGGTTTAGAAAATCTATTAAATTTCTTTGTTACACCCCAACATACTGAGCATACCCCTGAAAGGCCAAACAAAATTGTAAAGAGGGGCCTGAAAGAGTGACTGAAATAAACCCTTTATATAAAGGGGGAATGTATTTTTTCGGGTTTTTTTAAATCGATAATTCAGAAAGCCAAACTCAAGGGTTTGGACACACAAAAAACAATAAGTTCATCCTACATTCTGTATTTTTTTAACGGGCCCAAGAAAGGGAATATACAGGGGAATTCCCAGGGTTTTTACATGCCCCCAAACCCCCCATTTTTTCCAATCATTATTTGGGGTAATAAAACTTGATGGGGTTTGGTCCCTCTCGGGCGGGGCATCCCTTTTCCCCTTTGGAAAGGGTAGCGGGTACCTTTTTCGGGGGTCTTTATCGGCACGTCTACCCCCCATTGGGGGGGCAAAGAGGGGAAAGGGTTTTTTTTTTTTACTTTCAAATTTTTAATACGGACAAAAGGGTAAATTTTCATAATTTTTTGTTCTTCCCCTTTTTTTTTTTTAAGTCCTTCTAGGGACAAACACCCCCTCAAACCTCCCCAACAGACCCTACTGCGCTTTGTTTGGGTTATTTTTTTTCTTTTTTTTTTGGGGGTTTTGGGGGTCTAAAACCGGGGTATTTGGGTTTCCCCCACCCCAAAGAAGTGAAATTTTTTGGTTTTGGGGGGGGTTTTTTGGGGGGTTTTTTTAGGGGGGTCTGACTGAATATCTGACATGTGAAACCTATATTTTGGCCACTCTAAAATTTTTGTGTTTTCCCTTGGGTTTGTTTAGAACCCTAGGTGCCGCCAGCCTTTTTAAGGGCCCCTGGGGGGTTTGGCCTTTCCCTCCCCTTTCCCCCCCATTTCACACCCTTTTTATTTTGAAATTGGGTTTTTACGTTCCCCCACGGGTGAACGCCCCCCTTTTAATCTTGCAGTGTGTTTTTGTGGGGGTGATCCTGGACCCCTGTGGTTTTGGAAGGTGAGTGGCCATCCCCCTGGGTATTTTACCCCTACCTCTCTGCAGTGGGTTGTTTCCCACGGCCTAGTCAAACCCAAAATTTACTTTTTCTGTTTTTTTGGGGCAGTAAATTTAAAAATTTTTAATTATCTGTTTTTAAGGGAAACAATAAATTGCTTTTTTTTAGAAAGAATTATTAAATTTTCGGGTTTAAATTTTCAATTTTAATCCAAAGGTCCAAAAAAATTTCCTTTTGGGTTTTATAATAAGCCCTTGAACCCATTTTGTGAAAATTCACGTCTCAGCCCTCATTGACTTCCCTTTGGGGCATTTAATTAGGGACCCCAAGGGGTTTATATTTTAATTTTTTTCCCCTTGATTAAACATCTTCAAGGGGCATTCGATCAAAATTAAAAAACCCTACACAAACCTGCTCCTTAACCCGGGTTCAAAAAATTAACCAAAAAAATTGTGAAATTTTTATTGTAAGCCCTTAATCCTTTTAACAGCCCCCAAAGGGCTTCCCTCCCAAAAAGGTTGTGAAAACAATAAAGGGTTTAGTACAGACATCCCCACCCCCACTGGACCCCAAAAGCAGATAAGAGACACACTGCCCCCCAGCATCCACAGAAAAAACAGCAGTTTCATCAGCACATCCTAGACTGGGACCACCAGTCCCCAACACTGCAAAAAACCTTACAACACCCGAGTACAACTAAAAGGGGAAACATTTTGAAACACACTTTGTTTACTTTTTTTTTTTTTTTTAAAATTAAAAGGTTTTAGAGGTACAAGGCATTTGTAGGGAGCCCCTTAAAAATCATGGCCCAAAAAATTTTTTTTTAAAATTTTAGTTTTTTTTTTAGCTATTTTTTGCGCCCCTCGCAATACTTTTTGCATTACCCTCGCAAAAAGGGTTTGGTGTTTCCTTCCCAGGGTTAAAAATTCACAACATTAAAAAACTAATTCTAATGCTTTAAAATGTTCATTGACATATACCCTAACTCTAAAACGTGAAAAGGTTGAAAACCAATGGGTTAAAGGGGCCGGGGAGTAGGTGGTTGAGCCTTTTCCCCGGCGGAAAGGGCCTGTGTTTCCCCTAACCGAAATTCCATTCCTTCCCCAACCCCCTTTTTTTAATGCTTAATCGCCCCCAACCGTATCAAAACCCCAAACCCCAAATTATCTGGGCCTACCCCCTTTTTGGGAAATCTAAAAAACCCGGGTGCCATGTTAGATTTGCTTTTTGGGTTTTTCACTTATATGAAGGCCCACCATATTGAATAAAAAAAAAAGGGAATTTTCACTGCCTTTGGTTTTTTTTTTTCAGTCAAAGAAAATGCAATTATTTGCTGAAGCTTACCACATCTTAATAAAAAAATTTTGAACGGGGAAAGATCAAAAATTCAAAAATTTGGGCCCCTTTTATATTACGGGAGAAATTTAAATAAAAATACCAGGGTCAAACAGAGTAATCCCAAAGGGTAAAATCACATGTTTTAATTTTTAAAATTCCCAGTACTTATCTTTAAATGACCAAAAAATTTCCCCACCGATTTTGGTTTTTTTCCCAAATCACCCTGTATTGATTTTTAATTTTGAAAAAAATAATTAAAAAAATTTAGCCTTTTACTTTTTAAAAAAAAGGGAAAATTATTTCGGGTGCTTTTTTTTTTATATAATTTTAATTATTATACTATTTTGGGGGACAACAACTTAAAATTTGTTAAAAATAAAAGGGTTTCCCAATCACCGTTCGAAATAATTATTTGAGAAAAAATAAAAAATTTAAAACTTCCCTTAAATCAAAAAAACACACCTATTATGTTGCGGGGTCTATTTTTTTTTCTTTTTTTTTTTTCAAAAAGTTTTTTCAGTTTTCAAGTGATGGGGGTTTAATTTTTAATTGGGGTTAAAACCCCTGGGGGGTGGGAAACCCTATTGTTTTGTGCCGTTGATTTTAAATTTGTTTCTTAGGGCCGCTCTCAAATTGCCGTCAGCGGGAAATTTGGGTAAAACCATGAAATTTTGGCCCAATAACTGGAAATAAAGTCCCAAATGCTTTCCCAAAAAACATGAGCCCCCAAACGGCCAATGGGGGCCCCTTAATTAAAAGGGCCCCCCAAAGCTTTTTTGGGAAAAGGGCCAAAGCCCCTCACACCATGAATTTCCCATTTACTTTAAAAAATTTTTGTCCACTCAGGGGCCTACAAAAGTTTTGCCTGACTAATTTTTCGCCATTTCGAATTTTTTTTAAAAAAAATTTTTTTTTCACTCCCCTAAACCGTCTTTTAGGGGGTTTTAAAAGGGGGGGAAAGGGGAAATGGGGGCACAAGAGAGTGATGAAATCAAAATCAAGGGGAAAGGGGGAAGGGGCATCAGCCCCCAGAGAGCAAAGGGCGAAGAATGGGGGGAAGGAAGGGAAGGGGAAAGGAAAAATAAATCATCTGTTATAAAAGACGTTTGGTCAAAAGCGCCGAAACCCCGATCCTTCTCCTCTCATTTCCCTCCCGATGATGGAACCCGGGAAGGGGGTGAGCTTGCTTTCCACAACTCCTCAAAACCCCCCGCAGAAGCCATGCGCTCTTTAATCCGGGTTACGCTCCTCTACATTCGCTGCTCCATCTCTCGCTCAAACCCTCCCCCAAACCCGCTGGGCACATCCCATCCCCACTTCAGGTAGAATATACTTCTCACAAGCTTACAATATTTTTTTATTTCTAAAATTTCATTTATTTTACAAGAAAACCCAACATTTTTCTTTTCCCCTCTTTCCCTTTTTTTTTCCCGGTAATTCTGCACACAGTCAGAGTGTTGGGGATATAAGGGGTGGTTTTTTCTCTTTTAGAAAAGCCTTTGCTGCCATTCATTTTTGTACAGTATGAAAAAAAACTTTTCAGAAAATTGCCAAACAAGATAAACCATCCACAGTCCAAAAATGAAGCCTTGATTTCTTTGTCAGTGTTAAAAAGGGAAAAAAAAAAATTTTTTTTCAAATCAGTTGCACATTATGTTAAAATTTTCCCTTCCGGGCAATGCCTACAAACCCCCCACAGGGGAAAAAATGGATTTCTCCCCCCCAAAACAAATCCCTCCCAAAAAAAATTTTCCTTAACAAAATTTTAAAAATCAGTTCAGTCCCTTTTTATTTGTGGGGTTTTTTTTACCAAAATTGACAAAAACATTATTTTTAACTTCATACTATTGTTAATGATATTCTCCCACTCCAACAGCTCCACACCCCCACCAACCTCCGCCTCCCCCCTGGGGTCTCAACTTCCCAACCGGGCCCCCTATCCGCTTAAAAACCTCCTCACAAAAACTCTGGTTTTTTGGGGGCTTCTGGTTTCTCTTTTAAATTTCCTCCTTTTTCGCTCCCTGCCTCATTTGGAACCCCGGGGGACCATATCGGGTTTAAACCCCTTGTGGGTATTTTTTGACCCCGGGGCCCCACTCCACCAAAAAAAACTCAGAAAAGGCAAATCTGTGTTTGTCTGTTTGGGTTTTTTTCTATTTTCGTCACTGTCCCATACTAAAAGGAAATTTTCCCCGGGAAAAAACCCAAAATGTATAAAATTCCCCGTGATGGGGAGTTTTTTTACCCTTTTTTGAACTAAAACCCGCAGGAGCGTTTGAAACCCTTTTTTTTGGAAAACCCTTTTGGTTCCCCCTTTCTGTCACATAGTTTCTGTATAAAGGAGTATTTGGGGGTGGCTGTTCTCAGGCTCGTGCCATGCGGGCCCCCCCATTGTGGGGAAAAAACCCGGGGGTTTTACTGTAACTGCAAAGAAACCAAGGAAAACAAGGGCCCGGGGCCTTGGTATTGTCATAGTTGTTTTTAAAATGTTATATGTCCATATTAAAATTTTTCCCCTTTTGTAGTCAGAAAACCTTGGATCAATGCTTCAACTATGTCCATTGCGATCGGCCCGTTCAGTTTTAACCCTTCCAAATCCTTTGATCATGCCCTTTTTTTACCCCTGGTTTTTAAAAAACTATTAAACCAATTTTTAAACTTCGGAACTGCACCCCTTTAAAATCCTGTAAGGCCAACATAATGGGAGGGGAGAGGCTGTAGTGGACTGAAATGGGAAACCCTTTTAGAATGGGGGAAAGGGTTTGTTCCAAAGTTGGGTTTTTGCGTCCCAAAGAATTCAAAAAACCAAAAAACGCAAGGGAAGTTTTGACAGGGTAAAATAATAAGTTCATTTCCCACATTTCTGTTTTTTCTTTTAAATACAAGCACTGGAATATACAGTGAAGTTTCATTAAAACCCCAACTTTGGGGGAATTAAAAAAATTAAACTTAATTTAATCAAATCACATTTTATTTGCTAACCCTTAATCACTGTTACAGTCCCCAAAGGTTTTACATTCCCAAAATGTGGGAAAAAAATAAAAAGGTTTGTGCATGACATTTCCCCGAGCCTTGGAACCCCACGAGGACAAGGGAAAACTCCCAAAAACCTTTTTAAAAAAATTTTTGGGGAAACCTGGGGGGCTACTTTGAGAGGGGGTCCCCCCCAAACCCGGGCTTGGGGAAGGGAGTAGATCCGAGTTTGGGCAAGCACCATACAGATGCAAAAATTTTTTTTTGGGGGGGACATCCCAAAAATAAGGGGGACATCACACAAACAGCACTCAGTCACGTCATCCCCAACAGGGGGCCAAAGCAGGGGCAACCCCTGGGAAAACCCCTTAAAAAACCTGATGCAACTCAAAGGGGAAAAATTTTTTTAACCAGTGTTTTTTACAAATTTTTTTATTGAAAGGTTTTGAGGTTAAAAAGGAATTTCATTCAATCAAAAGGGTTCCCTCGACTTTTACTAAGCCCCAAAGACCTGAAAATCAAATTACTTTGCATTAAATTTAATACATAGGCGCAAATTGAAACAGAAAAGGGTTTGAATTAAAATTTAAAAAAGGGAATGGAAACTATGAGGGCCATAATAAAAAAAATTTAAACTTCCCCCCAACATTTCTAAATGAAAACCTTCACAAAAAAATATTAAAACCCCCTCACATAATTTTGAAAATCCCAAAAAACTATTTTAATTTTCCCCTTTTTAAATTTTTAATTTTACAATGTTTTTTCAAATTTCAACCCAAAATTACCTAGGGCCCGGGCAATAATAAACATCAGAGCCTTTCTTTCATTTTCCCAAAATTTCTTTTCTAGGGTCCCTTTTACTTTTTCCCTATTTAAAAGTGAGGAATTTATTTAAAAAAAGGGAAATTTTTAACCATAAATTTAATAAATAAAAATGGGATTTCACTGTCCTTTTGGGTACTGTTTTTTTAGGGAAAAAAAATCAATAAATTTGCTGAATCTTAGCCACATCTTAAATAAAATAATTTGAGACACAGGGGAGATCAAATATTTCAATAAATTGTACCGCTTTTTTAAAACAAGCAAAATTTTAAAAGGGAAAACCAGGGGCCCTAACAAATAATAAAAAGGGGAAAATTTTACAGTTTTAACTTTGGGAAAATTTTTCCCAAATTTTCCATTAGTACCAATGTATGTACTGATGCTGGTAATTTTCCCCAAATTATCACCCGATTGATTTTAACTTTGGGAAATAAAATAAAAAAACATTTCATTTTAAAAAAAAAAAATGAGATCATTTTTTAGCCTTTTTTAAAATATAAAATTTTTTTAGGTTTTTAGTACCAGTTTTTGACAACGGCAAATAAATTAAAAAATTTCAAGGGCCCCAAACACCATTTAAATAATTATTTTCACAAAAAAAAGTAAAATTTTAAATTCCCTTCCCCCAAAAGAACCCCACCTATTATATTGCTGGGTCTATTTTTTTCCCCCTTTTTTTTTTTTAAGCTTTAATTTTGGGATTCAAACGTTTTCAGTATTCAAATTTAGAAATTTTTTTATTTTTAGGTTTAAACCCTGAAGGGTGAACTCAATTGATTTGTGCAGATGTATTGGGTTATTTGTTGTTTTTATCCGCTCTCAAATACCGTGGCTGGAAAAGGTAAAACAATGAAACTTTGGGCCCCAAAAAATGGAAATGATTCAAATGCCTTTCCCCCAAAAAACATGGCCCAATGGCCCGATGGGGCGCTGTAATTAAAGGCCCCAAAAAAGGAATTTTTAAAAGCCACACCCCTCACACTGTTATTCTGATTGACTTGGGAAAATTTTTACAAAACAAGTCCAGCCCCAATTCTCACAAAAAAGGGCCCTGCTATGGGCTATTTGTGGGCCCTCCCGCGTTACTCCAACCCAAAAAGCAGGGGGAAAATCAACAATCGTCAAGAGCGGCCCAGGAAGGGGGTAAGTTTGCAGAGCCGAGTATATTACTTTTCGGGCTGATGATTGAAAACGCCAGGTGTGGGGAAGGCAAAGGGGCCAAAGGGGAAAGGGGGCCCAAAAAAACCCCCAGACACACAAAGAGACAGACAGGGGGGAGAAACACAAGGAAAACCCCGGGTCGGGGTGGGCCCGGGCAGGGACCCCCCCCCTCAAAAGAGCCCCCGCCCCACTGGGCCTTTTTGGGGGTTTTTTCCCCGGGGGGAAGGCGCGGGTAAAGGGGTCCAGGGCACCTTCTCCAACCTTCCCAGACATATTGGGAAACCCTGAAACCCGCACGGGTTTCAAAAATTTTTCCCACAAGGGAAAGGATGGTCCGTGACCAGGGGGGTAGGGGGATCGGGTGGGGAAAGGGGACAAAAGGGGTGGAAAGGAACAACTTAGCAGGAAAAAAGAACTGGGGTGAAATTTTTAGAGACGGGGGAATTTGAAACCTTTTAAAAGCGGCCCGGTTTTATCCTTGTCGATCTCGGGAGGGCCCCCCAGGGGGGCCAACTTCCCGGGGGCCCCCCCCCAATGGGTTTTTCAAAAACCAAAACCCGGGGGCCCAAAAGGTTTTT
The DNA here is from genome assembly GCA_034670405.1 of Hoplostethus atlanticus. Classification (NCBI taxonomy): domain Eukaryota; kingdom Metazoa; phylum Chordata; class Actinopteri; order Trachichthyiformes; family Trachichthyidae; genus Hoplostethus; species Hoplostethus atlanticus. The sequence continues at coordinate 2,679,858 of JAXDDX010000068.1, forward strand.
GGGGTTCCCAATTCCCGGGGGCCGGGTTTTGGGGGGCCCCGTTTTTGGAAAATTTTTTGGGGTTTCCTCCCACGTAAAAAAACCTTTTTAAAATAAAAAAATACCCTTAAATGTTTAAAATGTAACTTATTTTGTCTTTTCCGAAAAAAACCCAGCGCCCCGGGTTAAATTGTTTTTTTTACACCATCCCCTTTTCCCCTTTTAATATGCGGCATTTTTCCCAAAGATTTCCACACCCAAACGGCGTCCCAAATTTTATATGTCTACCTTTACTCCCCCCCAGGCCAGACCACCGCCAAGCTCCCGGTTACCCCCCTCGTAGTTCCCTCAGTAGGAGAGAAACCCGGGGGAAAAACAAAATTCAACCCCCAGGATCGTTTTGGGGCAGGACCCCCAACGCCGGGGTCGGGGGCGCCCCCCTCCAAACCCTAACTGGGTTTTAGGGGGTTTCCGGGTTCTCAAGACCCCGGGGGGATGAAGAATTGCTTAACCGGGGGGAAAACCCATCCCCTCGGGGGTCCGGGGAACGGGGGAGGGGAGGTGATGGGAAGCGGGAAATGCGACCTGCGACCCTTTCTGAAATCCCCGGGTAAACCTCTGGGAGAAATTTTCAAAGCCCAGGAAATTCTGGGGTTTTTTCCGGGGGGGGGGGTCGGGCCCCTCACCCACCCCGGGTAAATTTCCGGTAAAGATGTAGTACCGGAAAAATTACAGATTTAAAACCCTTTAAATTCCACCCTTCCCAAACTTTGACCCAAAAGTTTATTTTTTGAGAAACACGGGGCACCAACCTGACCCTGCTGAAACCGCCTTCCTCCTTTTCCCGGGGGAAAATTTAAAAATGTCCTTTTATAGACCCAAAAACAAACGGCTCAACATGTCCCCAGAGGACGTCATTTACAATGCCTTGGGAAACTGCTGGGGCCTTGGGGGACCCAAGGGGTTTACAAGGTACTCGAATGGCCGAGGGGGGTGGGGTTTAAAAACTGTCTTCGACTCCGCCTTTTTCGAATCCGGGTAGTGGGTTTTGGCCCTTACGGGGGTTTTAGTTTAAAAAACTGGGTTTCATGTTGGGGAGGGTTTAAAGCAGGTCCCATGGCGCAGGGATATTAATTTTTTTACCGTGGGTTATTCAAGGCCCCAATCTTTCGCCCAACGAGGGGGGGCCTGACAACCCCCGCCCCCAAGGGGTCTAATATACCTCCATACCTCCCCCTCTGGCGGGGAGAGGGTTTTAGAGCGGCAGTACAGGGGGCCCCCGGGGAAACAAAACGATGGGGCAGTCGAAGGGCCGGGGAGGTGGGAGGGGGAAGGGGCCCCTTTTTTAACGAACCCTCCCCCATCTGATAATCTGGGGGGAAAAAGAAGGGTTTAGGGTCAGGGAAAAAAGGGGCGGGGCTTTGGGAAAACACGCTCCACTATCACGGAACCAGAGGACCAGGGCCCCCTAGGGGTTTTGGAGCGCCAAACCAGGGGGGCCCAACACACCGGGGTGGGGGGAGGGGGAAATGACGTGTAAACTGGGATCTTCCCGGGGGGTTTTTCCCCACAGGGCCAAACGTGAGGGGGGCAAAAGCGGTGGGGTTAATTTAGGCCCGGGGCTTTCCAACCACGCATTGACCGTAAAAAGGGGAAGTAAGAGTTCGGGGGGGTTCCCCGGGCCCGTGAAACCATGTGGAATTTGATAAAGCCTGGGATCCGGGCCCGGGGCCACTAAAACGAGCACCGGGGGGGGCTCTTTTTACCAGAGGAGGGGGGCTTTGGGAAACGAATGCAACTGCAAAGGGGTGGAGAACGGGGATGGCATGGCTCAAAAGGTTTTCCCGCCGCAATAAGAGCCTCCCCCTTTTTGGGCCCCAGAGGGCAGGCACCCAGGGAAAAGGCCACCCCGGGGCCCCGTAAAAGGCAAGCTCCCGAGGGCCATCCTCAGCGGGAAAAAAGGGCGCTATCGTTCCCCGGCCCCCCCTCATGGGTAAGCGCGGGAAATTTGGGCCCCACATATTCCCCGAAAAAAAAAAACCGTGTGTTGGGGGGCTCGCCCCAATACCGGGGTTTCCCTGAAAAACAGAAAACAAGGCAGGAGGAGAGTTTTAAATGGCCCCCAGGCCCCTTCTAAATCACATCACAGCGATAAACCCGCCCCGGGGCCGGGTAAAGCGCTCCCCCCTCGGGGCACGCACCTCCCCCCCCCTTTTTCTCTCGGGAGGCCCCGCCGCGGGGCCCCCAAGGGTGCCCCAACAGCCAGGGTTCCAGGGGGGTCCCCCCCAACCCCGACTGGGCACCCCCCCCAGGCCCGCCCCGGGGGCAAACCCCCGCCCGGGGCTCGGCAAGTCCCCCGGCCCCCCGGCGCCCCCCTCCCCACTTTCCCTCTCTCAGGGGCGGCTGCTCTGGCCATCTCGTCCCCTCAGTCCCCCTGTCCCCTTCAGACACTCTGCCAGCCCCTCCCAAACCCAACTGGCGCTCTCCTCCCCGTCACAAAATCCACCGCAGGGTTTAAAAAAGGGGCCCGGGTGCAACAGCCCCTTTAAATTTTCCGAACCCGGGCCGGATCCAGGGGAAGTCAGTCCCCGACTTTAACCCCTCCCCTTGGGTCCAAGCCAAGCCTCACCCCACCCTCCCCCACTGGCCAAATATTGGTGTATTAAATTTTTTTTTTTTTTTTAAAAAATTATTTTTTGGGAAAAATATATTAGGGGTGGGGGGTTAAAAATTATTTTGGGGGGGTTGTTTAAAAATGTTTTATTTTTAAAAGCCACGGTTGGGGCTAAAAGGGTTTGGAAAAAACCCCCCGGGTTGGGTTGGGAATTTTCCTTTTCCGGGGGGAAAGGGTCCAAAAGGGGGCAAAGGGATGGGGCCCGCTTCAAGGAAGACCCTTTGGGGAAAACCCGGAGTGGGTTTTCCCCCAACTATTTCCCAAAAATTGCACCCTTCCCCGTGTTCCCAAACACCCCCGGCAGATGGCCTGGTTTAAAATTTATAGTTTTTTGGGATTGGGCCGGGTTATTTGCCGGGGGTTGGAAAAGGGGCCCGAAGAGAAAAAAGGGAGAGGGAAAAGGAATTGGGGGGGCATAGGGTGGCAAAATCTGACCTGGGTTTTCCAAACAATGGTGCCAAAGCAGGGAAATTTTTTGTCCTTTTTTAAATTTTTCCAAAAGGCATTAAAAGGGGAGTTTGTGTTTGCCCAAAACCCTTTCCCCTTTTGGGCAAAATTTGGTCTTAAAACATTTTTTCCCTTTTTTTGTTTCCAAAATTTTGTATTTTTTTTTAAAAAAAATTTTTCAAAAGGATTTCCCGAACGAACCCCCCAACAAGGAATTTTGGGGAAAAAAAAGGGTTTTAATACCCTTAAGGGGATAATCCCAAAAAAATTTTCCCCCCAATTAGTAAAAAAAAATTCCCCAAAAAGAAAAATGGGCACATTTCCCGGCAAACTTTCAATTAAATTTTAAAACAAAAACAAAAATTCAAAAGGGTTAAAACATTGGGGGAAAAATGGTAAAAAACCGACATTTTTTTTTTTTTTTTTTGGTTTTGGGGTTTTTCCCCTTTTTTTTTTAAACAAAAACTTTTCAAAAATAAACAGGGTAATTTGGGGAATTTAATTTTAAGGGGGCTTTTTAAACCCCTTTAAAAAAAAGCACCCCCTTTTGCTTTTTTTCCCAAAATACTTGTTTTCCCCCAAATTTCCAACCCCGTTTCAAACCCCGGGAAAAAACTTTCCCCTTGTGCCAACTTTCCCCCAAAACCCCCAAAAACTGGGAATAGCCCCCCAATTTAATTGAAATTACAAAAATCTCCCCCCTTTTTCCTGGCAACACCTTCCCCCGGGGGAGAGACATAAAATTAAAAAAATGGCCCAAAAAAACACAACTAACCCCCACAGGGGTAACATTTGGACAAAGGTAAAACGCACTTATTTTAGTCCCCTTTCCCCAGGCTTTTCCCCGGCTACCTTTAAGGGGCCCTTCCCTTAAATTTAAATTTTTTCCCCCCATTCAACCAACAAAATTCCAATAAACTACAGGGCCCAACCCCCCAAAGGGGAATTGGCCCCTCAGGGGGAACCAATCCCCAACACACACCACACACAAGATTTGGGAAAAACACGCCCAGGGGGTGGCCTGCCTTTTCCACAACCACTCACCCGTTTCCCGGGGCCCCAAAAATGTTTGAACCACAAAATTTTAAAACCCGGGCAAGCCCCTTCCCAAAGAAAAAAGAACCTTTGCCCCAAAACCCCCCAAAAATTGACCGACCCTAAATCCCCCCTCATGCTATAAAACCGGCTTTTTGGTTTGCCCCCAAACTGTTTGGGAAGCCCTGTAAAAAACCCCCTGGGGGGGGCCCCCCCCCCCCCCCCGGTATGCCCCCCCCAACCCAGGGGAATGGGGCCCCCCCAAAAAAGTTTTTAAAAAACCCCCGGTTTTACTAGGAAAAAAAAAACCCTTTAAATAAAATAAAACAGATAAAAAAAAAAAAAAAAAAAAAAAAAAAAAAAAAAAAAAAAAAAAAAAAAAAAAAAAAAAAAAAAAAAAAAAAAAAAAAAAAAAAAAAAAAAAAAAAAAAAAAAAAAAAAAAAAAAAAAAAAAAAAAAAAAAAAAAAAAAAAAAAAAAAAAAAAAAAAAAAAAAAAAAAAAAAAAAAAAAAAAAAAAAAAAAAAAAAAAAAAAAAAAAAAAAAAAAAAAAAAAAAAAAAAAAAAAAAAAAAAAAAAAAAAAAAAAAAAAAAAAAAAAAAAAAAAAAAAAAAAAAAAAAAAAAAAAAAAAAAAAAAAAAAAAAAAAAAAAAAAAAAAAAAAAAAAAAAAAAAAAAAAAAAAAAAAAAAAAAAAAATTTTTTTTTTTTTTTTTTTTTTTTTTTTTTTTTTTTTTTTTTTTTTTTTTTTTTTTTTTTTTTTTTTTTTTTTTTTTTTTTTTTTTTTTTTTTTTTTTTTTTTTTTTTTTTTTTTTTTTTTTTTTTTTTTTTTTTTTTTTTTTTTTTTTTTTTTTTTTTTTTTTTTTTTTTTTTTTTTTTTTTTTTTTTTTTTTTTTTTTTTTTTTTTTTTTTTTTTTTTTTTTTTTTTTTTTTTTTTTTTTTTTTTTTTTTTTTTTTTTTTTTTTTTTTTTTTTTTTTTTTTTTCCCAAGCCAAATAGCAATTATCCCAAAAAAAAAAGCCCTTTTTAAAAGTAAAAAACTTACTCTTAAAAAAAAAAAAAAAAGAAGATATTTAGCCAAGTACAGTGAAGTTTTTGGAATACAAAAAAAGGGGGGATGGTTTTTAAAAAAAAAAACGGGAAAAAATCTCAGATAAGTAATATGACATTTTAATAAAATGGTGTTTGAAATAGGTTTAAATTTTTGGGAAAAGACTAATCAATGTTTGGAGGACTTTACTTTAATTATTGTGTGGTTAACTTTTTTTTATGTTCCTAAGCCTATCAGAGAGTTAGTCCCCCCTCCTCGTTTTGCTGGGAGCGCTAAATTCCAGGTATCTTTCCTTTTGACTGTGAAACCCAAAATAGACCAGACGTGTTTATAGGGGCCGCAGGCCACGGTGAAAAAAATATATTCCCTCGGTTCAACTTGCTTTGAATTAGCTTTTTGAATTCTATATCAATCCCAAAGAGAGCATCTCCCCAACTAGTTTCATCGACCCCAAAAGACCTGTGGATCCCCAAATTCGGGCTGCCTTTTTGCCGGGGAAAAATTCTTGGCCGGGTTTTGTTTTCCCTCCTTCTTGCCATTGTGTGATTCTGCAAGATTTTGGTTTCCTTCACCTGTTTCCCTTTCTGATGGAGAGGGTGCAGTTATTTTGGGGAGTGGCGAGCAAAAACCCCTTGAGAGGATCAAAAAAAAAAGGGGGGAGCCCTTGGTTCCCCAAAATTCTACTAACAGTGGTAGGACAAAAACGTCCCTTTGCCCACACTTTGGGAAATATGCAGAGTTGGGAAAAAGTGAAAAGCATGTTCTGGTACAGCAAGAGGAACGAATGATAAGCCAAAATTTGGGACTTTTTTTACACAGCCCTACATGTTTTCATTTTACAATTTGTTAATGTTGATTTAGGGAAAAACGTTGAATGTTTATTTATTGGGTAATACATTTTCATGAACCATTTAAATTGAGATTTCTCTTTTGCTTTAAATTGACGTATTTTGCAGCTAGTGAGTGCTTTATTGTAGCAATTAAATTTATAGTGATTGGATTTTTTTAAAAATTTTCTTTGACAATTAAAGGGTTTAATGCAGTAAAGAGCAATCCAATTAAATTTGGGTAAAAAACTTTTTGGGGTTTTATTTTGATTTCCCATTAAGGGAAATTTGGTGATTCAATTCTGAATCCCCGTTGGGTAGGGTAAACAATCGGATTTAAAAAAGACAAATAATAAAAAATTATTTTCGATAATATATAATTGGGCTTGTTGATTAGAAACTTAAACAGGTTTCATCTAAAATAGTAACCCAAAATAAAATAAAATAGGAACCTAAATAGAAGTAAACTTCTTCCCTGAGGGGTGAATCCCGGGTTAAACCTAAAAGAAAAGGGGAAAAAGGGGAAAATAATTTTTACATGGAATTGTTTTTTTTTACAGTACATGGTATGGTCCCAAAGTGATATATTTTTTTTTTGGGGTTTTTTTCATGTGTTATTTTCATTTTTCTAAAAAAAATTGAAACAAAAAAAAAAAATATAAAAAAGGGAAAATAAATCTGGGTATTTACCTTTCAAAAGTGCTGTGACTTTTGTCTTTTATTTCACCATCGTTTGATCACCATTTTCTCCTAGCGACCTAGATCTTCTGAGATGCCGGTCCACATTAAAATTTTCCTAATTTTCTTTTTACTTACAGTTAAGAGGTTTGGAAAAAAGATTGGTGATATTGATTCCAATCGTCCCCAGTCCGTATTAAAAGGGGGGCGGGGGTTTTACACTACATTTGATGGTAAGTAGGTATTCATGCCATACAAAACAAGAAACAAAATAAAATGCCCGTTATTTTAAAAATAAAAAACCCAAAATAATTTTAAGAAAAAAGGAGCCTGTCTACGCCCCCCAAGCCAAAGTACCAAAAGGGGGGAAAAAGTGGAAAAGTCAGGCGTCATGTTGCGTGGTTACTTGGGAGGTCTGAACCCTGATTGGCTGTGTCGGGGCCCGCTGACGTCACGTCCCACAGACCCAAACAAAAAAGGGGGAACCCCCGACTGCCTGGAGCTTTGTTGGGCCTAGATGCGTTGTCCTCCCCGTCCCTCTCCTTTTCCCTTTCCCTCGGTTTCCCTCGGGTTGGTAAACCCTTCGGCTTTGCCCCGAAGCTGCCCGGGGGAGTTGGATGGCACAGGGAGCGATACGGGGTCAATTACGGGGTTACACAAGGCTAGCGTTCACTCACGTAAATGAGCCCCGGGAAACATTGATACCCCTTTTACGGCAGCCTGGCTCCCCCTACAGCATTCAGCGGATTCCTCCCCAGAGCAAAACCCAGGTCGTCTCGACGAGACCTTACTTTTGTCCACCCGGGCGGGACCAATGAAAACCCCCCTCCCCGGGGGGGTTTTAAAACAAAAAAAAAGGAAAAACCCCCCACTTTCACAACCCATCCTCAACCAAAAATTTTTAAAAGACCTCCATTTTTTGTTTTTAAGTCCCTTAACACTTTGTAAAGCCAAGGGGGCTAAGGCCCCCGGCTAAAATTACCCTTTTTTATTTTTTTTTTTGGGGCTTTTCCCAAAGGGGTTCAATTCCTTTAAAATTTGGGGAAAACCCGCCCCAAAAACCCTGGTTTTTTTTTAAAAAACCCCAAAATTGAAAAAAATGCTTTTAAGGCCCCTTTTCCTTTTTTAAACAATTTTTTAAAAAAAAAAAAACCCCCCTTTAAAACCTTTCCCAAATTTTTTTTTGGGGAAAAAACTTTACGTAAAATTTTTCCAAAATTTAAAATAAAAATTATTTTTTAAAATGTTTTTAATCACCCCTTTCCCAAAAAAAGGGGGTTCTTTTGGGGGACCCCCCCACCCCTTCGGGGAAAAAAGGCCCCGCGGGGGGTTTTTGGGGGGCCCCAAAATGAAGAAAAAAAAGCCGCCCAAAAAAAAAGGGTGGGATAAAAAAAAAGGGGGGGTTTTTTTAAACCCTTTTAAAAAAATTTTTTTTCCCCCAAAAAAATTTTGGGGCCCATTAAAAAATTCCCCTTTTTGAAGGGCTTTTTTTTTGGGGGGAAAAAGGGGGGTTTTCCCCTTCCCCCCCACTTAAAAAATTTTCCCCCCCCCCGGGAAACGATGGGATTTTAAAAAAAACCCCGGGCCCCCCAAAAAAAAACCCCCAAACAAAAAGGGGTTTTTAAAAAAAAAAAGGGAAACCCCGGGTTTTTTATTTTCCAAATTTTTTTTTTTAATGTCCCAACCTAAAAAGTATTTTCCCCAAAAAAAAGGGGGTTAAAAAAAAATTTTTTAAAAAATTCCCCAAAAGGGGCCTTTCCCCCCCGGGGGGGAAAAAAAAAAAAAAAATTTTTTGGGAAAATTTAAAAGGGAAAAAACCCTTTAAAAAAAACCCCATTTAATTTTGGGGGGGTTTTTTCCCCCCTTTTTTAAAAAAAAGGCCCCAAAATTTTTTTTCCCTTTAAAAATTTACTTTTTTTTTTTTTTTAAAAACCCCCTTCCCCCCCCGGGGGGGGGGTTTTTTTTATTTCCCTTTTTTTCCCCCAGTTTCTTCCCAATTTTAAAAAAAAATTTTTAAAAGGGGCCCCCAAAACCCCCTTCCCTTTTTCCCCCCAAACTTTCCCCTTTTTTTTTTTGGGAAACCCCCCCTTTTTGGGGGGGGTTTTTAGATTAGGGGGTTTTTTGAAATTTTGTCTGGTTTAATAGGGTAAAAAAAGGTTGAGTTTGGTAAAAAAAGATTAGGAGAAAGTTGTGAAAGTTAAAAAAAAAGGAAAAAACAGGCCCAAAACCCAAAAAAGTGTTAGAAAAAATTTTTTAAAATAATAAATTTAATTCCCCCTTTTAAAAAAAAAAAACCTTAGGCTTCTTTTTTTATTCTTTTTTTGTTTAAATTTTTTAAAGCGTTTCCAATTCATTGGGGGTTTTTTTAAGGGTTAAAATTTAGGAAAACCCTTTAGGGCCCGGTTTTTATTTTTTTTCTTTCCCTTCCCTTCCCTGAGCTAATGGGTAAAACCTAAAAATTGGGCCCCTCGGAAAAGGGAAATTTTCCCAAAAAAAAAGCCCAATGGGGTTTTTTCCCTTAAATTGGGCCCAAAAAACAATTTTTCGGGCCCCCCCCTCATATTTCTTTTTTAAGTGCCACAAAAAAGTAAAAATTTTCGCCTAAAGATTTTTGCCATTTTTTTTTTTTGAAAACACTTTGGGTTTCCTTTAAAAAGGTACTACCCAATTTTTTTAAAAACTTATTTGTATAAACGTTGAATTTTTTTATTTTAAGTTTGACAATGAAAATTCCGGGTCCGAAAAATAAAAAGAAAAAATACCCTTTGGGAAAAAAATCAAAACGTCAAAAGTACAAATCTGAACTTTTTTGTTTTTTAAAAATTTGGGGGCTAAAATCAAAAAAATTGTTTTGGAAAACCAAAAAAATTATAAAAGAATTTTTTTCAACATTCAAAACCCAAATTTTTCTCTGTTGAACCACGGTGTAAAACTTTTTTAAAACTCAAAAGGGGGGGGCCTTTTCGGGCTACAAAATTTTGGTTCTTGTACAAAAATCCCTTGTATTTTTCTAAATGGAAAATGTCCCCAAAAGTTTTTTGACCTAACCCTTTTTCATTTTTGGAAAAATAAAAAAAAAAGGAGGACTGAGAGGGCTGAGGAGAGTGATGAAGATCATGATGCAGAGTAAGAGAAGGAGGAGGGACAGCCCACGAGAGAGAGCAAGAAAGAAAGAGAGTGGGAGGAAGGGAACGAAGGGAAGAGAGAGATAAATCATCTGTATGATAGAGACGTTTGGTCAGAAAGCTGCCAGACCTCAGCAGCTTCTCTTCTCCTCATTTCTCTCTGATGATGGAGACCCTGGAAGGAGGTGAGCTCTGCTTTCCACAACTCCTCAACACCTCCTGCAGGTGGCCGATACGCTCTCAGACCGAGGCCACGCTCCTCTACATTCTGCTGTCCTCCATCTCTCTGCTCACCGTGGCTCTCAACCTGCTGGTCATCATCTCCATCTCCCACTTCAGGTAGAGATATACTTCTCAGCATAGCTTACAATATGTTTGTATTTCTAAATATTTACATTTATTTCACAAGAAGAACCCTAACGTTTTTCTTTGTCCCTCTCTGTTCCATTTTTCCTGTTAATGTCTGCACACAGTCAGAGTAGTTGGAGATATCAGGGCTGTTTTCTTCCCTTCAGAAGAAGCCATTTGCTGCCATTCATTTTTGTACAGTATGAAAAACAACTTTGCAGAAGATTGCCTAAGCAAGATAATCTATCACAGTCAACATGAAGCCTTGATTTGCCTTTGTCAGTGTTCAGTTGAGTGTTTTCATATCAGTGTGCACATTATGTTACACTCTCCTTCCTGTCAATCACCCGACACCTACAGGAAGAAATGGATGTCTCTGCCAGGAAACAATCCCTCTAAAACATGTTGCCTTACAAATTTCATTGTCACGCTCATGTCTTGTTATTTGAGGTGTTTTTGTTAGCCAAAGCTAGACAAAAACACTAGTTTTGTCTTTGTCATTACTGTTGTTAATGATATTCTCCCACTCCAGACAGCTCCACACCCCCACCAACATCCTCCTCCTCTCCCTGGCTGTCTCAGACGTCCTCATGGGCTTCCTGATGCCGCTTAACATCCTCCTCATACAGGGCTGCTGGTTTCTGGGGGACTTCATGTGTGGTCTCTTGTACTATGCCTGCTTTGTCATTACCTCTGCCTCAGTAGGAACCATGGTGCTCATATCGGTCGACCGCTATGTGGCTATTTGTGACCCTCTGCGCTACTCCACCAAAATCACTAAGAGAAGAGTTCAAATCTGTGTTTGTCTGTGTTGGGTTTGTTCTATTTTCTATCACTGTCTGATACTAAAGGATTTCCTGAAACAACCAGACAGGTATAATTCCTGTGATGGAGAGTGTGTGACTGTCATGAACTACACTGCAGGAGCTGCTGACCTTGTTTTGACCTTTATTGGTCCCATTACTGTCATCATAGTTCTGTATATGAGAGTATTTGTGGTGGCTGTGTCTCAGGCTCGTGCCATGCGGTCCCACGTTGTGGCGAAAACACGCCGGCGTTCAGTTACTGTAACTGCAAAGAAATCTGAGAGGAAAGCAGCCAGGACTCTTGGTATTGTCATAGTTGTGTTTCTAATGTGTCTGAGTCCATATTATTATCCCTCTCTCACAGGCCAGGACACCTTGATCAGTTCTTCATCTATGGCCTTTGAGACTTGGCTGTTCTGTTGTAACTCCTGTCTAAATCCTTTGATCTATGCCTTTTTCTACCCCTGGTTTAGAAAATCTATTAAACTCATTGTTACACTTCAGATACTGCAGCATGACTCCTGTAAGGCCAACATAATCTAGAGAGAGGCTTTAGAATGACTGAAATGAGACCTTTATATGAAGGGTGAATGTATTTGTTTGTGTTGTTTTTGAGTCGATGAATTCAAAAAGCCAAACTCAAGTTTTGACAGACTAAAATCATAAGTTCATCCTACATTCTGTATATTCTTTAACTGACAAGCACTGGAATATACAGTGAAGTTGCATGTGTAGCATGCTCCCATCCCCAGGTTTTCCCAATCATTATTTAGGGTATATAAGCGGTGGATAGGGCTGTGCTCTCTGGCTGTGCATGACTCTTCCCTTTGGCAAGGTAGCTGCTATCCAGTTTCGAGTGGCAGTTCTCTTGGCATCGTGCTACCGCCATTGTAGGGCGTAGATGAGGTAAGGA